>JAPPVO010000003.1:68985572-69160216 GCA_030407325.1 Camellia japonica | reverse complement strand
AATTTTGCTTTTAATTTTTTATGTTGTGGTAATTTAGGCCTCTTTTGGAAGCATCATAAATAAGTTGTTTATTAATTTATTTCTATCACATCACATCTCTACTTTTTTAAACGTCTTTTTATAATAAATAAAAAAGTCCACTTATAAACTATACCTAAAACAAACTCTTAATCCAATTGATAAGATAAGTTAGAAATTGGATAAAACTTAAGGCGTCCACCTTTCAATTACTGTAAAGAGATTAAATAAAATATTTTATTTAACCTCAAGAGCTGGCTTAGTGGGCACAATTTATGGTCTAGGGGTCAGGTGCAATACTTACTTAGCTCCTTGAGGTCAATCCATACAAAGTGTGTTTGCTCTAGTTAAAAATGGGACCCCGCAAGTGGGCGGTGGAATTATTCCCTTTTCTTTTATTAAAAAGGATTATCAATTGGTCTAAATTTTTCCCAAGTTTAAAATATAAATTATTTTGACATGTTTTTTACTTTAAAATGATAAAAGTAAGATTAATAATATACAAATATATATATAGAATAACGTAATAAATTTGTATTCATATATTTCAAAATACCATTGTCACATTATTTTAATCAAATTTTTTATATAAATTTTTTATTTTATTTAAAAAAATTAAAACTTATCATGTCATTTTGTATCAAAGTTTTGTCCTTTTTTATTTTTATTTTTTTATGATTGCTTACACTAATCTTCTAGTCAGTGATAAACTACATCTCATTGAACACCCTTTTTCCTCAACGTTCATTGGTAGCTTCACTCATGCTATACTCATTAAAATGACTTTGTATTTGACCAAAAATGAATTAATTTCTGAATGTGATCAGTTCTGATCTTGTGCTTGGAGGGCCAGCATGAACACATGGAACCGTCTCACACTTTTGCATAATTGCATGTATTCTCAACTTTTGGATTGTGTAGTAAGTCATATGATTAGTCAAGTCCCATTTTTGTGAAGAAGAGTTGTGGGGATATATTTTCTGAGTACCAACACGTGGCAAGATGACGCCGACGTGTCAGCTGAGGTGCCACGTGTAGACGTCCCCGAACGCATCCCGGGGAAAGGGAGTGCGAGTCCCTCCCGTTCTGGTTCGATATTGGGTCACTACAGTTTGAAGGACTCAAATGTCACGGTTCTTAATCTTGAACCAAAGAGTCCAAATCTGGCAAATCGTTTTGAAAACAGATTTTTTGAAAGAAGTGCAAACATGGACTGCTTCGCCAGATACAGAGTCGCCACCTAAATATTTTATTTTTGGGAAATTTAGGAAACCCTGACTCGGTGCCAAAGACCACGTGTCCGTCATCACCAAAGTTGCCTCGGCTCGGGAACTTGGGTACGATTGGGGAAGGTCACTTCGTGAGCACCCCCGCTCGCCCGATCAAAGATCGGCCTCTACTAACCATGATATCTTATTTTGAAAATATTGTGAGTTCTTGTTCCGGTTATTAGCCTAGATTACTATGTGATGCGCACAGCATACAAGTATAGACTGAGTCGCCTGAATTGGAACAAAACATTTCATGTTTGTTTGTTTGAAAATGGTTTGATGGTGCTACTCGCAGGTAGGCTAAGACATGGATTTGCCACCCTCGGATGGGCTTAGAAAACAATGGTTTTGCCACTATCTAGTGGGCTTAAAACAAACAGTCAATGATTTGTTCCACTCCAAGTAACTCAACCTCCACCCACAGGCATTCAAGGCAGTTTATATCACATAAGCACATAGCCTCATGGTAAGCATGCTATTCATGGCAGCACTCACACGCAAGCAAGGATGCTAAAGCATGAAACTCACCGAGTACTCTAAGCCAAAACAGAAGCTCATTAGAAATCCATGCATGATCCGAATTATACAGAAATGCCTAATGCAACACATGCAAAAATGCAACTATAGCAGGCTCGGCTATCCTAAACATTGCATATGGAATGCTACAACTAACACGTATTCAATTTGGAATTGAAATACAAATGCAGTTTGTATGATGCGCCGAGCCCGGTGCGTGCAAAACAGATAAATGATGCAAACATGCTGTCATACTGTATGCTAATCGAAATATGCTCTATATCTAACCATCATAAGCGGGTAAATAAAAGGGAAGAAAGACGTGGGGTTGGAAGACATACATCACACTCACCCACACTTATTACAATTATGCCCTCGCGCAGAGGGTCCAAATAAATATACAGTCCCGAATAAAAGAATAGTACAGTCCAAATAATACAGTCCAAATAATGTACAAATTCCTAATTAATTTACAAATTAACTAAGAAAATAATAAACTGGTATGCAAGCCAGGGGGTGCCTTGATTCTGATGAATGCTGCATGTTTGGGCTGCTTTGCGCGGAAATCCACGGCGATGCCCCGATTAGCCTCTGTTTGCAATGTTTCTCGAAATGCGTGCCAGACTCTGAAAAGTTGCTGATTCTCCATTTTGCTGCAATAGAGAGCAGGAAATGGGCATAGCAATGTATTTCACAAATATATGCATGCCTCGATCCTCGTGCCACCAATCACGCATATCGATGCATGATGGCCGAGGAGTCGAATTGCACAACTCAATATAGGATGAATGCACATGAATGCTACAACAAAACCTAACTCCATCATGGATAATCCGGAGTGTCGGTGACTTGGGAATTGAGACCCGTTCCGTCGCTCGGAGCACGAAACGTGCCTCGTTTCCCGTGCCCGAGCTAACTCCTATCCCGAACACGATGCGATATGCATGATATGCATGAAATGTAGCTAATATGCAACCCTAACATACACAATGTCATGGAATGGCATACACGCTATACGAGGTAATATACAACCGGGCATACACAATGCTATGGATGAAATGGCATACGCAATGCAATAATGGGCTTACACCAACATGAGAGATTCTCAGCCACACTCACATAGGAGGCCATCAGATGAAAACAAGACACCTCGAAGTGCGTGCCCGCGGGCACGCAAACCGAGAACGGACCCTCAGGCACCGAAATGCCACTCTAATGAGACATGGCAAAGGCATGGAATATGATATGCAAACATGCAAAAATCAGTGGCAAAAAGAGGGGCAAAACAGCCCCGAAATGAGGCGAAATAATACCCGATGTATGAAATGATCCCGAAACATGGATTTCAATGCATAAAATGGCCTACAGCTATACCATACATGCATAATTGATACATGATATGAAAAAACAGAAGAAAGGCAGCCCCAAAACTCACATTTTTACAGTACAAAACAAGGCCAAACAGCAATCACAAGTAGGGCTAAAATGGCATACAAAAATGGCTTCGCAAGGGAGGTCATGAAGCAAGTGATAGATGCAAAGCCCAAATGGAAAAATACCCTTCTAAAACACTGAATAGGGGCTAAAAATATGAACATTTACAGTAGATGACAAGCCTCAAATCAGTATGCAAACATGCTCAAAATGCAATGCAAGATTAAGGCCACAAGAGGGTAGGGCTGCTCACGGGTTGGTTTTGGTGGGTTGCGGGTCAAAACCGACCCGACCCGCACTTATGCGGTTGAGGAAAAATGGACCCGCAACTGCCCGCGATGCGGTTCGGTTTGCGGTTTTGATTTTTTTTTTTTTTAACTTAAGCAAATTTGACATTTTTTGTTACTTTCTAAACACTTTTTTTTTTTTTTTTAGAAGAGTTAAAAAAATTACAAGATATACAATTCATGATCATAATAAATAGTCCACATGTTAGATAAGATGATATGGAATCATGCTTGAAGATAGTGGATTAATCTTCCTCCTTAGCTTGCAAAAACAAATCCTTAAAAGTCAAACTAGTAACACTAATTTAAATATGCAAAAACAAACCCTTAAAAGTCAAACTAGTAACACTAATTTTAATAGTGGATTAATCTTCACTGTTTAGTTTTTAATATGCAATAATGTGATAATAGAATAACAATTCAAAATATCATATTTAACTGTGTCTACTAGACTAATGGAATATAATGATTATATATATATATATATATATAAATAAAAGTCAAACTAGTAAGTATATAAGTACCCATATAATAAATTTTACTTTCATCCAAAATGTAAAAATAAAAATAATAACTAGTTATCTCCATGTATCCAAAATGCAAAAAAAAAAAATAATAACTAGTTATTTTTCTTAAAAAAAAAAAAAAAAAAAACAAACTGCGGGTTGCGGGCGGGTCGGGTTCGACAGGAACCCGATCTTTTGTGAATTTCTTGACCCGCACCCGCCCGCATACCTACATCGAAACCGCCCAAAGCACTGCGGGTAGGGTAGGGTCGGGCGGTTTGTGCGGGCGGGTGGGTTGGTTGCCCAGCCCTACAAGAGGGTATAACATGAAGTAGACCAAATATACATCAAATGGCCAAAGACCCTTAATGAAACATGCCAAGGAGATCAAAATATAACCACTTTCAGTTCTGATCATGGCCGAAAACAGAAGCTAGATAAGTCTAAAAAAGCATGCAAAAATGGGGGCCAAAGAGGGGTATAATGGTAAGTACAACATGGAGGCCCCCAACAGTGTTGAGCCCTTCTAAAATGTTGTAGAGGGGCTCGAAATAAGCCAACTCACAGTTTATATCATGCTCAAAAACAGATCACACATAGACTAGAAATACCATGCAAGATTACGGTATTTAAAGAGGTATTGAAGCAAGTATCAAATAGGGGGCTCAAACAGGGTTGAGCTCTTAAACAAACATGAAGAATGGCTCAAAATAATGACCCTTTCAGTTAGGGTCGGAGCCAAAAACAGCAAGCAAATAGGGTAGAAAAATGGTGCAAAAAAGTGCTACAAAAGAGGGAAAATGGTCTTACCCTTGAAGATCACTTCTTTGCTACCTCTTGGACCAAGGGATGTTGCTTCTAAGCCTCTAAAAAACCTCTCCTTGCTGCTGGAAATGGAGTGGTGGTGGTGGTGCTTGGTGGTAGTGAAGAAATGGGGCCAAAACTTGAGAAAATGAGAGAGATATGTAGAGATATGTATCTAGGTGCTCAAAGCAAGTTTTTTCAAACTTGGGGGAGAGCTAGAGCTGCTGTTGTGTAAGCAAGAATGGTTGAGCAATGGAGGGAAAGTGTATAGGGTTATGGGATTAAGTTCCCTCTCCTACAAAAAGTCCCCCGAAATCAGATATTTTGGGGGAAAAAGCTATACAGCTGCAAGGCACACCTCCCAAGGATCATGGCCGGCCTGCTGTTTTTGTTGCAGGTGGCCGGCCGGCCACCCCCTATGGCCGGCCGGCCAAGGGGCAAAAGGCTCAAGAAGATTTTCTGGCCGGCCACCAGAGAAAGGTGTCCTCCCAGGTCTCCTCAACAAGACCCTGTGGTTGGAAATTGGCAACTCTAAAACAGGAGAGAGAATAGGCCACTTTAAGGAGGGTTTCAAAAATGGAATATGGAATTAATGGCCGGCCATAGACTTTTAGGGTCCTCCCATGTGTGTACAACACAAATATGTGGTTTGGGGTTGAAGAAAAAGGCCCTAGGGTGGTCAACATTGGCTCGGAAGTGAGAAAAACGGGCGTCGGAGGGCGCCGGAGGAGCATAACTGATTGCTGAGATAATTGCTGGCCTCTCACCCTGCAGTGACCTTCCTGGTGATAAAACAGAGGTACCTGCCAAAAATGAACGAAAACCGATGCAAAACGGATGCTCGGGGGCCAAAACACGCAGTTCGGGGTCCCGAAAATAGGCTACCGGGAAGAAAAGTGGCCGGTGGGTGATTGGGAAGTCCAATGGTGGCCATTCAAGTGTCCAAATTGAAGCCCCGGAAGTTATATTTCCAATGGCACAAACCTTGCATCAAAATTCCTTTTGTGGAAAAAGTTATGCCCGTTTCCGTGAAGTCGCGCAGATTCGGTCCCAACCGGAGTGATGCCCTACTTCACCCGAACTAGTTTTCTTCTCTCTTCTCCTCTTTTCTTCAACTCCACACCCCTAAGCAAGGTGTTTTGAAAGATTTTTCAAAGATTTCATCTCTCCTTCGTTTATTTCCACTTTGTCCTTGCTCGGTTTACCGAAAAGCGCAACATTTAACAAAATACGAGCCTCGGAACATCGTAAAAACTTTATTTTCAAAATGTTTTGAAAGAGAGGGTTTTAAGTCTAAAATCTTTTGATCAAGATTGTTTTGGTCTAGAACAGGGGTATGAAGTTGAGATTTGACTCTCTCTTTGCCGAAGAGATTGAACCTTTGCCCTGCACACCTTTCTGCACCATATAAACCATCAGTTGCGTCCAGGTCTTATGGACGGTCAAAAATGGGGTGTCTACAGTTGCCCCTCTTTGACAGAACTCGAAAGTCAAGAAGTGACGGGAGTGAATGTCAAAGCCCAGAGACGACCCATTTTTGACAAGGCCGAAGACTTGGACAAACAAACAAAATATAAATAAATGGTTGTGCTCGCAGGCTGCCCATGTATCCCTTTGCAAGGAATCAAACCAGCGTAGTTCAGGGGCAGGATGCAAAATGATATGCAGGAAGATTTTGATAATTGGACTTATACGCTACGCGAAGCCGGTTTGAAAATTGGACTTATACGCTACGCGAAGCCGGTTTGAAGATTGGACTTACACGCTACGCGAAGCCGGTTTGAAGATTGGACTTACATGCTACGCGAAGCCGGTTTGAAGATTGGACTTACACGCTAAGCGAAGCCGGTTTGAAGATTGGACTTACACGCTACGCGAAGCCGGTTTGAAGATTGGACTTACACGCTAAGCGAAGCCGGTTTGAAGATTGGACTTATACGCTACGCGAAGCCGGTTTTGAAAATTGGACTTATACACTACGCGAAGCCGGTTTGAAGATTGGACTTATACGCTACGCGAAGCCGGTTTTGAAAATTGGACTTATACGCTACGCGAAGCCAGTTTGAAGATTGGACTTATACGCTACGCGAAGCCGGTTTTGAAAATTGGACTTATATGCTACGCGAAGCCGGTTTGAAATTGGACTTATATGCTACGCGAAGCCGGTTTGAAGATTGGACTTATACGCTACGTGAAGCCGGTTTGAAAATTGGACTTAGACGCTAAACGAAGCCGGTTTTGAAAATTGGACTTATACGCTACGCGAAGCCGATTTGAAAATTGGACTTATACGCTACGCGAAGCCGATTATCACTCATGATCATGCAAAGAGAGCTGTAATGAAGCAATTATGCGAAATAAATGCAACATTTTAAGCGAAAGCTAGGCAAGAAGTAAACTCGAGACAAAGTACATCTCGTGCAAAAGGGATGTAAGAAAAATTATGCAATGCTCATTGCGTCTCACGCGGAGAAGGCTAAAAGCGACTACCGAGAATACCCGTAGTCTCACACAAGACATCTCTCTGCGTATCACACACAAGAGAGGAAGAAGGTAAACCTCTCAGCGTATCACACGCAAGAGAGGAAAGGTAAGTTTCTCAGCGTATCACACGCAAGAGAAGAAAGGTGAACCTCTTAGCATATCACATGCAAGAGAGGAAAGGGTCGTCTCTCAACGTATCACACGCAAGAGAGGAAAAGGTAGAAACCGGGTAAACAATGGTGTAACCAACAGGCGTATCTCAACGTATTTCATACGGAGAGAGGGAAGGTTTTAACCGGGGAAACAATGGTGTAACCAACAGGCGTATCTCAATGTATTTCATATGGAGAGAGGAAGGTTTTAACCGGGGAAACAATGGTGTAACCAACAGGCGTATCTCAACGTATTTCATACGGAGAGAGGGAAGGTTTTAATCGGGTAAACAATGGTGTAACCAACAGGCGTATCTCAACGTATTTCATACGGAGAGAGGGAAGGTTTTAACCGGGTAAACAATGGTGTAACCAACAGGCGTATCTCAACGTATTTCATACGGAGAGAGGGAAGGTTTTAACCGGGTAAACAATGGTGTGAGTGTGTGTGATTGATACACAAAGTAGGCAAAGCGAGTGTGTGATAGATACACTATTTGAGCAAAGTGTAATTGATATACAAAGGGTGAAGTGAGCAGAGTGTGATGGATACACAAAAGACAAGCACAAAGTGTGATAGATGTACTAAGTGAATAAGTGTGATGGATACACAATAGGTGAACACGAAGTGTAATAGATGTACTAAGTGAATAAGTGTGATGGATACACTAAAGGTGAACACAAAGTGTGATAGATGCACTGAGTGAACAGAGTGTGATTGATACACTAAAAGTGAACACGAAGTGTGATAGATGCGCTAAGTGAGAATATGTGTGATAGATACACAAAATGAATGAAGTGTGATTGATACGCTAAAGCAAATGAAGTGTGTTAGATACACTGAGTGAAGCAAATAAAGTGTGATTGATACACTAAGTGAATGAAGTGTGATTGATACACTAAGTGAATGATCTCAAACGGAACTTCTTTGAATGAACCGTACATACAATACCGTGCATGACTGAGAAAGAAACTTGACAGGTACAATGCATTACAATGCATGATGCTTAAGGAAAGCAATGAATGGACAAAGCGGTGCTTTAGAAAGCACCTCATGAAATGAGTGGCGGTAAACCGCTCTTCTCCGACGGGGATCTCCCTTCGTGCTCTTCGAACACTTTACCTTCAACTCACAGTACAAAGGTTCTGAAATGCTAACAAGTAACAACCATCTGTATGTAGGAGCTACGGCTGCTGCTTGTCTTCCTGATCATATTCACAACTTTCCTTATTCTCCAACGGGGTGACAGACTAGGTTGGTTCAGTATCCAGAATGAGGTGCATACACGCTATCTCAACCTATGGGGCTTCCATACAGATTTCAAGCCGAGGGCACGCCTCTGGGTATTTAAACCAGACTTTAGTCTCGGAAATCCCGAACCTTTGCGTTCTAGGCAACAGCCATTCGAACTCTAATTTCCACCGTCGCAGTTGGTCTCCTAGGAACTCATTGCAAACACGGCCAAGATGTCCCTGGCACGAAACGGTACTCGAGGAGAGCACTTCTGATCGCCATTTTGGCTTGGGGCAGACTTGATCTTGAGCTTGAGGTAGAGGCACACTCATACTTCGGAGCATTGGCAAGGCCTGAAGAGGTACACACGGGATGCAATCTCGGAACTTACTGAAGTTGGAACAAAACTTAGATGCCCGATTTTCCTCTTTTGCTTTTGCTTTGCAGTCCGGAACCATTATAGCTTCAGATAGGTCCTGGTTTCACTGTTCTCATATGACCTGGGTTGAACCCTGCGATTTTCTGAAAGAACAAATTCTGTTTTGCACAAATGTGGAGAACGGCACGGCACTCGGAGCACAAAACGATTTTATTTTTGAAATTGAGAGATGAGTTTTCGACCAGGTATTGAGCCTACGACTGAAGACAGCAAAACGACTCAACACGGAAATAAAAGGCACACAACCTAGACACATCGAGTAACACTTGAAACGACTCAAAATAAGAATCGAGATGAAAAAGACACGACACTCAGACGTGCACAGGGAGCCTGTTTCACCGAGTAGTGTTTCCCACCCTTTCTCATTTGTGGTTCTCACATCACTCGGCCCTCAAGCTCTGTTTTTCTGAAAAAGCCCTTTTCTCACTTTTTCTCTCATCGCACATCTCTCTATTCTTCAATCTCTCATTTTTCAATCCCTCCCCTGGGTGGTTGATGGATAAACAGCAAGTTGAAGGCTCTCGCCCCTAGCACTCAGCTAGATTCTTCTTTCTTCCGCTCACAGCTAGTGAATTCCTCCCACAGAGGGGTTGCGCTACAACTGGTGTGTAGCAAATCTGCAGCTAGCATCAATTGATGATGCTTTGCTGGGGAGTTTGGACGTGATAAGATCTGTCCAAGATGATGGAGTGGAATATCTTGCCTCATTCCAGTTTGTGCTTCGCACTTGGCTCGACACCTCGTTGCTTGGAGGATATGAGAGCTTTCAGCCCTTTGTTGTTAGCTTCAGTTCTGCCCTTTTCTGGCAAGTAGAGTGCCCTTTCTGGCAAGTACGTTGATAAAGGGGGAAAGACAGAACTCCTGACTCAACTGTGCCCCTAGTTTCAATTTCGACCATTTTTTGTTTTGGCTTTCTACTAAAACAATTTTGACCAAAATGAGAGTTAGATTAACATGCTTGTTCAATTTTCTGATTTAAAATCATGCAAGTCAGGCTATGAGCACTGAAAATTTTCCTTTTTTGGGCCAAGAAATGGTCCAGTTTTAAAAAATGGAGTACTTTTCGAGAAGATTAGTCAACCTCAGTAAAAATTCTCAAAAACTATTTTTGCAAACGACCACTTGCTCAACGGGCATGAAACCTACTCCTGAGATGCACAACCTCGGATCCAAAGGAAAACTGCCCCATGCTTGAAGAAAGCTGCATGGCAACGGAAAGTTGCCCTTTGTTTGAACGGCACTGCAGCGCATTGAATGGCAACGGAAAGTTGCCCCTTGTTTGAATGGCACCGCGGCGCGTTGAATGGCAACGGAAAGTTGCCCCTTGTTTGAATGGCACCGCGGCGCGTTGAATGGCAACGGAAAGTTGCCCCTTGTTTGAATGGCACCGCAGCGCATTGTAGTCAGTCCTCAGAGCGATGATTGCAATCGAACTCTCGGATACAGAGAAGGCAAGGATGGTCAAAACCATTACATGGACACACTTGATTTGGAAGTGTTTATGCTGGACTTCAGAATGAAGTTGCCTACGTATCCCAAACATGGGAATCAAGCCTTACGTAGTTCGGGGTTAAGGTACACTCGGGTATTTAACCTCTCCTTTTATGCTCTAACTTTTGCCAAGGCGCCCGTTGCAGGTTTTCAACCTTGCGAGCTTTGTTCTTCTTTCTTTTTCTTTCTTTTTTTTCTTCTCTTTTTTTTTTTTTCTTTTTTTTTTTTTTTTTCTTTTTTTTTTCTTTTTTTTTCTTTTTTTTTCTTTTTTTTTTTTTCTTTTTTTCTTTTTCTTCTTTTTTTTTTTCTTTTTGTTCTTTTTCTTCTTTTTTCTTGCTCTAACTTTTGCTTGGGTCGCCCTTCCGGGTTTTCAGCCCAGCGAGCCTCTCAAAGGGTAAAAGTGTAACAGCAGTCCATGCCAAATGGTTGTAGGGTTTGAAGCCATCCGTATCCAGGAGAATGGCTGTTGATTTGCAAGAGGACTCATCTTCGGCTCTTCGAGCACATCTGACATCTTTGCCCCTAGTTCAAGGGTACTTCTGTTTTAGCTTTGCAAGCTTCTTCTGATCTTCTGATCTTCTTGATCCGACTTTCCTGCCCCTTGTTCGAGGGCTGCTTCAAATCTGGCCACACAGGCCTTACATCGTAGTTGACTGTTGAACATTCTGAATTCAAGTTCAAGGTTTGGAAGCAAAGGGGTTGAGTCTCGAGGCCAAGAGCGATCCTAAGCTGCACAATCTCAAGAACGATTCCACACATGTCTTCGCAGGACCGCGCAAAACATTTTTTGAAAGTTTTTAAGAAAGCGACAAATCGCTCGCGCTGAAGACAGTGTAGGACCAATCTGGATCAAAGCTAGGGTCCTTCTCAGTACTCACACTAACAAGCATGATTTCATTCATTAAGGGCTTAGCACGCCTCTCTTTCTCTCAATTTGATCAAAGTTTTACAAATCCCGAGGAATTCCTTCCTCTTCGTTTTCACCGCGGTGTTCAAAAAGCTTTGAAAAACTCAGGTCATTACAATGACTTCGAGGCATAAGAGAGCAGGTGGAATGCACTACCATTTCATTCAAATCCCGGCACAACTAGCACACGGCAGAAGCAAATGCGAGAGCGTAAAAATCACTGCTGTTTCATTCAAAATCTGTTGGCATAACTGGCTCCCTGGCAGAAACAGACTCAAAAGAAAGCAAAAAGACAAACAGAAAACAAAACAGTGATGTCCGAGGTAACACCCCCGGAATCACCTGACTCTAACAAAACGGGACTGACTCGGTACAACAAGACAGACCCAACTGACTCAATAAGAAAAGACTGACTCTGTACAACACAACGAGACTGACCCAATACCTAAGTCAGAAAGTACAAATTAACAACATTCGCAAATGTGCTCAAAACAGTGCATGCTATCCACCATATCTGGAGTTAATCGAGCGCCGCCCACAGGTGGTTCATCCCCCGATCACATAATCACATTATTCCCCCAAGTTCACCGATCCAGTGCCGATAGACTTTGCAGGCTTGGCGGGAGGACAACCCCGTTGTCAAACAGATCCTGTACTTCATGACGAAGACGGAAGCAGTCGTCGGTAGTATGGCCAGTTTGCTGATGGTACGCGCAGTACTGGGTAGCATCATGTGTAGCAAAGAGGGTTCGGGAGAGGTCGAGGCTCAAGGGGTTCGAGATGGCCTTGTCCCACAAGGATTTGAAAAGCTTTGGACAAAGGCATATAGAGGGCATGGAAGACCCTCCGACCTCGGGGTTGGTACTTCAAGGCTTGTGAATTTTTACTGGGCGCACCAGCGAAGGGATTGGCAGGTGTTGGCCTGGTTTGCTGATCTCTTCCGAGCGGAG
The DNA here is from genome assembly GCA_030407325.1 of Camellia japonica. NCBI lineage: Eukaryota > Viridiplantae > Streptophyta > Magnoliopsida > Ericales > Theaceae > Camellia > Camellia japonica. Next base: position 69,147,723 of record JAPPVO010000003.1, on the reverse strand, counting down.
GGTTAGAGCTAACAGGATCATTTCTGGTACAACGGCCCTTTTCCCCCGGCTTGCCTCTTGATTCAAACTGCCCCCAACTTGAGTGGCGAAAGTGTCATCCACAGCTTTTGCAACAACTGCGAGGACTTGCTCTTTGTTCAGTCCCTCGGCTTTCAAAGCCTCAACAGCGAACAGAAGATGTTCATGGGGATCCATGCCCGCCCCTACCTTGTTCTTACCACCTGCCTCCACTTTGCTAAGAGATTCGCCTTCTTCCAATGCAGCCCGTCCCAAGATTAGGGAGCGTTTTGACATGAACTCCCTGGTAGGCGATGTGGTTGATAATGGAGCCAAAACTTCAAAGGTTAAATCTGCCACTGTTCTCTGAAGATCTTCAATCATGCTCCCCAGCTCAGAAGTAGTGGTTCACGGGTTTGAGATGATTGGGGTTCAAGTGCATCTATCGTGCTTAAGGCCATGCTTTCTGGATAAACATCTCGGGCTTGGGTATATGGGTCGGGGGGTATATGCTGGGGTTGTAGGTTGGTGGCAGTGTATGGCTGAGGTTGAGATGTGGATGAGGTACTTGGTCCTTGGGGTTTTGAGGTGGAACTATTGTCCGGTTGTCAATGAGATTCTGGATCTCATGACGAAGGCGGTAGCAACCATCGGTGCCATGGCCGCACTGTTGATGATATACACAATATTTGCTTGGGTTATGTTTGGTAGGGAGTGGATTTGGCAAAGGTTGAGGATTAAGGGGTTTGAGATGCCCTCTTTCCCTCAGGACTTTGAATGCGCTGGTTAGGCTCATATGGAGGGGGGATGAAAATCTACCCTGAGCTCGGGCTGGGCTGGCTATTTGTAGGCTGGCCTTGGCAAAAGGGTCGGCTATGGCAACTGTGTTGACTTTAGTGGGTTTGGAAACAGTGCTACCGCCAGCATTGGTACTCTCGACTGGGAGTCTTACGGCAACCTCGGTGGACCCATCCTCGATGTCGTGAATAGGGCTAAGGCCCTGTGCCCTTTTGAATTGCTTCTCAAGGTTTGCAATTTTCACTGCAGTCGAACTGAATTCATTGACATCAGAGGGACGAAGCCTCTCAGTAGGCTGCACCAGGGGTGTGGAAACTCGAGCTTGAGTCACCTTTCTTGGGATCTGGACCCTGCAAATCTTCAGCTGGCAGAAGTGGGTCAAAGTTCGGCTGGGGGCCTGAAGCTGGATACGGAGCAGATGCCCCAGATGGGCATTGCGTTTCAACGCTAGTCTTATCCTGCATTGCAGTTCCCTGATTTAGCGCTGCTATCATGGCCACAAATTCTTCCGAACCCTGTGCCATCACGGGTCTACTGATGATGTGACTGGTGACTGTCGGATCAGATGAACAATGAACCCTGTCTGGCCCTCCTTTGCTTGCCTTAGCGAAAGAACACTGGTTGCCCTCGAACTGAATCTCTGACCCGACAAAATCTATCAGCACAAGTCTAATGATCCTCGGGGGATATTGGAGCCTTCCGAAGCTATGGTTCCAAGACTACCCTAGCAAAAGAGAAAATTGCAGCATCTCAGCCTGATGTTTACCAAAACAGATACGGGCCTAGCAGGATGACTGTGCCCTCTACTGAATTCTGCCCCAAATTCTGCCTCAAAACTGAATCTGATACCCGCAGATAACTGATTCCTAAAATACCGATACTGGTGCCCGCAGGCCCGATGCCCAAACTTGCAAACTGATACATGCATTCCTGTAGAGACGCACTCTAAAAGCACATAACAGATAAGTGAGAGCCAAACACCCCTATGTTGGGGTAGGGTTTCCCTGTCCTATTTTGTCAGGAGCTAGGGTTTCACTACGCACGCAGCGGTTTCAAACAACCTATAAACGGGTAAGCAACCTGTCCTAGTTTGGAATGGTCACTATGGATTTCGATATGCACTAGGTCGAATGGTCAAAAAGGGTGCCCCGATAAAACCGGGGTTTGTGTTCCCATGCTGTCAGAGCCCAGAGCCGATTAGCCTTATGGTCATGCCTTGACAAGACAAGCCTCCGGCAAATCGTTCGGGAATGGCATATGGCAAACACGGTGTCCTAGGCGCACCAATGCAAATGCAATGCAAAGAAACACACAAGTGTAATCAAAACTAGATATCATGAGTTTGAGTCAAGTTCTCTAAATCCCCAGCAGAGTCGCCAGAAACTGTAGACGTCCCCGAACGCATCCCGGGGAAAGGGAGTGCGAGTCCCTCCCGTTCTGGTTCGATATTGGGTCACTACAGTTCGAAGGACTCAAATGTCACGGTTCTTAATCTTGAACCAAAGAGTCCAAATCTGGCAAATCGTTTTGAAAACAGATTTTTTGAAAGAAGTGCCAAACATGGACTGCTTCGCTAGATAGTTTTGAAAACAGACTTTTTGAAAGAAGTGCCAAACCGGTTCTTATAGTTTACTAAGCAGGCAGTGTGGTCAGAAAATCACCCACACAATTGGCGCCGTCTGTGGGAAAGAAGAAGAATAGATGCCAATGAAAGAAAGAAGAATAGATGGCCAATGAGGGACAGAAGGATACCTTAGACCCACTGCCCGCTTATGATGATGACGTGTCAGCTGAGGTGCCACGTGTCCTGGTCATTTGCCGAGGTTATCCCGGTGTTGCCAAGGTTACCTCCGAAGATATCGGAATCCGAGATGAGCAGATAAATGACAAGAGTCCTAGAATGAAGAAAGACTTCAAGATGGATAATGATAGTATTCCTAGGGAGTCTATTATTATCTCTTGTAGAGTCCAAAGTAAGCACTGAATGGGAGTCCATAGAAGTCAGACTTCTAGTGGGACTAGGATTGAGTAAACTATAAAAGAGAGGCACCCCATGGGTCTAAGGTCGCAATTTATACTTTGAACAGTGAATTTAGCACTTGATTATCTTTGAGATATACTGACTTGATCGTCGGAGTAACCCCGGGTGGAAGAACCACCGCCGGAATCTTCTCTTTCTGTTGCAGGTTAGCCAGGTGTCATCTATTCTGCCAATTTCTCTTCTCGGACCTACTCATCTAGGCCGAGATCATGTCTTCTAGGATTCGGGATCTGGAATCCGGGATCTACTCACTTAGGCTGAGCTCTCGTCTTCTCGGGCCTACTTGTCTAGGCTGAGATCATGTCTTCTCGGATCCGGGATCCAGGATCTGGAATCCGGGATCTGCTCACTCAGGATGAGTTCTTCTATACTTGAATGTTATCTCCTTGGGAGCACTCATGCCCCCTATCTTTGCATCTCTTCTGGAAGGGTCTTCGTTCCTCCGCAAGTATCTATCCTTCCATACCTGGAGGTCATCTTCGTTGTAGTATCCGCTTCGATCTGTTGTCTTTGGTGCGTCACCTTCCTGGCCGGCGTCTTTCACTTCGTGACTCTGGTCACGAGTTTCTGTGTTGTGGTTGTCCCCTTCAATGTCGAGGTTGATAGGTCTCCCATTCCCAACAGGAGCGTTGTCTCCAGTCTGATCCTTCTGTCCGTCATTGGCCATCTATTCTTCTTTCTTTCATTGGCCATCTATTCTTCTTTCTTTCCCACAGACGGCGCCAAATTATGTGAGTGATTTTCTGATCACACTGCCCGCTTAGTAATCAACTGGAGAGCACCGGCAGAATAGATGGCTTTTAGCTAACTTGCAACAGAAAGAGAAGACTCCGATGGTGGTTTGCCACCCGGGGGTACTCCGACGATCAAGTCAGTACTCAATATCTCTCAAAGATAATCAATAGTGCTAAACTCACTAGCTTGAGCATAAAAAGCATACCTTAGACCCAGGGGGGTGCCTCTCTTTTATAGCCAACATAAACCTAATCCCAATAGAAGCCTAACTTCTATGGACTCAGGATTACTGCTAATCTTGGACTCCCAGTAAGATTAGAATAAACTCTCTAAGAGTCTTATCTTAATACAAATTGAAGTCTTCTCTCATTCTAGGACTCTTGTCCCTCATCCAGGTTGAGTTCCCTTTTCATTCTAGGACTCTTGTCCCTTATCCACTTATCTCGGATTCCGATATCTTCGGAGATAACCTCGGCCTCGCCGAGATCACCTCGGCATCACGACCAGGACACGTGGCACCTCGGCTGACACATCGGCGTCACCTTGCCATGTGTTGGTACTCAGAAAATATATCCCCACAACTGCCCCCTAGGTTCTATTACCTCGGCATTCTGAGGTGACGGAACCTACACTGTTCGTTCATCTGTGCCCCTCTGTCCTAGATCAAACTCGCCGACCTCAAAGTTCCCTGGACTTTACTGTCCACTGGTGTTAAGAATCAAGTTTCATGCTTTCCAAGCTGCTTGAAATCGCACCTCCTAGCCGAGGTTCTAGTTCCATTAATTCGTAAACTCCAAGAGTTTTGCAACTGCTCCACTCACACTCTCTGGTGAGTTCCCGATTTCCAGTCATGTATTTGACTCCGGCGATTTTCATATCGGCGTTCATTTCACTTGGTAGGTTCATAAACTCTTTACTTGCTATAAGCTCAATCTTTCATAACTCTTCTGAATCTGTTTACTTGCCATCTGTTGCCTTCTATTTTCGTCTGTCTTTAAGTTTTGAATTGTTTGAATGTCTGACATTGTTCTTGTCATATCCGCTTTCTGTTGCTAGCATCGTGTCTGGGTCATTACTTTATTGTTCTTCACATACTTACTTAGTGCCTGTGCACTTGGCTTTATTCTTGAACTTTGTCGTCTTCTTGACTATTTTTCTCTTTTTTCATTCAATCCTCTGGCTTTTTCTCTTTCTAGCTCTTTTGCTTAAATCCGTCATTGTTCCAAGCTTTCAAGCTTCTGCAACTATCTTTGTTCCTCTCCTCCGGTGAAGCTTACGTCATTCTGTCATTGTCGTCAGACTTATGCAATTCTCATTCCGGCTTCCCTCTTTCTGGTAAGCCACTATTTCTCCTGGTTTTATTTCTTGTTGTTTTCCAAGAAGCTCTGCTTCATTGTTAATCACCATTGCTGTTTTACCCGTTGTTTCCAAATCATCTTCTTGAATACACACTGTTCACACATCTGTTGATTTTTGCCACTGTTCTTGGCTTGACACACCTGTGCAATCTTTTTGTCTTGATTTCCTGATAGCTTTATCACCATTCTTGATTACGAATTACATTCTTGTTTCTGTTTTCTGTGTCTTTTTCCAGATTCTTGCTTTCAAACCTTGCCTTCAAACTCCGAGGTGCCAATCGCCGAGAAGAGCCTTGATCAAACTCTTCGGGAGATCGATGCTGAGCTCGAGGCCGAGAAGGCTGCTGAGAAGTCTTCCCAACTGTCTTCTATATCCTGCCATTGATGCCGAGTAGTTTTGTTTCCTTCTTTTACTCCTTGTACCTTGTACCTTGTACTTTGTCCGTCTTTGTATGCTTTTAATCCGGCCGACGTGCCATTTTTGTAGTCTGAATAATTTATTTTTCAATATTCAGGCCGAAGTGCCTTCTTTCTTCTTTAAATGCATTTCTCTGATTTCTTCTTTGAATGTATGTCTTCTTTTTTCTGCTCTTGTATGATTCTATTCTTAGAATAATTTGCATGTCTTCAAAGTACACCTTGACTGTGTAATCTCTTCGGGTAAAATACCTCTGTCACAACTTCTAATCTTGCTCATCTCGGCCTTGTTCTAACACTTGAAAATATTGTAACAAATATTTTCACAAGTGTTGCTTAGGACTTGTCACTTTCTCAATGTCTTCTATCAAGACTTCAGTTTTCCATATTTCAAGTTTTGACAACCTGGTAGTCTCGGCAAGTACGCATATATCGCTTGAGCTTGACTTTAACTTGTAAATTTTTCTCAAAAATTTCAACAAGTGTTTAACCATCATCCTTTATCATAACCTCGGCTTAACTTCAGCTTGTAAATTTTTCTCAAAATTTCAACAAGTGTTAAACCATCTTCCTTTATCATAACCTCGGCTTAACTTCAGCTTGTAAATTTTTCTCAAAATTTCAACAAGTGTTAAACCATCTTCCTTTATCATAACCTCGGTTTTAACTATAACTTGTAAATTCACACAGAATTTCAACAAGTGTTTAAACCAATCTTCTTCCGATATGACCTCGGTTTAACTTCAACTTGTAAATTCATACAAAATTTTCAACAAGTGTTAAATATCACATCGGTTTAATTTCAACTTGTAAATTCACACAGAATTTCAACAAGTGTTAAACATGACCTCGGTTTAATTTCAACTTGTAAATTCACACAGAATTTCAATAAGTGTTAAATACTATCTCGGTTTAATTTCAACTTGTAAATTCACACAGAATTTCAACAAGTGTTAAATATCACATCAGTTTAACTCCAACTTATAAATTCACACAGAATTTCAACAAGTGTTAAACATCATCTCGGTTTAACTTCAACTTGTAAATTCACACAGAATTTCAACAAGTGTTAAACATCATCTCGGTTTAACCAACTTGTAAATTGCTACAAATTTCAACAAGTGGTAAACATCATCTCGGTTTAACCAACTTGTAAATTGCTACAAATTTCAACAAGTGGTAAACATATTCTTCTTCTCTCTGCCCCCTGCATGGCTTCCATATACTCCTTTACGAACCTTATAAAAGGTCTTCAACCTGGCTCACTACAGTCCAACCTTGTGTGTTTTCTTTTTTATCTTCTAGGATCTGAGATTTGCTCACTGAGCTCTTCTCTTTTCGGACTTAAGTGCCGAGATCTTGTCTGCTAGAATCTTGGATCTGCTCACTCAGGTTGAGCTCTTCTCTTCTCGGACCTACTCATCTAGGCCGAGATCATGTCTTATAGGATCCGGGATCTGGAATCTGGGATTTGCTCACTTAGGCTGAGCTCTCGTCTTCTCAGGCCTACTTGTCTAGGCTGAGATCATGTCTTCTCGGATCTGGGATCCAGGATCTGCAATCCGGGATCTGCTCACTCAGGATGAGTTCTTCTATACTTGAATGTTATCTCCTTGGGAGCACTCATGCCCCCTGTCTTTGCATCCCTTCTGGAAGGGTCTTCGTTCCTCCGCAGGTATCTATACATCCATACCTGGAGGTCATCTTCGTTGTAGTATCCGCTTTGATCTGTTGTCTTTGGTGCATCACCTTCCTGGCCGGCGTCTTTCACTCCGTGACTCTGGTCACGAGTTTCTGTGTTGTGGTTGTCCCCTTCAACGTCGAGGTTGATAGGTCTCCCATTCCCAACAGGAGCGTTGTCTCCAGTCTGATCCTTCTGTCCGTCATTGGCCATCTATTCTTCTTTCTTTCATTGGCATCTATTCTTCTTTCTTTCCCACAGACGGCGCCAAATTGTGTGAGTGATTTTCTGATCACACTGCCCGCTTAGTAATCAACTGGAGAGCACCGGCAGAATAAATGACTTTTAGCTAACCTGTAACAGAAAGAGAAGACGCCGGTGGTGGTTCGCCACCCGGGGTACTCCGACGATCAAGTCAGTACTCAATATCTTTCAAAGATAATCAATAGTGCTAAACTCACTAGCTTGAGCATAAAAAGCATACCTTAGACCCAGGGGGGTGCCTCTCTTTTATAGCCAACATAAACCTAATCCCAATAGAAGCCTAACTTCTATAGACTCAGGATTACTGCTAATCTTGGACTCCCAGTAAGATTAGGATAAACTCTCTAAGAGTCTTATCTTAATACAAACTGAAGTCTTCTCTCATTCTAGGACTCTTGTCCCTCATCCAGGTTGAGTTCCCTTTTCATTCTAGGACTCTTGTCCCTTATCCACTTATCTCGGATTCCGATATCTTCGGAGATAACCTCGGCCTTGCCGAGATCACCTCGGCATCACGACCAGGACACGTGGCACCTCGGCTGACACGTCGGCGTCACCTTGCCACGTGTTGGTACTCAGAAAATATATCCCCACAACTAAATTGTGTGAGTAATTTTTCGATCACACTGCCAACTTAGTGATCAGCTGGAGAGAACTGGCAGAATAGATGACACCTGGCTAACCTGCAACAGAAAGAGAAGATTCCAGCGGTGGTTCTTCCACCCGGGGGTACTCCGACGATCAAGTCAGTATATCTCAAAGATAATCAAGTGCTAAATTCACTGTTCAAAGTATAAATTGCGTACCTTAGACCCATGGGGGTGCCTCTCTTTTATAGTTTACTTAATCCTAGTCCCACTAGAAGCCTGACTTTTATCGACTCCCATTCAGTGCTTACTTTGGACTCTACAAGAGATAAGGATAGACTCCCTAGGAATATTATCATTATCCATCTTGAAGTCTTTCTTCATTCTAGGACTCTTGTCCTTTATCTGCTCATCTCGGATTCCGATATCTTCGGAGGTAACCTCGGCAAATGACCAGGACACGTGGCACCTCGGCTTACACGTCGGCGTCACCTTGCCACGTGTCGGTACTCAAAAAATATTTCCCCACAACTGCCCCCTAGGTTCTATTACCTCAATATTCTGAGGTAATGGAACCTACATCGGTACTTCCTTCCAGTACGTCGGCTTAAAGTATCTTAGCCGACGTCATCATCATAGGTCGACATGTCTTCTAAAAGATCAAGAACTCTAAGAGCTTCCTTATGAACTTCTTCATGCGTGTGAGCTATCAAGCATCGCTTTTCAACCGTTTCACTTATGCATTTGATCCTCATTGGATCGTGTTTCTGACGCGCTTGAAGCCGTCTTGCGTCTGTGCGCGCCGTCTGACGTATGCGTTGTTTTAGGCACACTAAATGCTCCGTTTTGCCGCCGTTTCAAATTTTTGACAAAACCTTTCCCCCTTTCTCATTTTTTCACTTTTGCATTCGATTTCTCTTCGTCTTTTCTCTCTTTAGCTCTTGAACACGCCATTGTTTAGTCATCAAGCTCTGTAACTGCCTTCCTTTCTCCCTTCCTGTGAAGCTTTCGTCATTTTGCTACATCTGTAACTGTCGTCTGACTTCGGCAATCTTCAAACCGGCTCCATTTTTTCTGGTAAGCAACTGTTCCTTTCGTTTTCCTTTGACATTCCTCATTACTTGTTGTTATTATTGCTTTGTTCAAACATTTATCTTGCGAACCATATATCTGAATGTATTTATTCCACGATTCTGCTTTTGCCCAAATCTAAAACACACGCACTGTTTCACTACTTTCTTGCGCTTTTGTCACTGTTCTTGACCTTATACTCCTTGTATTTTCTGTGCTTTTGATAGCCCAACCTCTGTTCTTGATTATGAAACTTCATTCTTGCTTTTCTGTTTTCCAGATTTGTGCCTTCAATCTTCGTCTTCATAGATTTTATGTTTGGGATTTGACTGTAGAACCTGTCAAAACTAAAACAATCTTCACAAATTCTTGCATCAATATACACCTAGGTCTTAGTCGAGGTTCGCAAAACCTTTTTTAGATCATCTCTCTCCTGAAACCCAGTCCTTTTAATTTAGGCCGACGTTATGGGTATGTGGAGGCATAGGGTAAACACCCCAACCAAACTAGAATTTTTTAGACAGGAGTTTGAAATCCCAGCCGACGTCCATCTGAGGTTGGCTGGGGATGATGACTCCATCATGCCTACTGACGACTCCATGCCCTTCCTTGTAGTTGCCTTTATTGAGTGTGGACTTCGGTTTCCACTCAACACCCTGTTTCGCGAGATTCTCCATTATTATAAGTTGAACCCCATGCAACTTGCTATCAATTCCTATCGAGTGATCAACGGTATCATAGCCTTAGCTAAACAGAAAACGTTAGGATCACTTAGCCGACGTTCAATACTGCTATACCATGTGCAGCCTTAACTTGAAAGAAAAAGGCTACATTTACTATCTTAAGCCGAGATCCACAGAGTTCAAAATCGTAGCCAACCTCCCAGACTCCAACAAGGGGGCTGGAGACGATTACTTCATTACCTTAGGAAATTGGGAGTTTGCTCCAGATGAGGATCTCCATCTCTTCCCTCTTCCCCGATCAATTTTAGAGGGCAAGGGTAAGAGCCCAGCGTTAATACTTGTTTGTTCCTTTTTCAAGTCTTTAATACTTTTCCTGTTTCTAATGTCTGTTTTCCCTTGCAGCTCTCCGTCAGCCACCAAAGAACTTTCGCCAATCCTTCATTCTCAGCAAGGATTTGAAGAAACTCTTGGACTTGCCAGTCCAAAAACGGAAGGCGCCTCTTTCAACTTCATTCCGACATTACAAATACTCTTCCCGACGTTCCCAAGAGAAAAAAGAAGAGCTTATCTCCTCCCTCTGCCACAACTGCACAAGCCGCATCAACATCTCGACAGATCAAGGGTCAACATCGATCGAGCAGAACAGCCGTCTACTTCGGCTCAATATCTAATCCCACCATCTCAACGCAAACGTCGCCGACGTCTTGTTCTTGCAGCCGAGATGGGTCACGCAAAACCTGTGGCCAAAGATCTCTTAGCCAGTATCCCAACCGACGTTGATGCTCTACCAACTCAAACGCAGCTTCCACCCAAGCCAAAAAGAGTTAAGAAGGCTCAACCAAAGGCCAAAGTGACTCAGGTTGAGACTGAAGACACTTTGCCAATTTCCCAGCTTGCTCCAAGTGAAAAGACTACCTTGTCCCTACGAAGAGGTCCGCTGAAACCCTTCCCTCCGATCCACCAGTCAAAAAGGCCGAGGTCATCCTCCGGAACGACCTCGGGGTCTAAAAAACCTGATGCCCCCTGGGCTCCCGAGATTACCCTAGAAGATAAGCTGTATGGCTAGTGACAGCGCGACGATGATATCAATGTCGGCGTTGCCCTTAGCACGCACTGCTTCTTCCAGGTGATCTGGAGCGAAACGGGGTTTAGTGAATATGAAAACTATACTTTGATGCTGCAACACTCTGTTCAAGTAAGTGTTTTTGTCTGGTACTTTTTCTTTCTTTCTCTTTATTTCACACTTAGAATATTTTTCTAATACTTCTTTTTTTCAGCCATCCAGCATGCCCACTCTTTCTCGATGCAATCTTTTCAGAACCGTGAGAAGTTAGCCGAGAAAAAGAGGGAAGTCACCACACTTCAGAAATCCAATAAGAGCCTGCAATCAAAGATGAAGATGCTAGAGGATCAGGCCGAGGTTGCCATTAAAGAGAAGGATGCCGCGAAGAAAAGGTCGGCGCTGTGCTGAGGCGATAAATAAAGTCCTTCAAGCTCAACTGAAGGAGGCCGATGAAAAAGTGGCCCAGCCCAGAAGGAACTTCAGGATGCTCTGGCCACCAAAGTGGCCGAGATCAAGGATGTGATGAGAAGGCATATGCTCAGGCATGGCCGACGTCAGGAGGCCTATGAGCAACAAGTGAAGCAGGCATGCAACAGGGTTTCTCCCTTGGTTGGATGTCTCTTCTTAAAAAGCTCAATGTCCCCGAGGACTCGCCTCTTCGGAGTGCCGACGCCATTCCTCTTCCATTCCCTCCGCCGCCACCTCCACCCAATCTGAGATGATTCTGAATCTGAGGATCAAGATGATAGGATGAGGCCTTGGTGAGGAAATCCAAGGAGGCTACTGGGCCAAGTCCCCTCCTCAAATGAGCAAGTCCTTGACTTGACTCAAGATGAGGAGGTTGAGGAGGTTCCCAAGGAACTGCCCTTGAGCAGGTATATCCGACGTTCCTCTGCCGAAAGAGTTGATGAAACTCTGGCAGAAATCGACGCCGAGCTCGCGGTGGAAAAGGCGGCGAGGTGGCTTCTCAACAGCCTTCGAGTCTTACCCCAAGTTACTGCTGATGTTGAGGAACCTTAATTTTCATGTTTTTCTTCTTTTTGTCTTTGTACTTTTTGTTTTTCAGACAATGTAAGCTCTGCAAATGGCCGACGTGCCTTTTTTCTTTGAATATCTAATTCAACTTTCCTTTTCTTGAATGCTTGTACCTTTGTCTTCTCTTGACTGTTTCTGCATGATTCTATACTTAGAATATTTTGCAAGTCTTTTGATATACTCTTCCTTCTTTGTGCAACCTTCTCGGGTGAATTACCTCGGTTAACAATGATCTCGGTTTAACTTCACTTGTAAATTGCTACAAATTTCAACAAGTGAACAATTATCTCAGTTTTAACTTCAACTTGTAAATTGCTACAAATTTCAACAAGTGAAGATTACTTCGGTTTAACTTCAACTTGTAAATTTTACAAATTTCAACAAGTGTTAACATACTTCAGTTTAACTTCAACTTGTAAATTGCTACAAATTTCAACAAGTGAAGATAAACAATTATCTCGGTTTAACTTCAACTTGTAAATTGCTACAAATTTCAACAAGTGTTAAACAATATTCGGTTAACTTCAACTTGTAAATTGCTACAAATTTCAACAAGTGTAAGCATTACTTCAGTTTAACTTCAACTTGTAAATTGCTACAAATTTCAACAAGTGTTAAACAATATTCGGTTTAACTTCAACTTGTAAATTGCTACAAATTTCAACAAGTGAAGATAAACAATTATCTCGGTTTAACTTCAACTTGTAAATTGCTACAAATTTCAACAAGTTAAGCATTACTTCAGCTTAACTTCAACTTGTAAATTGCTACAAATTTCAACAAGTGGTTAAACAATTATTCGGTTTAACTTCAACTTGTAAATTGCTACAAATTTCAACAAGTGAAGATAAACAATTATCTCGGCTTAACTTCAACTTGTAAATTGCTACAAATTTCAACAAGCGTTAAGCGTTTAAGCGTTTTTGTCTTCTCTCTGCCCCCAATGTGAACCTGAGTTCACTTGGGTTCTCATTATTCAAAAACATTATTATGCATAGTTTCACAAGTTAGAATTTCTGCTAAGATTTTATTGATGACATCGGCAAAAAATCAAAGCAACATCTAATGATAAAAAAATTTCAAATTACAAGTGTTCCACGGTCTTGGCAATGCTTTGCCCTCATTATCTTCAAGCCGATATGCCCCATTGCCCAATACCGAAGTGATTCTGTAGGGTCCTTCCCAGTTTGGGCCAAGCTTGCCTTCCCTGGGATCCTTCTTATTGCCGACGACTTTTCTCAGGACTAGGTCGCCGACTTGAAATTCTCTTGGATTAACCTTCTTGTTATAAGCTCTAGCAAGCTGTTGCTGGTATGCTGCAAGCTGTATTGCAGCTTTCTCTCTTTTTCTTCTAGAAGATCCAGATCTCGGGCTAAGAGTACATCATTAGTCCCGTTCTCAACTCCCTGGGTTCTGATCCCTGGGATGCCGACCTCCAATGGAATGACTGCTTCTGTGCCATAAGCCATGGCAAAGGGGGATTCCCCTGTTGATCTTCTCGGCGTAGTCCGATATGCCCAGAGTACATTGGGCAATTCGTCTACCCACTTCCCTTTTGCTGCCTGCAGCCTCTTCTTTATCCCATCCAGAATTACTTTGTTGGATGCTTCTGCTTGTCCATTGCTTTGTGGAAAACTTGGGGTTGAAAAGTAGTTCTTGATCTTGAACTTTGCACAGAAGTTTTTGATCAGCTTACTGTCAAATTGTGTCCCATTGTCTGCAACAATTGCTCTTGGAATCCCAAATCTGGTGATGATGTTTCTCCATATAAAGTTCTTGACATCCACATCTCGGATCTTGGCAAGAGGTTCTGCTTCTATCCACTTTGTGAAGTAATCTGTTGCTACCAGCAGGTACTTCCTTTGCCCAGTTGCTTGGGGCAATTGCCCAACGAGATCCATTCCCCATTGGGCAAATGGCCAAGGACTGGATACAGGGTTTAGGTCAGCAGCTGGCTGGTGTATCAAAGGTGCAAACCTTTGGCATTGTTCACACTTCTTCACGTAGGCTTCTGCATCTTTTTGCATGTAGGGCCACCAATACCCTGGGTAATGGCCCTGTGAGCTAGTGATCTGCCCCCAGTGTGGCTTCCACAAATTCCTTCATGAATTTCATATAAAAAATCTTCAACCTGCAGAGGGTGTACGCACCTTAAGAGGGGTCCAGTGAAGGACCTTCTGTAGATGTCCTTCTGCTGTCAGACTGAATCTTGCCGACTTCAATCTGATCTTGTGTGCCTCCTTCTGGTCTTCTGGTAGCTTTCCTTCTTTCAGGAATGCAACAATTGCGTCCATCCAGCTTGGTCCCATGTCTACGCACATTGCTTCACGTTCTGTGATTACTGGTTCAATGCTCGGGCCCGACAAGTATTCAATCATTATTGTCCTTGCTTTTCCTGGTTGTATTGCACTAGCTAGGTTGGCCAATGCATCGGCATGGTTGTTATCATCTCGGCTGACTTGAAGCAGTCTGCAGTTCTGGAATAAGGCTGCCAGCCTGATGACCTCTTTTGCGTAGGCCGACATTCTTTCATCTCGGGCTGCAAACTCGCCCGTTGTCTGGTTAACTATTAATTGTGAATCACAAAAGACTATTACCTCATCTGCTTGTACTGCTGCTGCTAGCTTCAGTCCTGCAATCAATGCTTCATATTCTGCCTCATTGTTTGAGGCCTTGAACCCCAATCGAATGGACTGTTCTAATATTTCTCCATCTGGAGATATCAGTACTACTCCTGCCCCCGCTCCTTGTCGGTTTGAACTCCCATCAACGAACAGTTGAAAGGAATCGCCGATGTAAATGCTGCAGGGTCTGGGTTTCTCTTCTTTCCTTTGTTCTTTAGCCTTTGGCTGGGCTTCTGCTTGCTTGTTTGGACATTGTCTGTCTTGGCTCAACGGAGCCCGATGTTGGATGGACTCTGGCGTGAACTCGGCCACGAAGTCGGCCAAAACCTGGCCTTTGATTGCAGTTCTGGGCCTGTACTCCAGATCATACTGGCCTAGGGCGACTGCCCATCTGGCTAGTCCTGTTAAGTCTCCCTGCTAATAGGGACTTCAATGGATGCTCTGTAGTACCACAATTTTATGGGCCTGGAAGTAATGGTTCAACTTCTTTGAAGCCATTACTAGAGCCAGTGCCAATTTCTCTAAGGGTAGATACCTTGTTTCTGCGTCGGCTAGGGTTTTGCTTACAGTAAACAGCCTTTTGCTCCCCTTTTTCTTCTCGGATTAGTACTGCACTAATCGCATGTTCTGAAACTGCTAAGTACAGGAACAGCTCCTCCCAGGTTCTGGATTTGAAAGTACTGGCGTGTGGTCAGGTACTTCTTCAGATCGGCTAATGCTTCTTCGCACTCCTCTGTCCAGAAAGTCTGTGGCTTTCTTCACTAATTTGAAGAAAGGTTTGCACTTGTCTGAGCTTCTGCTTATAAACCTGTTCAGGGCTGCCCTTCCAGTTAGCATCTGCACCTGTTTTGCCGACGTCGGGCTCTTCAGCTCTAGGATGGCCTTGATCTGATCTGGGCTGGCCTCAATGCCCCTCCTGGTCACCAGGTATCCTAGAAACTTACCAGATCCAACTCCAAATGCACACTTCGATGCATTGAGTCGGAGCCGATATGTTTTAAGGATTTCAAAGACTGCTTTTAGATCGGCGAGATGACCCTCAGGCTCCTTGGACTTAACGACCATGTCGTCAATGTAGACTTCTACTGTTCGGCCAATCAGGTGCTTGAACATCTTGGTTACCAATCTTTGGTAGGTGGCTCCTGCGTTTTTCAATCCAAAGGGCATCACTCTGTAGCAGTATAGCCCTTTGGAGTGATAAATGCAGTTTCTCTTCATCTGCTGGGTCCATAGCTATCTGGTGATACCCCCTGTAGGCATCCAGGAAGCTCATCCTTCCATGCCCCGAAGTAGCATCCACTAGCTGGTCAATCTTGGGTAGAGGGAAGCTGTCTTTGGGACAGGCCTTGTTTAAACTGGTAAAGTCTACACAGACCCTCCATTTACCGTTCTTCTTCTTTACCACCACTGTATTGGAACCATGTCGGGTAGTGAACTTCTCTGATGGCCCTAGCCTCCAGAAGTCTGTCTACTTCTTCTTCTACCGCTTCGACGTGCGTCAATGTTGGTCTTCTGGCTCGTTGAATTACAGGTTTGGCCGACCTGTCAACATTCAGTTTGTGGCAAGTGACCTCGGGGTCGATGCCAGGCATTTTTAAGGTGTCCAAGCAAACACCTCAATATTTGCTCGCAGAAAAGCCTCCAACTCTTTTTCCTCTTCTTCGGCTAAGCCCGAGCCGAGAAGAAAGAAGCGTTCTTCATCCCCATCCTGGACGAGATTTCTTCATCGCTGCTCTCTCGGTTATGTCTTCTAGGACTTCCACGTCCTCATCTTCAATTTCTGCCTTTTTTGGCTCTCGTATGCTGCAGGTTGATTTCATTGCTGCCATGGAGCAATTCTTCGCCTGCAGCTGATCGCCCCTGACTTCCTCTATCCATGTTCTGTTGGGAATCGCAATAGTTGATGCAATGTTGAGGGAACTGCCCCCATTGCATGCAACCATGGCCTTCCCAAGATGATGTTGTAAGGGGAGGGTGTGTCAATGATGGTGAATTCTGTCTTGATCTTCCTGGTGCCAGCCTGCACCTCCAAGTTTACTGCCCAGTGGCCATGTCGGCGTTCCATTGAACCCAACCATTGGGCCATTGGATTGTTCCATGTCGTCTGGGTGAGAAGGCCGAGCTCCTTGTAACATCGGACGTACATGATGTCACAAGAGCTGCCTTGGTCAATCAGGATGCGTTTCACTTGGCACTCCCCAACCTGGAGGGATACTACCAAGGCATCATTATGCGGATGCTGGACCATCTCTAGGTCGGCTTCAGTAAAGGTTATCATTGGTTCCTGGCATCCTTCTGCCCGATGTCTTTTCTCCGACTTGATAACATGTTGTAGGTGTTTTACCTTCTGGGTCTCCCCTCTGATTTCGTCTCGTTGACCTTTGAGTGAATCACATTGACTACCCGAGGTCCTCCTGCCTGAGGTTGCTGTGCTGGGGGAGGCGAAGCTGCTGGTGCTTAAGGCAATCTTGCTTGTTCTTCTCTTGTTCTGGCCTCATCAACCAGATCTCTCAGATGGCCTTGCCTTACCAAGTCTTCTAAGTGTGCTTTCAGGGCTCTGCAACCCTGGGTTGTGTGCCCCTTTTCATTGTGGTAGGCACAGTGCCTACCGACGTTCCTCCCCATGAATTCCCCTGGTGCCCTTGCTGGTGCCCTAAAATAGGGTTGGTTTCGAATTTGTTCCAGGACTTGGTTAATTGGGGCCCGGAACACAGTCGTCACCGTTTGTGCAGCCCTCAGTTTTGTTTCATGTTTGTTCGATCCGTTGTTACCTCGGCCTCGTTTCGGCGAGCCGTTTCCTTTCTCTTGCTTTACCTCCTTAGTTCCCGATGTATCTTCCTCGGCTCTGGCATACTTCTCGATTCTCGCCATGAGCTCTTCCATGCTTTTTGGCAAAGTTTTTGCCAAAGACTTCCGTAGTGGACAGTTATCTTTCAGGCCGTTCTTGAATGACACGACCGCCACTTCTTGATTACATTCTGGTATTCGGTTGAATACCTCGTAGTACTTTTTTGCATAGGCCCTAAGGCTTTCATCCTTACTGATCTTTAAAGCCATCAGTGCATCCACCCTCAATGGCTGCAGCTTGTTTGTCACGAACCTGGCCACGAACATCTCGGACCAGGCCTTCCCATGTCTTCACGCTTCCCTTCGGTAGTTTGTGGAACCAGTCTGATGCAATCTCCCCGAAGGATGAGGGGAACACTTTGCAGAGCAACGGCTCGTTCCCACTATACAGTGCCATTGAGTTCAGATATAATCCGACGTGGAAGTTGGGGTCTGACTTCCCGTCATATATTTGAAACCTCGGCATACTGAATCTCTTCGGCGCCTCAAACCTGTCCAATTCCACCGAGAATGGTGTCCTCGGTTTATCTGGGGAATTTACCTCGGCTTCGGCATTCTGTTGCTTCCTTTTGAGGTAATCTCTTAAGTCCTCTTTTGTCCTCCCAGGAGCTCGGCTATCTCCTGCTTTCAGTCTTTTTGGTGCACTACTTTCAGCCTCGTGGTGAGTCCTCTTTGACCCCTCTCCATGAGTTGTGTCGAAGCACAGCATCTGCCCCTGAACATGCCGATGTCCCTTGGGGTCTGCTTCCTTTGTGTGTTGCGTCCTCCGTGATTCTTTTCTTCTTGGCTCCCTTCGTCCGACCTCCCTAGAGAATCAGTGAGAGTGTCTTTCACTCCCGTTGTGCTGAGGGGCTATGGGGATTGTTCGTTGCCCTCCCTTTTGGGCATTGGCTGCTGGAATCGGCGTGTCCTGCAGCGGGAACGGCGGCTGCATGACGTTATTTTGCATCATGAAATTGACAACCGACTGCAGGTCTGTCAATTCGTTTGCCATCTCCTTCATCTCTTCGTCCCTCCGCAGGCATCTATCCTTCCATACCTGGAGGTCGTCTTCGTTGTAATAGCCACTTCGATCTGGTTTCTTTGGTGAGTTGCTAGTTTGGCCGACGTCCTTTGAACAGTGAATTTAGCACTTGATTATCTTTGAGATATACTGACTTGATCGTCGGAGTACCCCCGGGTGGAAGAACCACCGCCGGAATCTTCTCTTTCTGTTACAGGTTAGCCAGGTGTCATCTATTCTGCCAGTTCTCTCCAGCTGATCACTGAGTTGGCAGTGTGATCGGAAAATTACTCACACAATTTGGCGCCGTCTGTGGGAAAGATAGGAGAATAGATGGCCAGCAACGGACAGAAGGAAAAGATTGGGGACGACACTCCTGCTGGGAGTGGGAGACCTATTGACCTGGATGTCACAGGAGACGAATACAACGCAGAAACTCGTGACCAGAATCACGGAGTGAAGGACGTCGGCCAGACTAGCGACGCACCAAAGAAACCAGATCGAAGTGGCTATTACAACGAAGACGACCTCCAGGTATGGAAGGATAGATGCCTGCGGAGGGACGAAGAGATGAAGGAGATGGCAAACAAATTGGCAGACCTGCAGTCGGTTGTCAATTTCATGATGCAAAATAACGTCATGCAGCCGCCGTTCCCGCTGCAGGACACGCCGATTCCAGCAGCCAATGCCCAGAAGGGAGGGCAAGAACAATCCCCATAGCCCCTCAGCAAACGGGAGTGAAAGACACTCTCACCGACCTTCCAGGGAGGTCGGACGAAGGGAGCCAAGAAGAGAAGAATCACGGAGGACGCATACACAAAGGAAGCAGACCCCAAGGGACATCGGCATGTTCAGGGGCAGTGTGTCTTCGACACAACTCATGGAGAGGGGTCAAAGAGGACTCACCACGAGGCTGAAAGTAGTGCACCAAAAAGACTGAAAGCAGGAGATAGCCGAGCTCCTGGGAGGACAAAAAAGGACTTAAGAAATTACCTCAAAAGGAAACAACAGAATGCCGAAGCCGAGGTAAATTCCCCAGATAAGCCGAGGACACCATTCTCGGTGGAATTGGACAGGTTTGAGGCGCCGAAGAGATTCAGTATGCTGAGGTTTCAAATATATAATGGGAAATCAGACCCCAACTTCCACGTCGGATTATATCTGAACTTAATGGCATTGGATAGTGGGAACGAGCCGTTGCTCTGCAAAGTGTTCCCCTCATCCTTCGGGGAGATTGCATCAGACTGGTTCCACAAACTACCGAAGGGAAGCGTGAAGACATGGGAAGGCCTGGCCGAGATGTTCGTGGCCAGGTTCGTGACAAACAAGCTGCAGCCATTAAGGGTGGATGCACTGATAGCTTTGAAGATCAGTAAGGATGAAGGCCTTAGGGCCTATGCAAAAAGGTACTATGAGGTATTCAACCGAATACCAGAATGTAATCAAGAAGTGGCGGTCGTGTCATTCAAGAACGGCCTGAAAGACAACTGTCCACTACGGAAGTCTTTGGCAAAAACTTTGCCAAAAAGCATGGAAGAGCTCATGGCGAGAATCGAGAAGTATGCCAGAGCCGAGGAAGATACATCGGGGACTAAGGAGGTAAAGCAAGAGAAAGGAAACGGCTCGCCGAAGCGAGGCCGAGGTAACAACGGATCGAACAAACATGAAACAGAACTGAGGGCTGCACAGGCGGTGACGACTGTGTTCCGGGCCCCAATTCACAAAGTCCTGGAACAAATTCGGAACCAACCCTATTTAGGGCACCAGCAAGGGCACCAGGGGAATTCATGGGGAGGAACGTCGGCACGCTGTGCCTACCACAATGAAGAGGGGCACACAACCCAGGGTTGCAGAGCCCTGAAAGCACACTTAGAAGACTTGGTAAGGCAAGGCCATCTGAGAGATCTGGTCGACGAGGCCAGAACAAGAGAAGAACAGGCAAGATTGCCTCAAGCACCAGCAGCTCCGCCTCCCCAGCACAGCAACCTCAGGCAGGAGGACCTCGGGTAGTCAATGTGATTCACTCAAAGGTCAACGAGAACGAAATCAGAGGGGAGACCCAGAAGGTAAAACACCTACAACATGTCTATCAAGTCGGGGAGAAAAGACATCGGGCAGAAGGATGCCAGGACCAATGATAACCTTTACTGAAGCCGACCTAGAGATGGTCCAGCATCCGCATAATGATGCCTTGGTAGTATCCCTCCAGGTTGGGGAGTGCCAAGTGAAACGCATCCTGATTGACCAAGGCAGCTCTTGTGACATCATGTACGTCCGATGTTACAAGGAGCTCGGCCTTCACCCAGACGACATGGAACAATCCAATGGCCCAATGGTTGGGTTCAATGGAACGCCGACATGGCCACTGGGAGCAGTAAACTTGGAGGTGCAGGCTGGCACCAGGAAGATCAAGACAGAATTCACCATCATTGACACACCCTCCCCTTACAACATCATCTTGGGAAGGCCATGGTTACATGCAATGGGGGCAGTTCCCTCAACATTGCATCAACTATTGTGATTCCCAACAGAACATGGGATAGAGGAAATCAGGGGCGATCAGTTGCAGGCGAAGAATTGCTCCATGGCAGCAATGAAATCAACCTGCAGCATACGAGAGCCAAAAAAGGCAGAAATTGAAAATGAGGACGTGGAAGTCCTAGAAAACATCGGCAAGGAGCCAGCCGAGAAGAGCGAAGAGGCACTGAAGAGAATCCTCGTCCAGGATAGGGATGAAGAACGCTTCTTTCTTCTCGGCTCGGGCTTAGCCGAAGAAGAGGAAAAAGAGTTGAAGGCTTTTCTGCGAGCAAATATTGAGGTGTTTGCTTGGACACCTTACGAAATGCCTGGCATCGACCCCGACGTCACTTGCCACAAACTGAATGTTGACAGGTCGGCCAAACCTGTAATTCAACGAGCCAGAAGACCGACATTGACGCACGTCGAAGCAGTAGAAGAAGAAGTAGACAAACTTCTTGAGGCCAAGGCCATCAGAGAAGTTCACTACCCGACATGGTTGTCCAATACAGTGGTGGTTAAGAAGAAGAACGGTAAATGGAGGGTCTGTGTAGACTTTACCAGTTTAAACAAGGCCTGTCCCAAAGACAGCTTCCCTCTACCCAAGATTGACCAGCTAGTGGATGCCACTTCGGGGCATGGAAGGATGAGCTTCCTGGATGCCTACAGGGGGTATCACCAGATAGCTATGGACCAGCAGATGAAGAGAAGACTGCATTTATCACTCCCAAAGGGCTATACTGCTACAGAGTGATGCCCTTTGGATTGAAAAACGCAGGAGCCACCTACCAAAGATTGGTAACCAAGATGTTCAAGCACCTGATTGGCCGAACAGTAGAAGTCTACATTGACGACATGGTCGTTAACCAAGGAGCCTGAGGGTCATCTCGCCGATCTAAAAGCAGTCTTTGAAATCCTTAAAACATATCGGCTCCGACTCAATGCATCGAAGTGTGCATTTGGAGTTGGATCTGGTAAGTTTCTAGGATACCTGGTGACCAGGAGGGGCATTGAGGCCAGCCCAGATCAGATCAAGGCCATCCTAGAGCTGAAGAGCCCGACGTCGGCAAAACAGGTGCAGATGCTAACTGGAAGGGCCGCAGCCCTGAACAGGTTTATAAGCAGAAGCTCAGACAAGTGCAAACCTTTCTTCAAATTAGTGAAGAAAGCCACAGACTTTCTTGGACAGAGGAGTGCGAAGAAGCATTAGCCGATCTGAAGAAGTACCTGACCACACTCCAGTTCTTTCAAATCCAGAACCTGGGGAGGAGCTGTTCCTGTACTTAGCAGTTTCAGAACATGCGATTAGTGCAGTACTAATCCGAGAAGAAAAAGGGGAGCAAAAGGCTGTGTACTATGTAAGCAAAACCCTAGCCGACGCAGAAACAAGGTATCTACCCTTAGAGAAATTGGCACTGGCTCTAGTAGTGGCTTCAAAGAAGTTGAACCATTACTTCCAGGCCCATAAAATTGTGGTACTAACAGAGCACCCATTAAAGTCCCTATTGCAGCAGGGGGACTTAACATGAAGAATAGCCAGATGGTCAGTCGCCCTAGGCCAGTATGATCTGGAGTACAGGCCCAGAACTGCAATCAAAGGCCAGGTTTTGGCCGACTTCGTGGCCGAGTTCACGCCAGAGTCCATCCAACATCGGGCTCCGTTGAGCCAAGACAGACAATGTCCAACAAGCAAGCAGAAGCCCAGCCAAAGGCTAAAGAACAAAGGAAAGAAGAGAAACCCAGACCCTGCAGCATTTACATCGGCGATTCCTTTCAACTGTTCGTTGATGGGAGTTCAAACCGACAAGGAGCGGGGGCAGGAGTAGTACTGATATCTCCAGATGGAGAAATATTAGAACAGTCCATTCGATTGGGGTTCAAGGCCTCAAACAATGAGGCAGAATATGAAGCATTGATTGCAGGACTGAAGCTAGCAGCAGCAGTACAAGCATGATGAGGTAATAGTTTTTTGTGATTCACAATTGATAGTTAACCAGACAACGGGCGAGTTTGCAGCCCGAGATGAAAGAATGTCGGCCTACGCAAAGGAGGTCATCAGGCTGGCAGCCTTATTCCAGAACTGCAGACTGCTTCAAGTCAGCCGAGATGATAACAACCATGCCGATGCATTGGCCAACCTAGCTAGTGCAATACAACCAGGAAAAGCAAGGACAATAATGATTGAATACTTGTCGGGCCCGAGCATTGAACCAGTATCACAGAACGTGAAGCAATGTGCGTAGACATGGGACCAAGCTGGATGGACGCAATTGTTGTTCCTGAAAGAAGGAAAGCTGCCAGATGACCACAAGGAGGCACACAAGATCAGATTGAAGTCGGCAAGATTCAGTCTGACAGCAGAAGGACATCTCTACAGAAGGTCCTTCACTGGACCCCTCTTAAGGTGCGTACACCCTCTGCAGGTTGAAGATTTTTTATATGAAATTCATGAAGGAATTTGTGGAAGCCACACTGGGGGCAGATCACTAGCTCACAGGGCCATTACCCAGGGGTATTGGTGGCCCTACATGCAAAAAGATGCAGAAGCCTACGTGAAGAAGTGTGAACAATGCCAAAGGTTTGCACCTTTGATACACCAGCCAGCTGCTGACCTAAACCCTGTATCCAGTCCTTGGCCATTTGCCCAATGGGGAATGGATCTCGTTGGGCAATTGCCCCAAGCAACTGGGCAAAGGAAGTACCTGCTGGTAGCAACAGATTACTTCACAAAGTGGATAGAAGCAGAACCTCTTGCCAAGATCCGAGATGTGGATGTCAAGAACTTTATATGGAGAAACATCATCACCAGATTTGGGATTCCAAGAGCAATTGTTGCAGACAATGGGACAATTTGACAGTAAGCTGATCAAAAACTTCTGTGCAAAGTTCAAGATCAAGAACTACTTTTCAACCCCAAGTTTTCCACAAAGCAATGGACAAGCAGAAGCATCCAACAAAGTAATTCTGGATGGGATAAAGAAGAGGCTGCAGGCAGCAAAAGGGAAGTGGGTAGACGAATTGCCCAATGTACTCTGGGCATATCGGACTACGCCGAGAAGATCAACAGGGGAATCACCTTTGCCATGGCTTATGGCACAGAAGCAGTCATTCCATTGGAGGTCGGCATCCCAGGGATCAGAACCCAGGGAGTTGAGAACGGGACTAATGATGTACTCTTAGCCCGAGATCTGGATCTTCTAGAAGAAAAAGAGAGAAAGCTGCAATACAGCTTGCAGCATACCAGCAACAGCTTGCTAGAGCTTATAACAAGAAGGTTAATCCAAGGAATTTCAAGTCGGCGACCTAGTCCTGAGAAAAGTCGTCGGCAACAAGAAGGATCCCAGGGAAGGCAAGCTTGGCCCAAACTGGGAAGGACCCTACAGAATCACTTCGGTATTGGGCAATGGGGCATATCGGCTTGAAGATAATGAGGGCAAAGCATTGCCAAGACCCTGGAACACTTGTAATTTGAAATTTTTCTATCATTAGATGTTGCTTATTTTTTGCCGATGTCATCAATAAAATCTTAGCAGAATTCTAACTTGTGAAACTATGCATAATAATGTTTTTGAATAATGAGAACCCAAGTGGAACTCAGGTTCACATTGGGGGCAGAGAGAAGACAAAAACACTTAAACGCTTAACGCTTGTTGAAATTTGTAGCAATTTACAAGTTGAAGTTAAGCCGAGATAATTGTTTATCTTCACTTGTTGAAATTTGTAGCAATTTACAAGTTGAAGTTAAACCGAATTGTTTAACTTGTTGAAATTTGTAGCAATTTACAAGTTGAAGTTAAGCCGAGATAATTGTTTATCTTCACTTGTTGAAATTTGTAGCAATTTACAAGTTGAAGTTAAACCGAATATTGTTTACACTTGTTGAAATTTGTAGCAATTTACAAGTTGAAGTTAAACGAAGTATGCTTAACACTTGTTGAAATTTGTAGCAATTTACAAGTTGAAGTTAACCGAGATAATTGTTTACACTTGTTGAAATTTGTAGCAATTTACAAGTTGAAGTTAAGCCGAGATAATTTTATCTTCACTTGTTGAAATTTGTAGCAATTTACAAGTTGAAGTTAAACGAAAT
The DNA here is from genome assembly GCA_030407325.1 of Camellia japonica. Classification (NCBI taxonomy): domain Eukaryota; kingdom Viridiplantae; phylum Streptophyta; class Magnoliopsida; order Ericales; family Theaceae; genus Camellia; species Camellia japonica. Next base: position 69,122,912 of record JAPPVO010000003.1, on the reverse strand, counting down.
TGTTACACTTGTTGAAATTTGTAGCAATTTACAAGTTGAAGTTAACCGAAGTATCTTAACACTTGTTGAAATTTGTAGCAATTTACAAGTTGAAGTTAACCGAGATAATTGTTCACTTGTTGAAATTTGTAGCAATTTACAAGTTGAATTAAATCAGATCATTGTTAACCGAGGTAATGTCACCCCGAGAAGATTGCACAAAAGAAGGAAAGACTTGCAAAATATTCTAAGTATAGAATCATGCAAACAGTCAAGAGAAGACAAAGGTACAAGCATTCAAGAGAAGGAAAGTTGAATTAGATATTCAAAGAACAAAGAGGCACGTCGGCCATTTGCAGAGCTTACATTGTCTGAAAACAAAAAGTACAAAGTACAAAGAAAAGACAAAAGAAAAACATGAAAATTAAGGTTCCTCAGCATCAGCAGTAACTTGTGACCTCGGAAGGTTGAGAAGCCACCTCGGCGCCTTTTCCCCACGAGCTCGGCGTCAATTTGGCAAGGTTTCATCAATACTCTTCGGCTAGAGGAACATCGGATGACCTGCTCAAGGGCAGCTTCCTTGGGAACCTCCTCAACCTCCTCATCTTGAGTCAAGTCAAGGACTTGCTCATTTTGAGGAGGGGACTTGGCCCCAGTAGCCTCCTTGGATTTCCTCACCAAGGCCTCATCCTCATCTTGATCCTCAGATTCAGAATCATCATCAGATTGGCTGGAGGTGGCGGCGGAGGGAATGGAAGAGGAATGGCGTCGGCACTCCGAAGAGGCGAGTCCTCGGGGACATTGAGCTTTTTCAGAAGGACATCCAACCAAGGGAGAAACCCCTGTTGCATGCCTGCTTCACTTGTTGCTCATAGGCCTCCGTGACATCGGCCATGCCCTGAGCATACGCCTTCTCATCAGCATCCTTGATTTCGGCCACTTTGGTGGCCGCATCTGAAGTTCCTTCTGGGCCTGGGCCACTTTTTCATCGGCCTCCTTCAGCTGAGCTTGAAGGACTTTATTTATCGCCTCAGCAGCGCCGACCTTTTCTTCGGCGGCATCCTTCTCTTTAATGGCAACCTCGGCCTGATCCTCTAGCATCTTCATCTTTGATTGCAGGCTCTTATTGGTTTTCTGAAGTGTGGTGACTTCCCTCTTCTTCTCGGCTAACTTCTCACGGTTCTGAAAAGATTGCATCGAGAAAGAGTGGGCATGCTGGATGGCCTGGAAGAAAACAGAAGTATTAGAAAAATATTCTAAGTGTGAAATAAAGAGAAAGAAAGAAAAAGTACCAGACAAAAACACTTACTTGAACAGAGTGTTGCAGCATCAAAGCATAGTTTTCATATTCACTAAACCCGGCGTTTCGCTCCAGATCACCTGGAAGAAGCAGTGCAGTGCTGAGGGCAACGACATTGATATCATCGGCGCTGTCACTAGCCATAACAGGCTTATCTTCTAGGGTAATCTCGGGGCCCAGGGGGCATCAGGTTTTTTAGACCCCGAGGTCGTTCCAGAGGATGACCTCGGCCTTTTTGACTTGTGGTGGATCGGAGGGAAGGGTTTCAGCGGACCTCTTCGTAGGGACAGAGGCAGTCTTTTCACTTGGAGCCAAGCTTGGAAATTGGCAAAGTGTCTTCAGTCTCAACCTGAGTCACTTTGGCCTTTGGTTGAGCCTTCTTAACTCTTTTTGGCTTGGGGTGGAAGCTGGTTTGTGTTGGTAGAGCATCACATCAGTTGGGATATTGGCTAAGAGATCTTTGGCCACAGGTTTTGCGCGACCCATCTCGGCTGCAAGAACAAGACGTCGGCGACGTTTGCGTTGAGATGGTGGGATTAGGTATTGAGCCGAAGTAGACGGTTCTGCTGGATCGGATGTTGATCCTTGTCTGTCCGAGATGTTGATGCGGCTTGTGGAGTTGTGGCAGAGGGAGGAGATAAGCTCTTCTTTTTTCTCTTGGGAACGTCGGGAAGAGTAGATTTGTATGTCGGAATGAAGTTGAGAAGCAGAGGCGCCTTCCGTTTTTGGACTGGCAAGTCCAAGAGTTTCTTCAAATCCTTGCTGAGAATGAAGGATTGGCGAAAGTTCTTTGGTGGCTGACGGAGAGCTGCAAGGGAAAACAGACATTAGAAACAGGAAAAGTATTAAAGACTTGAAAAGAAAAAACAAGTATTAACACTGGGCTCTTACCCTTGCCCTCTAAAATTGATCGGGAAGAGGGAAGAGATGGAGATCCTCATCTGGAGCAAACTCCCAATTTCCTGAGGTAATGAAGTAATCGTCTCCAGCCCCCTTGTTGGAGTCTGGGAGGTCGGCTACGATTTTGAACTCTGTGGATCTCGGCTTAAGATAATAAATGTAGCCTTTTTCTTTCAAGTTAAGGCTGCACATGGTATAGCAGTATTGAACGTCGGCTAAGGTGATCCTACGTTTTCCTGTTTAGCTAAGGCTATGATACCGTTGATCACTCGATAGAATTGATAGCAAGTTGCATGGGGTTCAACTTATAAAATGGAGAATCTCGCGAAACAGGGTGTTGAGTTGTAAAGCCCTCATCTTGACTAGCCATGCTTGCATACATTCATGCATGATCCTGACTTGTTAGTTTATAAATCTTGTTTATCTCGTTTTTGTCTTGCTTTTTTAAATGTTGCTTGCTTGATTTCTGATCCTTGCTTGTGTGTGTAGCCGAGGTCATCTTGAACCTAGTTCACCTTTGAACCCTTGTACTTAGAACCATTTTGGAACCACTTTGGTTGACCTCCATCTTCACCCCGGCGTGTTAGCCGAGATGTCGCTATCTAGGCCGAGATGTTTTGCACTTAGTGATTTTGTTCCAGATAGGTATGGCCTAGACGAGTGTGGCACATCCAGGCCAAGGTGTGGCACAGCTTAGTCAAGTGTCGTCCTCCCTAGCCGGTGTCTTTGTTACCCTGTTGCCGAAGCTTGTCTTTAGCCGATGTCTTTGATGCCGATGTGTCTTGCCTTAGCTTGTTGCATACGCTCTGTCATAGACTTGTCTTGTCAATCAGTCACTTTTTGAGTTGAACCAACCCGATAGTGCCACGTGTCCGAGTTGTGTGTTAAGACAGCCGGCAGACCTAGAAACAAATCATTTTGTCTCAAATCTTTGTTTTTAGAGAGAGAGAAGCTCTAGAGGAAGAAGGAAGGAGTTTTAGAGTGAGAGAGTAGAGTCCCGAGCTTGATCTTTGAGGATCGAACCGTTAGATTTGAGTTTTGAGGTTAGATTCTTGCTCTACTCTAGTTATTCTTATTGACTCTCAAGCTGCATTGCATGATTGAATTCGTTTTGCACGCCATGCATTGATTTGAAGTTGGTTTTGAAGAGAAAATAATGTTCATGTGTTCTTGAAGAAAAAGTCTTGTTTTGATCCGGAAGTGTATGGCAAGAACCATGTTTTTGTGTTTGTTCTTGCATGTTTTCCTTGTGTGGGTACCCAGGTCCATGTTTTTGAACTCTTAGCATGAAATCTCAGTTTTTTTTTGAATAAACGAGTTATGATTTTAGCATGCATGTTCTTGATGTTCTTGATGATCTTGTTCTTTGCATTCTTCAAGGGGGAAACCTAGGTTTTTCCGATTTCGTTTTGAATGTGGCCATCGGGACCACACTCGGCAAGGAGGTGTGGGACCTCGGCAACGCCTGGATGGTACCCAGTGTGTTTTCACGAGACGAGAAAACAGTGTTTAAACTCCCAGCATGTCTTGCTTTGTTATTGACTTGGATCTGGTAAGAATGTCGAGATCATTTGCATGCCTGTAAAGCTTGTTTTGAGAATGTATTTGCCATGTGATTGTAGGTCCGTGATCTTTGCTTTGAGCCTACACCCGAGAAGATCTATGTGAGTGGTATTTTTAATAAAGCTAAGTTATACTATTTTGATAAAATCTTGTTTTGCTTTGTCTTGATGAAAGTATTTGTTAAGCATGAATGTTTAGCTCTATTTTGATGTATCAAGTATAAGCTTTGTTTTGATGTCACCCTTGAAAAGTCCCTTGTGCTGGAGGACTCTAAACTTTCGCAGCACTAAGTATGGAAGGATACGGTCCTTTCGTGGAAAGACTATCGTGTTAAAGCGGGCTACGGGCCTAAGTAACACAAGACCATCGTGTTAAAAAGAGCTACGGGCTTAAGTAACACAAGTCTCTTGTGCTTGAGGACTATAAACTTTCGCAGTACCTTCGACTAATCGATTACGGATCGTGCAGTCCTTGTTTTGCCACTGACGGTTTACCGAGTGGAACTGTTTGTTCGGAAAGCTTGATTTGTGTTTTGCCGATGCCAGTAAGCATCCCTTGAGACTTGTAAGACTTGATAGATGAATACGGTTCGTCTCTTGATTTGATAAAGTTCTGATGTGTTTTGTTCTGAAAGGATCTCGGCTAATATTCGTATGGTTTTGGCATGTTTTGTTTTGAAAAGACTTTGGCTATATTCATGCAAAACCTTTATTACTAGTACCATTCACTGAGTATCCAAGCTCACCCTCTCTATATATATGTAGGTGATGAACAAGACGGCGGCGACGCCTAGATGTGTTTGCAAGCTTGTTTTGGATTCACGATTATGTCGGCTTTGTTTTGTATTCATGTCGGCCTTGTTGTATTTGCGTCAGCAAATCTTGAAAATCATGCTTCTTGACTTGTATTCATTATATTTTGTACATGTCGGCTCGAGAAGCCTTTTGATCAAGATGTAACTTGTATTTTGTTGATTAACGATAAATTGTAAAGCCATATCTTGTATGTCATTTCATTTGATCTATGCACTGCTCTTATGGACCACTTGTATTTTGGATTTATTGCTTCCGCATTTGTGAGCCCCATATATTATACTCTGATTGTGTGTGATCTTTGTAAGCTGGCCTTCGGTAATCTCGGATTACTGGCCATCATGGCACCATCCTACTAGGGGCGGGTTGGGGTCGTGACATGAGTGGAAACCGAAGTCTACACTCAATAAAGGCAACTACAGGGAAGGGCATGGAGTCGTCAGTAGGCATGATGGAGTCATTATCCCCAGCCAACCTCAGATGGACGTCGGCTGGGATTTCAAACTCCTGTCTAAAGAATTCTAGTTTGGTTGGGGTGTTTACCCTATGCCTCCACATACCCATAACGTCGGCCTAAATTAAAAGGACTGGGTTTCAGGAGAGAGATGATCTAAAAAAGGTTTTGTGAACCTCGGCTAAGACCTAGGTGTATATTGATGCAAGAATTTGTGAAGATTGTTTTAGTTTTGACAGGTTCTACAGTCAAATCCCAAGCCTAAAATATATGAAGACGAAGATTGAAGGCACAAATCTGGAAAACAGAAAAGCAAGAATGAAGTTTCAGAATCAAGAACAGAGGTGGGGCTATCAAAAGCACAGAAAATACAAGGAGTATAAGGTCAAAAATAGTGACAAAAGCGCAAGAAAGTAGTGAAACAGTGCGTATGTTCAAGATTTGGGCAAAAGCAGAATCATGGAATAAATACATTCAGATATATGGTTCGCAAGATAAATGTTTGAACAAAGCAGTAATAATAACAAGTAATGAGGAATGTCAAAGGAATTGAAAACAAAAGGAACAGTTGCTTACTAGAAAAAATGGAGCCGGTATGAAGATTGTCGAAGTCAGACGACAGTTACAGATGTAGCAAAACGACGAAAGCTTCACAGGAAGGGAGAAAGGAAGGCAGTTACAGAGCTTGATGACTGGAACAATGGCCTGTTCAAGAGCTAGAGAGAGAAAAGACGAAGAGAAATCGAATGCAAAAGTGAAAAAATGAGAAAGGGGGAAAGGTTTTGTCAAAAATTTGAAACGGCGGCAAAACAGAGCATTTAGTACGCCTAGAACAACGCATACGTCAAACGGCGCGCACAGACGCAAGACGGTTTGCAAGCGCATCAGAAACACGATCCAATGAGGATCAAATGTGTAAGTGAAACGGTTGAAAAGCGAAGCTTGACAGCTCACACGCATGAAGAAGTTCATAAGGGAGCTCCTGGAGTTCTTGATCTTTTAGAAGGCATGTCGGCCTATGATGATGACGTCGGCTAAGATACTTTAAGCCGACGTATTGGAAGGAAGTACCGATGTAGGTTCCATCACCTTAGAATGCCGAGGTAATAGAACCTAGGAGGCAGTTGTGGGAAAATATTTTTTGAGTACCGACACGTGGCAAGGTGACGCCGACGTGTCAGTCGAGGTGCCACGTGTCCTGGTCATTTGTCGAGGTTATCTCGGTGTTGCCGAGGTTACCTCCGAAGATATCGGAATCCGAGAGGAGCAGATAAAGGACAAGAGTCCTAGAATGAAGAAAGACTTCAAGATGGATAAGGATAGTATTCCTAGGGAGTCTATCCTTATCTCTTGTAGAGTCCAAAGTAAGCACTGAATGGGAGTCCATAGAAGTCAGGCTTCTAGTGGGACTAGGATTGAGTAAACTATAAAAGAGAGGCACCCCCATGGGTCTAAGGTACGCAATTTATACTTTGAACAGTGAATTTAGCACTTGATTATCTTTGAGATATACTGACTTGATCGTCGGAGTACCCCCGGGTGGAAGAACCACCGCCAGAATCTTTTCTTTCTGTTGCAGGTTAGCTAGGTGTCATCTATTCTGCCAGTTCTCTCCAGCTGATCACTAAGTTGGCAGTGTGATCGGAAAATTACTCACACAATGAACAATCCACGTTTGCATTAATGTCTACTGAATTTTACTTTTCTTGGGATAATTGCAAATCAATTAAAAATTCACAAAACATGTATAAATTTATGAAAATGCTTATAAATTTAATTATTAAAATTGATAAAATTTATCATTAATTTAAAATTATTTTTAAAAATTTACACTAATTTGTAATTTTTTCTTCTTTCTTTGGCCATGGAAAAGAAGGAACACTCTTTTCCCTAACAAAATAATTTGCACCATTTGAGATTTGGTACAAGTGACATATTTTTCTCTGTTTCTATTGGCATGATATATACTTGTTAAAAGTTTTGGAATCATATAATCTAAAATCACATTGATTATAGATGAAAGAGACCATTAAAGTGAATTAACCATGTTTGAATGGCTTACACAAACTATATGTGAGACTAGGGATGAGCGGTTGGTGTTTAGATGAAATTTTACATCAAACCAATAATTTCAATTCTATTATATTGAAAACTGATACAGACCAATTTTTTTACTAAACCCCACCAATTCAAACGATTCAGATTGGTGCGGTTTTCGGTATACGACCTGTCAAATTTGAATTAATTCTTAAATTTGTGGTATAGTAAATAATTTATATAAAATATTGAATCAGCCATTTGTACACTACTTCAATATCCAATCCAACCATTCACAAAAATACAAGCAAAAGAATTAATAAATACGAAATATTTAAGCTTTTACTAAAGTAGAGTTAGAAACAAAATATAATATGAAAATCAAAGTCTAGACACCAAAGCAAAACCAAAGTTCAAAACCATCATCCCATAAATCACAAGTCTATCGAGAAGAGTTAAAACAAAAAAATTGAAAATGGCATAAACATTTGATATAGCTATATATACATAGTAGTAGCAAAACTTGAGTCAAGCACACATATGAGTGGCAAACTAACAACTTATCACATTTGCCAATATCTATTGTCAAATCTAAAATATTTAAGAAAAAATAAACAATTAAGTGAATCAACTAAATTTTGTACTTAACCAATTTCATTATATATTTAATATATATTACGCTTATTAATATGCGAAATTTTCAGTTGGTTTTGGTTTAATTATGTACACAAGGTGCCTAAACTGATATTGAACCAAAAATCAAAAAAAATTAATTTTAAAAACCACACATATAATTGACCAGATATAACCGATTTGGTTCGGTTCAACCGGTTTAATCAGTTTTTTCAATTTTTCTTACATCCCTATGTGAGACAGATCCCTGGAGGACAATAATTCATCACTAAAAATATAAGAACGATATTTTTGACAATTAAAATATTTCATCTTCAAAAATAATCTCAATATTAAATTTTTATTTCTAAAATCATAATTTGTTTCTAATCCAAGGCTGCTGTCCCATCAAACGAGGAATCTTGCTGGCTCGGCCCTAAGCCTTGCAGGAGTTTGGCGCAATAGCAAACAGGTGTCTGTTTTGACCATCTTCAGTAAAAATTAGGTCTAAAATTATAATGGTTGTTTGGAAAATATGTATATAGGAAGTGCATGGAAAAAAAAGGTTGAGTTTCTGAATGGTAGTGATTGTTGGGAAAATATGTGGAAATTCTTGGCGAGAAAGTTGAGTTGCACTGTGAAAGGGACCAAATGAAGAGTCCTTTGAGTAAGAATTCAACATTTTAAGTAGTGCGGCCACATGAAGTGATTATTTGGTGATTTTGGAGTAATATTTTATATTATTTATTACTTGATATTTATTAAGTTGTTTCTTAAAATCTTAATAAAAACTATTGAGTCTCACAATTTTAACTAATAAATATTAAATTAGGATATTATGTGAATTTGTTTTAAGACCACAACATAATTTTTCGATCACATGATCAAGTGTCATATCATATGCACATCATGTGAGAGGCAATACACTATAAATTTCTCTTATCTACTCTTTTGTATTATTTATAAAGTCAACATCTCTCTTAGTAGAAATGTTACACTATTTTGACAAAGGATATTAATATAACTATCTATAATAAAGATAAATAATGAAGTGTATTTAGAATAAAGTGAAGTAGAAATTGCGGCTCCCAATTATAATGATAGTGTGGAAAATATGTATGCGGGAAGTGCTTGAAAAAAAAATAAAAATTGAGTGAACACTGAAAGGGGTCTAAATGGTAGTTTATTGTTCGAAAAATATGTGGAAATTTTTGGCGAAGAAAGTTGAGTTGTACACTGAAAGGGGATTATTCAGTAGTCTAAGAGTATGGTCACATATGATGTTTTATGGTAATATGATTGGTGGAGAAAGTGGATATTAATTATTTGTGTTGTATAATTGAGAAATATGATAGGATATAATAAATGATGATTTGTGAGTGAGTATGATCACGTGATACTCCGGGAGTACCTAATATTCCCTGAAAGGGATCTAACATGCCAGCCAAATCGAGCAAAAATGCTAGACTCCAAATATTCTGTTAAACACTCATTTCAGTGTTGTATCAAAATTATGATAAAATATTTTGTATTCATAGCATTGCTCCAACCAAATATGACTAAAAAAAACCAAATGATATGAGTACCTCGAGTAGAATTCAAACATTTAAATAGTGTGATTAGATGGAGTGATTATTTGATGATTTTGAAATATTATTCTACACCATCATTAGACACTTGTCAAGTTGTTTCTCAAAATCCTAATAAAAAATATTTGCTCTCACAACTTTAATCAATAAATATCAAATTAAGATACTATGTCAATTTGTCCCAAGACCATGACATAATTTTTCAATCACATGGTCAAGGGTCATATCACATGTACATCATGAGAGAGGCCGTACATTATAAATTTCTCTTATCTTCTCCTCTCATAAAGCCAATATGTCTCTTTTGTGGAAGTGTCATACTATTTTGTTTTTCTATTTTTCAAAATACTCATAACATGATAACTATTTTAAATTATCATAAGTATCTTATAGCTAAGTTAACCAAAATATCAAATAATTGTCATACTTATCAAATTCAATTGCTTCAAATAACTATCGTGACTCATACCTCTATATCAGCATATTCAAACTCTCTGTTCCATCCCCCACACCCATTTCAATATAGTACAACTAGCCGCAACCCGTGCTATGCACTGGAATGTATAATTTAAATAATTTATTATAGTCATTTTTGTATTATAAAATAAAAGATTCTGATAAATTAAAAAAATATAATAGGGAGTTGTGACTAACAAATATTTTGAATATGATAACTATCTCATACCTAAGTTCATACATTCATATTTTTCCATAAATTTGTCGTTTAATTTTTGTATTATAAAATAAAAAATTCTTATAAATTTAAAATATAATATGGAGTGTTAACTAACAAATATTGTGAATATGATAACTATCTCATACCTAAGTTCATACATTCATTTTTTTCATAAATTTGTCATTTAAAACATTGATTATAAAATTATCTTAGTCCAAGTAGGTCATTTACCAACATGAACTATATTTCTATCGGACATTATTATAGCTTTAAAAATGAATAATGTAAAAATGGGTAATGTTACAAATAATGTAAAACTGAATACTACTACAAATAATGTAAAAATGTTCAAAGGCCCTTTTAAAGAAAACAACAAAAAAATGCCCCCACTACATATACACATAGGTATACAAAAAGAATAACATTCATCAAACCCTAGAATCTTACAATTGCCTAACTAATTGTGACGTTGTTGATGGTTTAATGCAACTCGAATCTTAAATGCAAAGTTTGAACAAAACTTTATACCCAATATGCAAACACTAAAAAAACTCGATGGTATGTTAGAATATATAGCTAAAATATGAAGCATTTGAAAATAAGATAGAAATTGGAGATCATTATCAGATAGGAATGAATTTGAAGATAATTATTAGATGAAAGATTAAAATAAATTTAAAAAAGAGATCATATGAACAATATAATAAAAATAAAGTTGGAGATAATGATAGGATTGGGGATTAAAAAAAATTAAAAAAAAGGAAGAAATAAGAAATAAAGATAAATGAAGATACATTAGAAGATTAAGCAAAATAAAATATAAAATAAAAAGAGATAAGGAGTCTTAGATAATAAAAATATTTTAAAAGTTAAAAATTTAAAATAAAAACAATATTAAGAGAAAAAAAAATGTTTTCTATTGGAGAAAAATAAGGATGAAGAAAAATTGAAAACATAACTTTGAGAGAGTGACATGTAAGAAAAAGAATATCAGCTGTTTGAGAATTGAGTATTGAGACTTTGAAAATTTTAGAGTACATACTATATTTGCTTATATATAGTATAGATATAGATATATAGGTAAAAAGATAGATATCAAATCTAATTTGGAAAAGATAAAAGTAAAATAAACATCATTAAAAGAGAGAGAGAGAGAGAGAGAGAGAGAGAGAGAGAGAGAGAAATGTGGGAATTGTGTTGCTGCTGATAATCAAAATTCTTAAAAAGATAAGATATTTTTGAGAGATTATGTATGAGTAGAAGATAATTTGATTTTTGTGATATCAAAATAAAGGCATATATATTTTCTTGAATAATAGCAAAATAAATTTACTTTTTAATAAAGTTGTAATAGAATAAAATATATTTAATTTTTAAATTGCATGCTTGATGATGATTTTTTTTTTTAAAAATACATTGATAGAAAATTTTAAAATTGATGGTAGTCAATTGTTATCATTATAGCCTACAAAAAGAATTTAATAGTGGTCAATCGTTAACCAATAATTATGGATAAAATCATGGATAGCCAATAAAAAATCAACACTTAGCAACTTAAATTTTGTAAAAATTAAAATAAAATAAAATAAAATAATTGGAAAATTCAGAAAAAAGTATTGGAATTCCTCAAATCGTACAGTTAGATATTTTAGTTAATTTTAAAATTTAAATGTTAAATCCAGTAATATTATGCCATGTGTAATAATTCAAAATTTAGATAATACACTAATAGATTTGAGTCATTTTCTTTTTCTAATATTGTAAAAAAAATTCAAAATTTTAAATTAGATATGTTTAGATAAAATTTAAAGATTTTAAAATTTTAAAATTAAATATTGTTAGATGTACCAACCACTTTAAGCCAAAATATTTTTGTTTTTAAAAATTCTAAAATTTTAAAATTGAAAAATTGGGTTTAAGGTTTGAAACTGTTGTGTGTGTTTGTCTTGTTAAGTGAATGTATATTGGTTGTAGATGATCCGAAGAACTCTCATTTAGTTGTTTGTGTTGACTTTATGCAGAGCTGATCTTCTTGATTTCGAGAGTTTACGCGAAACCATTAATAGGTGTGATGGTGTGATAGACATGAGATAAAGTAAATTAAATTAAAGATTTGATGAGTTTCGAATCTGATTAAATTGAAAAACAAAAGCAAATTACAAATTAAAAAGTAAGCAAGCCCAAATCATAATGATGAAGATGAAAAGATGTGTAGATAAACTGAAAAATAATAGAAAAAAGAAATATATACACACAAAAGTAATAAATTCTAAAAAAGTACATATCAAGTGAGAAATAATATTATGAGCATAAAAATGAAAAAAATGAAAAGATGTGTGAATGAACTGAAAAATATTTAAAAAATATATATACACACAAAGTAACAAGTATTGAAAAAATGCATAAAAATGAGGAAATAATATTACACTAACTTTGTAATGATTTTTTTTTTTTTTTTTTTTCAGATTATCAAACTTGCAAAATGTAACAATGGAGAAGATGAGTTATTATGAGAAAATAAAAGATGATTGGAATAAACTGAATAGAGAAATGTGTGTGTGGAAGTTGTAGGAGTTGTTGGTTTCTTTTTTCTTTTTCTTTTTTTTTTTTTAAATTGAGATTGAGAGTGAGATATATATTATTGTCGGTAATGGATATAGATGAATATTTTGTTATTTTAAGAGAAATATTATTATGGGTGATGAATATGGATGAATATTTTATTATTTTTTAATTTTACATTTTATATAGGGAGAAAGAGTGAGAAGGCTTGAAGAGTGGGAAGTGAGATAAAGGAAAGTGCCACGTAATATTTTTTTTTTTCAAAATTATGAGAATTTAAGATTTAAGTTTTGGAGTCTTTTGACTTAACAACTACATTTGGTTTTATAGATAGTATAGATAGATAGATTATTCAGTACAATATAATTATCTTTTCTTTTTCTTTTTTTTCTTTTTTTTTTTTTTGTGACAAACACGATAAATTAAATATAGTATAATTATTTTTTTAACTTTTTTTAAAAGAAAAGAAAATTATATATTTTATTATAGATCTCACTATCTAGTATAAGTATAATCAAAATTACGCGTTGATTCTGTGATTGTTTTGTGTTCGTAGTCTTACAAGAGAGAACTCATGATAATTAAAACTCAAAAGGACACCCTAGAGGCTAGAGGTAGTTCCTATTTTTATTTGGAAATTGATTTATTATTATTATTATTATTATTATTATTATTATTATTATTGTGAGGATATATTTTCTGAGTACCAACACGTGGCCAAGGTGGCGCCGACGTGTCAGCCGAGGTGATCTTGGTAAGGCCGAGGTTATCTCCGAAGATATCGGAATCCGAGATAAGCGGATAAGGCACAAGAGTCCTAGATGATAAGGGGACTCAGCCTGGATAAAGATAAAGCTCTTAGAGAGTTTGTCTCTATCTATTGAAGACTCCTGGATAAGTATTGAGCTAAAGTTCATTGAAGCTAGGCTTCTGTTGGGACAAGGATTGAGTTAACTATAAAAGAAAGGCACCCCCGATGGGTCTAAGGTACACAGTTTACATTCAGAACAGTGAGTTTAACAGTTGATTGTCTTTGAGAGATATTGACTTGATCGTCGGAGTGCCCTTAGGTGGACGAACCACCGCCAAAATCTTCTCTTTCTGTGACAAGTCAGCCAGGTGTCATTTATTCTGCCAGTACTCTCCAGCTGAATACTGAGTTGGCAGTGTTGTCGAAAAATCACTCACACAATTATTATTATTAAGATTTCATTCTACTTATTTATCCATCCTCTAATATTTTCGACATGCGACTTTCATTTATTTCCTTGAATTAATAAGTCAAAAGCATGGTGGCAAAAAAATGGCTGTGTTTGATTGTGCTCTGGAAATATATTTCCACCCTTTTATTTGCATTTTATACTTGGATACAGTTTTCAAAATTTAATTCTACCACAAAATTCAAAATGCAACTCTACTTCTCGTTTGACAGATTTCGCAGTTTCATCTTTCTCACTCTGAAAAGCTTCCAAACATACAATCTCTCTCTTCGGTCTACTAAAAAGCTTTGTAACGTGCATATTCTCTTTTGGGTCTTCTCTATTTCTGAAAAGTTTCACGTAAAGAAATTTAAAGCAGATTCTTCACGAGTCGTCTTCCTCTCTTTGAATTGAAATCTAAACCATGCCTGTGAACCCCCTTCTCACCCATAAATTCGCATCCACCAGCTCCCACAAATCAACTGAATTTCACTTTGTGCGTTGTGGAAAATTCACCCTCCGGGCAACGAAACAATGACAACAAAGAGGTAAAGTAAATCACAAATTTCTCTCAAAATATATACTGGTTCTATATATAACTCACTGATTTCTTGCTTCATCTCGAAATTCATCACCAAATTTATTTGTCTCAAGCCAAATTTCTAAAACGTATTGTCGAATCAAATAGCTACCGAAGAAGCGCATATCCACCCACTCTACTCACTCCATCACCAGTGACAACTATTTCATTCATACTGCTCTGATACGTATATCCTTTAATCGATCTACTATGGAGTAGCTAAGAAATAGAAAAGGGTTCTCTAATCTGTCCAAACAGTGTGTGAGCCAATCAACCACTAGAACAACTAGCCGGTCGTCCTCCCTATCATCTGACCGGTCGACCGCCACCCCTCCTATCCACCTCTCAGTCGACCGGCACTCACGCCTTTGCTGCTTCTCTTCTTCTGCTTATTGTCTACTGTGTACACTTCATATAAAACACTCTTTCACAATGAATTTGCAATTAATATTCTGTTTTTTCCTGTTCATCTTTTTTTTCCCAACACTGTTTAAAAAATTCAATTAATTAATCTTTTCAATACAAACTGAAACATAATTGTAAATGATTCTTGCATTGATTCTGGAAACTCAAGTTATATATTATCTTGTTATTTTTCGATATCCACTTAAGCTTAGTTTAGATATAAATTGTGTGTTGTTAGATAGATAGCAACAATTCAGATAATAATTAAGACACAAGAATGAGAAGCTCCAGAATTGAAATGAAGCTAATAAACATGTTAAGAGACGAGGTACAAAAAAAAACAAACCAAAGGTCGTAGTACTATGTGGACAGTTAGGCATTGGAACCATTTTGCAACTAAGTTGCAAAATCTGTATGGGTTCTGATACACACCAAAACAAGTGAGACAAAAATATCAGCAACTGAAAGCTGATTACCAAACTTTCAAGTGACTTCAGGCACAGACCGGTTTGGGATGGGATCCCATTGTAGGAACGGTTATTGCACCTAATGATTTTTGGGATAAGGTATTGAATTAAGCTATACCATTTTCAATTTTTTTTTGTCAAATTTTATCACATGTATAATACACTCATATACAAAATGTTCACTTGAAGGTCAGCAACAAAAAATGTAAAGAAATTCATGACGAAAGGATTTGAGTATTTTCATGAAATGACCAGAATTGTTGAAAACTGCTGTGCCACAGGGGCCTTGGCCTGTGCATCCACACAAGGAGCCCCTGAATCCGATGAAGAGGATGAAATGCTTAACAAATTTTGGTCGCCTGGAACTGGTGAGAGTAATGCGGCTGAAGCCATAGCTGTTAACTCATTGGACGATGAGTACATGGAACCAACTAAGGGAAAAAGTCAGAAGAGGAGCCCTACAAATAGCCAGACTGACAGTGGTTGTTCTAAAAGGTCACGGTCAAGTGGCTTTGATGATGTCTGCGCAGTTTTAACTACCTACGTACAGGCAAAAATAGAACAGTCCCATGCACGATCAACAGACACGGAGGCTGTAAGTGTAGGTGGTGATGACTATTCCCTTGATGCATGTCAAGATGCACTGCTAGAGCTTGGGAACATACCACCGGCCCAGTACGTTAAGGCACTGACACTATTCAAAGACAAGGAATGGCAGAGGTTTTTTATGCATATATAATCCTAGCTTTGTAGTCAACGGAGAAGTTGTGGCTTGATGGAGTTTGCGGTTCTCTTTGTGGTTGTGCAACATGATTAGATGATTTCTGTTTTCTTATTTAATATTTTTTTTTAGTACCTAATGACATGTTTTTTATCCGTCTTTGTGTGTTTATTTTCATATTTTTGTGACACTATTTTTATTTTATATTTACATGTGATTTTATTCTTCTACTTTCATTCATGTCTGTTTCCTTATTTATGCTTCAACTTCCAATTTTACACACATCATACAATATGCATTAGTATGTATGACAAGATGAGTAAATATAATACTATATTTTTTCTTCGCATGCATATTGCCATTTAGTTCGATAAATGACTAAGCCACACAAACAAAAGACAATGGTTACTTTTAGTTTGACCAATAATGGTAACAGTTATCATTTTGTTAATCATTTATTATAATTCTGCTTTTATTGTCATGTAGCCGAAATAATATGTCATCTGACACAAAAAACAATGCAATGGCAAGCTCATCAGATGAGGATGAGGTTATCAAAGATTTTATGGACTTTTTGATGATTTCTTTTATGAATGAACATATGAATACATCAACCAATAGACGACTGCAACGAACTTATCCATTCAAAGGTGATGATTACATCTTCAGTTTATTAAATGATCATCCTAAACAATGATGGACATCATGCGAATGGATGCCCAAACATTCATTTTATTGAAAGGCACCTTACTTCAAAATGGTTTTGTCGAAGCTGAACATATGCATATCAGTGTCGAGGAATCGCTTGGCATTTTCTTGTACACATTCGCACAAAATGACCTGCATAGACTACTGGCTACTGAGAGTACCAATATTTGCAACCACCATTTCCTTCAATAGTATGTAGCATAAATCCAATGTTTGTCCAACTTCAAAACAATATAACAAATAAGCATTATAAATTGGAACATCATCAAAATGTCCTTTTTTTGGAATAACATTTTTGACTATCCATCAATGAAGAATACAAATGTGGGGTTTCAAATGTCTTGCTTGTAAATTAATGTCGATAAATCGATTCTCACAAATTGTAGTATAAACTTCACTTATATTACCAACAATATTAACCAGGTCAAACTCACTCTGAAGATAAATTTGCAAATCCATTGACCGAACTCTAATAATTTGTGCCAAAATGTGGCAGTTCAGTGTGATTATTTTACCTTTGACATAAGATGTCAGACTATTCTCTCCAATTTCTCCCTCAGTAGGTCTCAAGTGAAGGTAAAATAAATACACAAGACGTGGATATACCTTTTGTGATGAATTGATTAAAGGTAGTCATCCCATCGTCTCCAGTCTGCCAACCAACAGAAGATCATATTGAGAAGGAAGATTTACCATTTTCCAGGTAACAATTGGTCGGTTAACAAAATTTGGATAAGCTTGGTCATGATTGTATGTGAGAAAATCGATAGTTGGATAAATCTGCTGTTATTAGCGTGGTGGAGGGTTAGAGGTTTTGCCACGTTCTGGTTTAGCTCTTTTTGTTTTCAGTATGAGTTATGAAGGTAAACAAAAAGATAGCAAAAGGCAAAAAAATATATGAAAAATGTGTAGCAAAATGTCTAAAATGGTGTACAAAAGGTAAGCAACAGATAGCCAAAGTTCAACACCGGATTGAGTCTTGCTGGAAGCTGGGAACAGCCGAAGCCGGTTGACCAGTCAGATGACCTACCGGTTGACCTCCCGATAGACCGGTTTGGTGATCTCTTCAGCTACTACTTTTGCAGCTCTAAAATTGTGCACCTTTGATGTTGTGAACCTCTAATCAAAACTCTTCCTCTCTTCTTTTACACAGATATGAGTTGTAAATATATACACTAACTTTGTGAAATTAATTGAGGTAGGTGGTGAAGGAGACGGTTGTATGTTTCGGGTCTCTGATCTAGTTGTATTGATACTATTTGAATAATGAAGGTAAATGAAAATGGTGAAGAAGTTGCTAAAAGTTGTAAAGTGATGAAGTTGTTGGAATGAAGATGGTGAAGAAGTTGCTGAAAGTTGTGAAGTGAAGTTGTCGAATGTGCTCACTGATATAAAGTCTCAGCCAAACAAATGGCCAAAACATTTGTAGCTGAGTTTTGTTTTTGTTTTTGTTTTTGTTTTTTGTTTTTTTTGTTTTTTTTTCTTTTATCGAAAACTGACCAATTGAGGTTTTGCAGAGGGGTGATGGCTCTGCATAACATGAGTAAAATTACGATGTTGCCCTTTATCATTTTTTTTTTCTAACATACCAATTTAGCATTCCATAAAAGAGGGGCAATTTAGTCATTTCATTGCCAAACACATCAATCAATAGGCACAATAATATTGATAGTATAGAGCTTCACGGGTGAGGCACAATAATGAAGGTGAGGAGAACGGTACAGGTTCACCGATTTTTTCACTAAAGTGATAAAGTTTTACAAATGACAAAAGTCTAATAATATTGAATTATGTATTGTAAATTGATATTTTAATCTTTGTTTGACTCACAATATATATAATATTGATAAATTTTGTGGCCATTTATTTGAAAATAACAAATAATAACTAGCAAATGAATGGTGACAATAATTATTAAAAATATAAAATATTTGAACTGAAAAATATTATTCCATTCGTCTTTTTATGTTAATCATGAATTTTTTCAATTAAATTTTAAAAAGAATTTGGTTAACAATATTTTTTTGTTAATAATTAATTTTTTGAATTGAATTTTAAAAAGAGTTTGGTTATGACTATTAATCAAAAATTTCAATAGAATTTTGAGTTATATGTTTGATTATGAAATATAGCTTTTTGAATTAAGTTTTGAAAATCATAACCAAATAAATTTTTTTACTTCACATGTCAAATCAAACTTTCAAAATTTAATTCCACACTCAACTCAAAACTCAATTCAACACTTTATTCAAAAATCATAACCAAACAAATTTTCTACACTCAAATCATAATTTCAAAATTCACAACCTCAAAATATAATTTTATTCTCAAATCATATTTAGAAAATTCTACTAAACGTTATCAATAATTTCCCCAAAAATGGGTGCCAAGCATCCATTATTTTTATTTTATTTTTTTGTTACAGGAAAATCCTCCTTACCCTCCCGCAGGTCCAAGCAGCGCCTATTGCAGCGATCACCAGGGTGTCCTGTTAGCCGTTCCGAGCGAGGAGACTATAACCTGGGAACTTGTCCCGACCTCCCAAGACAAGCTCCGCTTAAGTCAGGACTCGCACAGCGGGGGAGTATTGAACCCGTACTAAGTGCTGATTAGACAACTTGAGGTCCAACCTCCTAACCAACTGTATTTCGCTCAGAAGATTGGTTCAGGGAAGAGAGGAATTGAACTTGTGATCTTGAAACTTAAACCCCAAACCATAACCACAATGCCACCCTCCCCGGGTTTACCAAGCATCCATTATTGACTGCCACTTTCCGTAGAGAGAGAGAGAGAGAGAGAGAGAGAGTGTGAGTGAGTGAGTGAGTGAGTCCTGGAACTGGACCACTTCTGTACTGGAACTGGACCACTTCCACCATATAGCATAATTTTTTATTTTTTATTTTTTGGAACGGCCACCATATAGCATAAATGACAAGCTTACAACGTAATACATTCAAATATTAAGGGCGGACCACAGATTTGTCGGAGGGGCAAAGTTTGGGTGGTCTTGATTAAAATAATAATAATAATAAATAGGAAAAATTATATTAAAACAATCTTAGATTTGATCCTTTTAACAAATTAAAGTATGAATTTTTAATTTTGTTAATTTAAAATCTAAATTTTTTATTTATTTTCAATTTAAATTATTTGTTTATTTTCGCTAGGTAAAATCAAAGAAATAATAATATTTTAATCATTAAACTCAATAAAAAAAATGATATTTAGACATTTTATATATACTTATAAGTTACATTGAATTTAATAATTAAAATACTATTTTTATATCGATTTTACTTAATAAAAATAGGCGAATGGTTTATATTGAAAGCAAATCAAAATATTGGCATTTAAATTGACGAAATTAAAAATTCAAGATTTATTTTGTTACAAATCTCAAACTCTAGGATTTTTTTTTTTTATAATTATCCCTAATAAATATGTAAAAATAAAAAAACTAACTAACAAAAACAAACAAGTTTGAGAGGTTACCTGTGGGCTTGTGAGGCTTATTTTTCTTCACACCTTTAAAATCTGAAATCTATAATCTAGAATCTAGATGGAAAAACGTTATTTGGATTAGTAAGACTTATTACTAGTCGCATTTTGATAATTCAAATTATTTATTTTGTTAGACATTTCGTATATACAATCTACACAAAAAATTAAGTTGATCTAATAATCATAGTCTATTCAATTTATTTCGTTTCATAAAAAAAATAAAAAAAAATCCCGACTCCCACCAATGGCAAATCCACCCTTTTTTGTCCCCTCAAAATAACAGCTTGGGACACGCACGTAATGTGCCTACCTCTATAAAAACATACGTAACCTCACTTCAGCCTCATCCCCACACCCCTTTAATATCTTTCCAACCTAGACTACAATGTCAAATTTCATCTTTCACCCACTCTTTCTATTTTTCAATCTCATCATCTCCCTTGCATCTCATGGGAATGCCATCTCCAACTGCAACGGTCCATGTCAAACCCTAAACGACTGCGCCGGTCAGCTCATTTGCATCAATGGCAAGTGCAACGACGACCCTGACGTCGGAACCCACATCTGTAACAACTCTCCTTCCCTTCCAACAGTTGTAAACAGTCAGGCACTCTCACATGCCGAGGAAAATCATACCCTACTTACGAGTGCTCGCCTCCGGTCAAGTCCTCCACGCCCGCCAAGCTCACCAACAACGATTTTAGCCAAGGAGGTGATGGCGGTGGCCCATCGGAGTGTGATGGAAAGTACCATTCCAATGCTCAACCGATCATTGCGCTGTCGACGGGGTGGTATGCCGGTGGGTCGAGGTGCGGAAAGATGATACGAATTCAAGTAATAATATACAAACAAAAATTTCATTCCATAATTTTCTTTGCACGTTATATTTTGTCTCAGTACATACCATTTACGTTGCTCAAATAGAATAAATAACAAATTTTGATCTATAAATAATTTTTTGAATGAATTTCAGGCTAGTAATGGAAGGAGCGTGATGGCGAAGGTAGTGGACGAGTGTGACTCGAGGCATGGTTGTGATGCAGAGCATGCAGGACAAGGGCCTTGTGCCAACAACATAGTTGATGGGTCTGATGCTGTTTGGACTGCTTTGGGCCTCAATAAGGACTTCGGTGTTGTTGACGTTACTTGGTCCATGTCCTGATTCGAAAATATGTATTTAGTGATATTATTCTATGCCGGTAAATGTCACAAATTAATTAGGTGGACACATAACGTGCCTCTAATTAATCTAAAAATGTTGTGGCTTACAAAATAAAATTAATTATTAGATAATAATACAGTCATGCACTGTTACATCCATGATGGATCATGGTTCATCATGGTTCTCTAGTTAATTTGCTGGGTAAACTGTGGTTACGTTGATGATTGTGCGGGGGTGATTTCCACACTATGAAGAAGGGTTGAACTTCGTGGAAGAACAGCGTACGCTAGGAATTGAAGATCTGCACGGAATAACAAACGGTGAGGCTACCCGACCGGGGTTTGGTCGGAAACCCCTTCGATGGTAAAGTCAGCAACTCAGGGAGAGGAAGAAGAGAGAATGCAGAGAGTGCATATATGTTAAGTGTGTGGATTTTCGAATCCCTTGAGAGTGAATAGTGTTCACCTTTTATAGGAGAAGGTTGTTTGTCGTTCAAATCCTTCTCTCTCCGCCATCTGTCCAATGTGTCTTATTCGTGGTAGTCTCCCATTGGAAGAGGACGACCACTCCGCCTGACACTCGGGTGCAGGTCTGTTTTGTTTGTCTTATTAGCGGACATCTCTCATTGGAGGAGGACGACCACTCCGCCTGTCATCCAGATGCAGGTCTGTCATATATGCACCTTGTCCCTCTGCACCTCCATGTCTCCACATTCTGTTCATACAGAGGGAGAGGAGCAGAGTTGTTTGTCTATTGTGGGCCCAAGAAAGATCTTCAGTAAATTGGCCTTCTTTGAGTTGGCCTACTCTAGAATGGTTGTCCAACTAGGAGGTCCAACATGTTGCTCAGCCCACTTCGGAGTAGTTGTCTGTCCATCCAGGAGGTTCAACATGTTACTCAACCTACTTTGAAGTGGTTGGCTGTCCGTCCAGGAGGTTCAACATGTTACTCAACCTACTTCGGAGTGGTTGGTTGTCCGTCCAGGAGGTCCACCGTGTTGCTCGGCCCACTTTGGAGTGACATTCGTACATTGGTCCGAGCTCCTATGATTGTCTTGCTTCGGAGCAAGTGTTGGCCATAGGGCCAAGGTCCAACCTAGCTCAACCTCGGAGTGAGCATCGCATTGGGCCTAGCACCAAGACTTGATTAATTTTTACCCACTTCAATGATCATATTGATATGCAATAAATTGGAGATAGGTCTTATCGACTTGGCCAAATTGAATAAATTTAGTTCCTCTTCTTCTTCATCCACAAGCTTGCTTGTTTTCATTTTTCATAAAACACTTTTCAAAAAATTCTACTTTCTTATTTTCCGTATTTTTTTGTTTTTACTGAATTTTTTTAATATTTTAAGCAATTTTTTTACTTTTTAGACACACCTAACATAAATATACCTAAAAAGTAAAAAAATTGTAAAAAATATCTTTTAAAAAATTCACTAAATACCAAAAATACAAAAAAAAATACAATAATTCAGTACATTTTTTGTATTTTTATGTATTTATTAATTTTTAAAATATTTTTTCACAAATTTTTTACTTTTTAGATACATCTAACTAAGGTGCATCTAAAAAAGTAAAAAAAAAATGTTTAAAATTTAAAAAATATTCACTAAAACAAAAGAATACGAAAACTAAAAAACTCAGTTTTCAAAAAACGTAATCTAGAAAACTCAAACCAAACACACTATTTTTGGAACTAGAGTTTAGTTTCTCTCTTGGTCAAACTCAATTGTAGGGTGTTGTTGAGTCTTGAGTGCCGATCTCATCACAATGTTCATTCTGATGATTCAAACTGTTTAACTTTTTGACTAAACAGATTATTCATACAAAAAATTAAACTGATTGAATAACTATAGTGTTATATGATTATATCATATTTATCTTTAAAAAATTAAATATAATTTTTACAATGTCCATTTTTTGTAAAGATTATTTAGTCTGACATCTCTTTTCAACTTTTGGTAATAGAAGAGGTGTACAATATATTTTTTTGTAACCTAAGATCCCTTACCCGTAATAGGTAGTGTGTTTCTTCTTACAGACATCTCATTTCTTCTAAACTCATTTTCTCTTCTCTCTCTCTTCTTCTCTCTCTCTCTCTCTCTCTCACCAGATGCACCGAACCCTAGATCACAGCCTTAGGTACCCTTTGGTCCTCTTCCTCCTTCTCTCACTGCCTTCGTCTTCGCCGCAACTCTACCATTTCTCCTCCTTCTTTCGCCGCCTTATTCGATTCTACTAGAACATTTCCAACCGCTGACAATCCTCTCTTGAAGGACTTCGTTTTCCCACCCTTCAATTCCATCGAGGCCAAGCACGTTCACTCGGGGATTCGTGCCTTGCTCAAGAAACTCATATGTATTTCTATCTGTATGTAAATATATATATATATATATATATGAACAAATTGTGTTGTTCATCAGTCAACAATTAGGTCAACAATCGATTCGGTTGAAATGATGGGGTATTTCTTTGGAGTCGATTGGCCACGTATTGATTCTCATTTTGTTCATGAATTAGCCTTTTATTTGTTCTAGAATTTGGAATGAATTCGCACATTATTGTTCTCTGGCCAGTTTATCTCTATTCAATTTTCTCTAGTTTGTTCAAAACACAAAATATTGTGAGTAAATCAAAGAAAATTTGTCAAAACACAGATAAATTTGTAAGCAAACCAGAAAATTTTCAACCAAGAGAAATTTCAAAATACAAAAATAAATAAATTTAAATGCAGAGAAAATTAGAGAAATTGAGCAAAACAAAGAAATTTCAAAATTTCTCTGAAAAAATATTGAGAAGCCCTAACTATTATGAAAATATTGTATGTTTTTATCGTATAAAATCTTAATACCAAGGACCTTAAAAAAAATTTCCTTTTCAGAATACAAATTAATGTGAATTAGTCACGCAATTACGATTATCCAATTAATGTAATTTAATTTTCATATGAATAATTTGGTAAGAAAAACACTATAAAATGTAAATCATTAAAGTGAATAAGACCTAAAATGACACTCGGTAAAAGGAAAATGTTTGGGACCCCACAAACGAAGACCTCCACGACCCCTACTGATGTATTGACCATTAATGTGTTTGAATTTTTTTTTTTTTTTTCTACATGAATGGTCTAAATTATTTTAGGAGTTGTAGGGGTTGTATTTTGTGGGGTCTCTATCATTACTGCTCAGTAAAATATGATGTTTACAACAAGGTGGGTCCCATGGCTCAATCAGGACATACCGTTTTACATTCACATGATCTAATGGTTTCTATTGTTTTAAGACAAAGAAACATTAGAAATTTAACAATAAATGTTTTTAAGTAATAAATAAATAAACAAGTAAATAAAATCCAATTTAATGAAAAATGCTTAAAACTTCAAATATATCATCCCTAAATGATAGCCGATTGCTTATCAATTACTAATTTGTTTAGGAATTAACTGACATTTTAAAAAGGGTTGCTATGTATCATATATTTCTTTTATTAAAATTTTCACCTTCTATATGGCTTTCTATATGCATGATGAATTTTGCAAAAATGCTAGATCTAAAAAAATTACTAAAAATTTTACATAGTATCCACATAAGGGTGAGTTTTGTATGGTGTGGATCTGACACTTACATTTTTTTTAGGTCACAAAATGGACCAATATTTATCATTTTAAATTGGCCCCTCTATTTTATTTTTATCTTTTTTAGGATATCTATTTATCTCTGAACTAGCTATTGTCAAGCCCCACAGCCAGAGGGACTTGTATAATTTCTCTATCACTATCAAAACTCACATTATTCACAATTTATGTGAAGCCTGCATACTTGATAGAACAAGCATGTTGTGGTGAAGGATTAATGAAGAATGATTTGAGATGTGATTCCAAATTGTTGTGATGAGTACTCAAATTGTGGTTGCTCCATGCGCACAACTAAGATATTTTTTTAAGAACACAAAATTTAAACATAAAAACAATCATAAATTAGAGTTTTTCTATTTCTTTTTAACAAGGACTACCCCACTTTGATAGATGCAGTTGTTTTGTTTTTTGTTTTTTTTTTTTGTTTTTTTTTTGTTTTTTTTTTGTATAATCAATCACATGATGGTCATTGTGACTCTGTGACTGACTGGAACATAAATTCACATATTTATCTGTGAATTTTCATCTTATTTTGAAGCTTCAATTACCAAAGTAGTATTAAAAAAATTTAGAAATTACTAAGAATTCTTGTGCATATACAAAACATAGGTGTGTTTACTAATCGAATTGATTTGATTTGAGAGTAAAGTTGGAATCAAAACTAGTCCTTATAGCTAAAAAAATATTTGAAATTGGAACCCGACAGTTTAAGTAAAGTAATCCAATAAAACAATAAAAATCGATTTGATTCTATAATTCTAGGTTACTCTATTCTAAAATATTTAGTTATCAATTAGATTAATTATTACAGAACAAAGAAACAACTTAAATTAATTAATTGGAACATAAATATTTATTATATAAACTCAAATAAATAAATGTTAATTATGCATTATGCGTCATTTTATTCATTATATTTTGATATGTCAATGCAGTTCTCAACTTATTTAATTTGCATCTAAATGATCACAATGCTATATTTGCCCAAATTTAATACTCTTGCTTCTATTATAAAATTTGAATAAAAATGATATCGAAATCATTTAAACATTATAAATCAAATTAACATAATTAAAATATCAATTACCAAAACAAAAACACATATGCTGACATATTTAAGTGTAAGAAATAATCCTAATAAGCTACATGAAAATCATTCTATTAAGTGCACCAAAAAATAAACCATCAAAAAAAATGAATAAAAATAAAAATAAGAAGAAAGAAATGCACCAAAAATTATGGTATTTGTCTAGTGATTATGTAATATCATATGTGATGTAAGATCTTTTGTTCATTTCCAATAAAGGAGAATTTGATAGTGGTTGTGGGTGTTGATTTTTGACCACACAACCAAACAAGGAAACTCAACAGGAGAGCACCAGCAACATAGATTAAGCCCAATAATCTGGCACAAAAAGATAAGAATCCGGCAGTGGTTCGTCCACTCGGGGGCACTCCGACGATCAAGTCAGTAATTATCTCTCAAAGATAGCCAATAGTGCTTAACTCACTAGACAGAGCATAAAAACATACCTTAGACCCACGATGGTGCCTTACTTTTATAGATACACTAACCTAATCCTTGTAGAAGCCTAGCTTCAATAGACTTTGGCTCAATGCTCATCTTAGACTCTCATCTAGATAGAGATAAACCCCTCAGAGCTTTATCTTTATCCATACTAAGGTCCTCCCCAGTTCTAAGACTCTTGTCCCTTATCCGCTCATCTGGATTCCGGTATCTCCGCAGATAATCTCGGCCTAGCCGAAATCACCTCGGTGTCATGACCAAGACACATGGCACCTTGGCTGACACTTCGGCATCACCTTGGCCACGTGTTGTCATTCACGAAATATGTCCCTACAACTACCCCCTAGGTTCTATTACCTTGGCATCCTGAAGTGATGACACCTGCATCGTTTGTCCACATAGCACGTTGGCTAAGACTTACTCCATCCTTCATGACCGAGATCATCACACGTCGGCTTCACATGACCAAGACTCTGCAGTCTACTTTATCAATGACTAAGAACCAAGAACCAAGTTTTTCAAGTTCCTTAACCGAGATCACTCCAATAGCCGAGGTTTTTGTTTCATTAAATCAAGACTTCCAAGAGTTTTATCTGCGCATGAGCTGTCACGCACGGTTTATTTAACCATTTTCTCCACGCGTCGCTCTTTCATTGGTTCGTACCTGACACGCACTATCAGGTCGCATCGCTTCTGCGCCCGCCGCCTGATAGACACGTCATCCAAGGCTTTCCATTATGGTTTGTCGCCCTTTTGAATTTTTAACAAAAACAACTTCTCTCTCTCTCTCTGTCGCTTCACTTTGCATTCTTTTTTTACTCAAGTTTTCTCTCTCTAAAGCTTCTCTCCCAAATCCTCCATTGTCGTTCCTTTCGAGCTCTACCATGGTGCTCCGTTCACCTCCTCCAGCGAAACATTCACTATTCTTCTCCACTCATTGCCACCGTCTGACTCTAGCATACCTCAAACCAATGTCCTCGACCTCGGACCCAACTAATGAGTTCTTTGTTTTCTTTCAATTTTCAGTTTAAGCCCTCCACGCTTTCGAATATGTTTCCTTGTTTACCATCTGTCCATTCTGTTGCTATTGAATCATGTGTGTGTCGAGCATGTTTGTTTGCGTTTTTATGTTGTTCAATATGTCTCTGGGTCTACATATGTGTAGACACCCCATTTTTGACCAACCTTAAGACTCAGACGTCATCGATTGAGCGCTCGGTGATAATGCATGTTGTGCTCGTTTCAAGGTTTCGGAGTTTTGGCTGAGAGCCTTGCCTCCGAGCCTCTGAACTCTTTGTGCTTCGGCTCGATTTACGGACCAGGCCTTGTTTTCCTTGCCTGAGGGAGGGAGAGGTTTTGTAGACCATCTCTTTGTGGTCGTAGACCACTTTTTGCGGTCGTAGATCACTTTTCCCGTTTGGAGACTAATTTCCGGTTTTCGAAGTCTTTGGCCGCGCGCCTTGTCTCGGGACTGCTTAACGTTCTCCGTTTGGCATGGTTTTTGAACCACACCTTGTTTCTTTGGCCTAGAGGGCCACTGTGGTCCGGGAGACCACTTTTGTGGTCGCAGACCACTTTTGGTGCTTGTCAGCTAGTTTTCGAGGCTCTCAGCTGCGCGCTTCACCTCGCAAACTTTCGTCTTGCATCCGTTTTGGTTTGGTTTTGATACAAACCTTGTTTTCCTTGTTTGGAAGGTGGTACAAGGGTGGGAGACCAGTATTTCCCTTTGGAGACCACTTTTCTTCCCGCCAGCCAATTTTCTGATCTGACAACTGGTTTTCTTGGTCTTTGGGCCACCTTTTCTGGTCGGCCACCTCACCCCTGGCTTGTTTTCAGTGTGCTGATCATCTCCCACCATGGCCGACCACTTGTTGTGTTGGGAGACCACTTGTGGTGGTCGGCCGACCACTTGAAGTAGCTGGCCGACCACTTCAAGTGGTCAGCTGCTTTTTGCCACCTTTTTGGAGATATTTTCCTCCAGCTGGCACAGTTGGAGGGCACTGAAGCCATCCTCCATACACGTGTATGGAGGGATTGCCTTGAACCTTAGCTTCTCCAAGAAGCTTTGCTTTTGGTTCTCTATAAGAGAGAACCATCTTCTCCCTCCTCTAGGTTTAGAATTTTGGAGCTTGAGTGATAGATATAGTCTTGTATCTATACTTCCTTCTTTGCTTCATTTTTGTGCCTTAAAGTGTAGTTTTGTCTTGCTTTAACACATAAACACACACTCAAACACCTTACCCTTGGAGCTGAGGTCCCTTGAGGTTGTTCTTGAAGTTCTTGGACTGGTTTTGGTTCAAAAAGTGTGCTGGAGTTGCAGTAGTAAAGGTGGTCTTCAAGGGTGAGTCTTTAACCTTTAAATCCCCCATTCTTGCTTAAGCTTTTGGACCCTTTTGCATGCTTTTTTGAGCTTCGCTTCCTACTGAAAAAAGTTCTATTTTTGTGTGCTTTAGATCTTTTTTTAAGGTCACTTTTGTGTTTGGGGTTGTTTACCCCCTCTTAGGCCTTGTTTGGCCTTGCTTTTGTGCCTTCTTTGTGAGCCTTTGGGACCACCTTGTTTTGGCCTTCTCACCACTGAAACTCAGAGGAATTTCAGTGGTGGGAAGGTTGTTTTGAGGTCCCAAATAAGAGAGGGTCATCTCCTCTCCTTGTGTCTTCAATACTTGTCTTCATTAGTCTCATGTGTGAGCATGTTCGTTAAGCTTATGTTGGCCATATCTTAGCTTGTATTTGTGGTTATTTTTCTGTGGCATGCCACTGTTTTTTCTTGGTTTTGTCACTCCATGCATGCATAATACACTTGTAGTGTAAATTTCTTAAACTAGCTTTGTATGCTTCATGAAGTAGCATGTCATTCTAGCTTGTTTTGTTTCCATTTCAGCATGTTTTTGGTGATGTTTTGCCATGTCATGACTCTGTTTTGGTTTGGTTTGGTCACCCTTTGCATGCTCCATGCACTTGTAGTGCAATTCCATGAAATAGCCTAACATGCATCATGCTTTAACATGTTATTCTAGCATGCTTTTGGCTTAACTTCATGAAGCTTTGGTCCATGTTTTAAAATGCTTTAGCTATGATTTTGGTTGTTTTGGCCATGCATGCCTTGCTTTGTATAGCCATAGTTCAATCTAGCTTGTTAGCTTTGTGCATCAAGTCCACTAGCATGCTTTACTTGGACTATTCGAATGATTTGGCACCATTTATTATGTGATTTCAGTCCATGTTTCATGCTCATGCACTTGCATTTATCACTCGTTCAATGCGTTGGAGGGTTGGTCATTTATGCCTTAAGAATAGGTCATTGCGTATGCCTTCATGCCTTAGCTTGCGAGCCATCATTTTAGTGTTTATTTGGGGTTATTTTGCCATGATATAACTCTAATTTTTGTTGCTTAAGTCATTCCATGCTTAGTCTTAATAAGTGTAGTGTAATCCACCTCATTTGCCTTGTATGCATCATGTCTTATGCCCCTCATGCTAGCATGTTTTGGCTTCCTTCCATGCATGTTTTAGACTCATTTTAACATGTTCTAGAACTATTTTGGGTTGCCTTGGGCACATGCTTCATGTTTTGCATAGTTGTAGTACAAGTGCTCTTGCTTGCTTCACGCTTTGAGCACCATAGCATGCTTCATTTGTGTTGTGTACATGATTTGGCATCATTTAATACTTCATTTCAGAGCATGTAGCATTGCCATGTTCTCACTTCATTCATGCTTTGAATGCCTTTGAGTATTGTGCATTATTGCCTTACTTGTAGCCTAGCTTGTATGCTTGCATGTCTAGGTTTTTGAGCCTCCATCTTAGCATGTTTTGGTCCATGTTTTGACCTATTTTAGCTCTGTCCATGTTTGGTTCATGCCTTCGTACCATGTATTGCATGTCTCTAAAGTAATCCTCTTTGTTAGCTTTCATGCTTTAGGATTCTCGCATGCTTTACTTGCTTTGTTTGAATGATTTGGCATCATTTCTTACCTCATTTCAGTGCACTTAGTGTTACTACACTTCCACTTTTGTCACTCTTTGAGCCTTCTTGAGGGTTATGCTCTTGGGCCTAGTTGAATGGCCAATGCATTGTGCATGCATACTTTGTCTTTTATGCCTTGGTTTCATCATTATATGGCCACTGATTTGGGCATGACTGAGGTCTACCCTTTTGGTTTAAGTCCATTTAGCATGTTCACTTGCATGTTTCTTGCATGCTTATCTTACTTCGCATTGTGTATGCTATGTAGTCTTTTGCATTGTGTATGCCAAGTTGTTCCTTTGCATTGAGTATGCATGTTCCTAACATTGTTAAGTTGCCCTTGTAGTATTGCATTGTGCATGCATGCACTAGCATCGTTCGCATGTCATTAGCTTTGTTAAGTTGATCATATCACATTGCATTGTGTATGCCATGTAGTTGCATGTTTGCATGCTTGAGTCGCATTGTGTATGCCATGCTTGTATTGCATTGTGTTTGGAATAGGTGTTAGTCCAAACACGGGAAACGAGGGACGTTTCATACTTAAAGTGATGAAACGTGCCTTAATTCCCGGTTGCCGACGCTCTTGATCATGCATGATAGAGTTTTAGGCCTTATGTGTTTACTTGTGCATTCATTTTACATTGAATTGTGCAACTTCGCCTCTCGGCCATCATGCATTGAAATGCGCGATTGGTGGCCCGAGGGTTGAGAACTGCACTCCCTTGAGTTCATGACATGATAGGGAGGGCAGTTGTTCACACATATCTTGCAAATACATTGCCATGCCCTTTCTTGCTCTCTGTTGCAACAAACTGGAATTCAGCAGCAACAACTGGTCGGCCAGCCAGAAAAACTAGCTGGCCGACCACTTTTCCTGGCTTTCAACAAAGATAGGTGGTCGGCCATGGCTGCAGAGACCAGAAGTGGTCGGCCACCCTCCCACAGGACTCCCAAGGTGAAGTTTTAGCTTTCTGGAGCTTGGTGCAAGGTTCTGAGAACAAATGAGAACAGAGGCAAATCGGGGCATCGCATTGGATTCCCAAACGAGCGACCGGGCATGCATCCAGTCTTCTCCCTCTGAGAACCTCCTGCTTTTATATGCTTTCCTTAGCTGCCATGCTTAGATAGCTAGTTTATGTTTTGGTTTGCACCTTAATAGTTAATGCATTAGCTATTTCAAGTTATTTTGTAATAATTAGTTAACTAGGCAGCCTTTGACAAAGAGAATTTACTAGTTGGGGATTAGGTTAAGAGCTTCTCTCTCTAGATTCTAGAGAGAGAAAGCTCCCTCCGTTGTTACCCATGGAGTTCTGAGGGCTCCTTATCAGATTTTTGTCTGGTTTGGATAGTGCTGTATGTTGGGGCTGAATCTCTTCTTATTTTATCCAGATTCAGGAGGGTTTGTGGAAGATTTTTGGGTTCTTGTTGCTTCAGTCCGGCCATTTTACATGGCTGGTCTTGGGTTGTTGGTTGTCTCACACCCTTCCTGGGTTCATGTGTTACACTTGATTCGGTATGTGCTTGGGCTACCGGTGAAGATGTATCGCCGGCTGTGCTGGATTTGTGCCCGTCGGTATGCAAGGTTCTCCGGCGCCAGTTTGGTTCTGCTCCACCGGCACCACTACTATTGTTTTGAGTTAGAGGCAGCGTATTGTTGGAGTCGGCATGAGTTGCTCGTTTCTGGGTGCTATTGTCTATTTGTTTGTGATTTAGTGAGCTTTGATTTATGCCGTATTCTGCCACTGGTGTCTAAGACCGCGGTAGTTAAGGGTGTGTTCTGGGTGTGTTGCTGGTTTTCTTTTTTGGAAAGGGTGTCGCTCCATTCCAGCGTCGGTGTTCTGGGTTTATCGGTGGTCTGTTTGTTGGTGGTCCGAAATGAAGTTTTCTTCGGCGCTGTTGTCCACCTGTTATTTGGCTTTGCCGCTGGTTTGGGGTATGATTATTATATATATATATATGTTTGATGTTTCGTGTACTGTCAACAATGGTGGTGAGCTAGGATTTGAAGTTTGTGGCTTTGCTGTTGTAATGGCGGTGTGCTATTGATCAACTTCGGCGGAGTAAATCCGGGCATGGCGTTGTGAGGTGGTGGTGATGTGGTTGTCAGCTGGTGGGCTTTGGTGTTGCTAATGGCTTTGTCCATGGCTGGTGTTAATGACATTGTTTCACGCGCGTCCTTTACGGTGGGCTTGTTTCATGTGGGGTACCGTGTAGCTTTACGGGAGGAAGCGTGCTTGAGTCAGATCACGTGGGTCGCCTTTTTCTGGGGTGGCTGACGTCTATTGAGTTGGTAAAGCTAAGTTTGTCTCTTCTTTTAAATATATATAATATGTCTATTATATATGTTTGAGTGCAGTGTTAGTTGTGTGGTGCTCCATCACGTGGCAGATTTGGAGGGAAACTCAACTTTTTTCACGTGGGTGGGATTTGGCAAATATAAGTGTTGGTCTGGGTGATGTTTGTGCCCATGGTTTATTGCTGAGTTGGTGGGGCCAATAGTTGTGGAGTATTTCTTTATAAGTAGATATCGGTGGGGCCTTTTATTTAGAGTGGTATATATAATTTTTATATATATCTCTTTTTTTTAGTGGTTTCCACCTGTTGCTTTTGTGGAATTTTGAGAGTGGGGCCCAATATTTTTGTAAACTTGGTTTTATTTAGTGTTTGGGCTGGTGTAATTATTTTTTGGCCGTGCTTGTTAAGCTCTTTTTGGGCCGAGGCTAATCTGTGGAGAATTCTGTGGGTCCACGGCTAATTAAGGTAAATTAGAAATTTGTTGAGTCCTTGATTGCTGCTGTCTACTATTTTTGGCTTCGTCGTTATTTGGTTGATGATCCGTACATATTCATGTGATTCGGCTTAGTGTAGTTCTCTGACCTCTTCTGGTGTGGAGTGAGGGGGACACTGCCATGGGGAATTAAGGTATGGAATTTGCCATTGTTGGAACTGGGAGATGTGTGGTGAGTTAATTGGATTTTGATTGGCTCTTTTATGTGGACAACATTGTTGCATGGGCTATGTTGAGTGGTTTTTGTTTGGTCATTGGTGGGTCTTTATGCATTCTGCTGTCTACTATATTTGGTTTTTTCGTTATTTGGTTGATGATCCGTACATATTCATGTGATTCGGCTTAGTGCAGTTCTCTGACCTCTTCTGGTGTGGAGTGAGGGGGACACTGCCATGGGGAATTGAGGTGTGGAATTTGCCATTGCTGGAACTAGGAGATGTGTGGTGAGTTAATTGGATTTGATTGGCTTTTTTGTATGGACAACGGTTTGTATGGGCTATGCTTCTTTGTTGATGGTAAATCCAAGTGGGTGAGTGGTTTTTTTGTGGGCCTTTATGCATTCTGCTGTCTACTATATTTGACTTCTTCGTTATTTGGTTGATGATCCGTACATATTCATGTGATTCGGCTTAGTGTAGTTCTCTGACCTCTTCTGGTGTGGAGTGAGGGGGACACTGCCATGGGGAATTGAGGTGTGGAATTTGCCATTGCTGGAACTGGGAGATGTGTGGTGAGTTAATTGGATTTTGATTGGCTCTCTTGTGTGGACAACATTTTTGCCTGGGCTATGTTGAGTGGTTTTTGTTTGGAAATTTGTGGGCCTTTTTGTATTCTGTTGTCTACTATATTTGGTTTTTTCGTTATTTGGTTGATGATCCGTACATATTCATGTGATTCGGCTTAGTGCAGTTCTCTGACCTCTTCTGGTGTGGAGTGAGGGGGACACTGCCATGGGGAATTGAGGTGTGGAATTAGCCATTGCTGGAACTGGGAGATGTATGGTGAGTTAATTGGATTTTGATTGGCTCATTGTGTGGACAACATTTTGCATAGGGTAAGCTTCTTTGTTCTTGTTAAATCCAAGTGGGTGAGTGGTAATTTTGTTTTGGAATTGGTGGGCCTTAATGCATTCTGCTGTATACTATATTTGGCTTTTTCGTTGTTTGGTTGATGATCCGTACATATTCATGTGATTCGGCTTAGTGCAGTTCTCTGACCTCTTCTGGTGTGGAGTGAGGGGGACACTGCCATGGGGAATTGAGGTGTGGAATTTGCCATTGCTGGAACTGGGAGATGTGTGGTGAGTTAATTGGACTTTGATTGGCTCGTTTGTGTGGACATCTTTTTGCATGGGCTATGCTTCTTTGTTGATCTTGTTGGGTGTTTAGTGAGTTACATTGTATTGTGTGTTTGTCTGTTTGTTTCTTGAGTCTGTGGTGTGTTTTGTTTATTTGCCCATATATCCACCCCAAGTTCCTATCTATTGTCTCTGATGGTAGGGGTTACTTGGGGACAAAAAGGATATATGGGCAAAGTGGGGTCTTGTTTTTCTTTTCGGTTATGTTGTTCTTTTACTGTTGCGAGTGTGGTTATATGTTATAGGAAGTTCTGAGGTAGTTTTGTGGTGTTTTCTGTTCTTCTTTTATTTGTTGTAGGGCGTACCTGGGGTATGCCCCTTGTAAACTTGTACATTTTACTGTCTTTATTTTATGACTTACTTACCCAAAAAAAAAAATTAGTTAATTAGGATTAGTTAATTAATTTGTGTTGTAATAATTAGTTTAATTAGCTTAGATTAGCTAGTTAGCTTCTTATTCGGACTCTCCCTCGAGAGGGCCAATTGTTGTAATAAGCGTACGTGTGTGTGATGCATGTCTTCTAACCTCCATGTCTTTCTCCCTTTTACTTAACCGCTTACGATGGTTAGTTTTAGGGCATATTTCGATTAGCATACCTTATGCTTCGCATGCGTGCATCCATTCATCTGTATTGCATGCGCTAGGCTCAGCGCATCATACTAACCGCATTGTATTTCAATACATTTACTTGAATACGTGTTCAGCAGCATGTCACCAAGTTACATTTCACATGACATTCTAGAATAGCCGAGCCTATTTTAGTCGCATTTTCGCATGTGTTGCATTAGCCATCTTAACACGGACTAGGATCATGCATGATTTCTAACTAGTTCTTTGTTTTGGCTCGGAGTACAATGTGAGTGTTTATGCTTTAGCATACTGCATGTGTGTTATTGATTGCCATGAAAACATGCTTGCCATGAGGCTAACTGCTTATTTGATATAACTGCCTGAATGCCTGTGGGTGAAGGTTGGATTACTTGAATTGGAACAATTCATTAAAATCCCTGATTTAGCCTACTTGCGAGTAGCAAACTTCAAACTGTTTTCACAAACGAACATGCAATGTTTTGTTCGAAATTAAGCGATCTAGTCTATACTTGTTTGTTGTGCGCATCACATAGTAAGATTAGCTAATTAACCGAAATAAGAGCATATGTGTTTTCAAAAATAAAATATCATGCTTAGTACAGGCCGATCTTTGATCGGGCGAGCGAGGGTGCTCATTGCATGACCTTCCCCTCTGGTACCCAAGTTCCCGAGCCGAGGCAACTTTGGTGATGACAAACACGTGGCCTTAGGCACGAGTTAGGGTTTCCTAAATTCCCCCAAAATAAAATATTTAGGTGGCGACTCTGTGTCTGGCAAAGCAGTCCATGTTTGACACTTCTTTATAAAAATCAGTTTTCCAAAACGATTTACTGGATTTGGACTCTTTGGTGATTTATCGATCTCACATCGCACATTGAGAGATTAGATTCAGAACCGTGACATTTGAGTCCGAACTGTAGTAGCTCAGAGAACAAAACGAGATTCACGCCTCCTCTCCTTGCGGGCGCGCGGATGTTGGAGAGTTCCCGGGAGCGCGTCCACAATATGCACATACGAACTGTTCATATCTTGATGTTTTAGCAATTTGCCATTGTTCTTGGATTTTGCACATTTGTACACACTTTATTCAATGTTCTTGTATTTCTATTTGTTTTCTTGAGTCTGAATCATGTCCTTTTCTGTTTTTCCTACTTATTTCCAAATCTTTCCCTTGATTTCCTATTTCCATACATATTTAGGTTTGGGATTTGATAGAAACAATATTCCTTAGGGAAATTGAAACAAATTCCCCTAGATCTTGAAAAACCCTTGCCCTAGTTCTTGTTTAGGGTTTAGCCGAGGCCCTTCAAACCCACACCAACCACTCTCTTCTAAAATCTTGCACCTTCTTCCTTTAGCCGACATCATGGGTATGTTCAGGTGAAAGGTAAATACCCCAGAAAAACTCGGATACTTCCGTCGTGAGTTCTCCATCCCAGCCGATGTTCACCTCAGGTTGGCTGGGGATGAGGACTTCATCATGCATGATGGATTCCATGCCCTTCCTAGTAGTAGCCTTTATAGAGTGTGGACTTCGGTTTCCCCTAGACATTCTCTTTAGGGAGGTCCTTCACTACTATAAGCTCAACCCTATGCAGCTAGCCATCAACTCATATAGGGTCATCAATGGTATAATTGCTCTAGCTAGCCGAGAAAATGCTAGGATAACACTAGCCGACATCCAATATTGTTATACCATGTGTGGCCTAAAATCCGAAAAAGGCTACATCTATTACCTCAAGCCGAGATCCACAGCCTACAAACTCATAGCCGACCTCCCAGACTCCAACAAAGGTGCTAGAGATGATTACTTCATCGTCTTAGGCAACTGGGAATTTGCACCTGATGACGACCTTCATCTCTATCCTCTGCGCTGATTGGTGTTTAAAGAGGATGAGGGTAAGAACTAAGTGTCAACTTTTCTGCTTAAGACTTATCACTTTATTCCCTTTATCTGTGCTAATGTCTGAATTTTGTACTTGCAGCTCTCCCTCAGCCGTCAAGAGATTTTTGCAAAACCTTCTTCCCAGTAAAGACCTTAAAAGGCTGCTGGGCTTGCTAGTTGACCAGTGCAAAGCCCCCCTGCTGCTCAATTATATTCCGACTTACAAGTCTGCACTGCTCGACGTTTCCAAGAAGAGCAGGACCCCTCCTTCTGCTATAACTCCATAGGTTGAATCATCACCAAGGCCAGATCAGGGATCTACCTCCGGTCCTGTGGCGCAACCATCCACTTCTGCTCCCCAATTGATTCCTCCACATCAGCGCCAACGCCATCGCCGAGTTCTTGCCAACGCTCCTACTAGGAGGACTTGAAGCCGCAGACGCCGAGGTTCTGACACACTGGTGTTCGACCCATCCAATCCTCCTACCGCCCTTCCAGCAATACACTTTGGCACTAAAGTAACAGTTGTTTCCACTGCCAACAAAATGGGCCGCAAACCGGCCGTTGTTGAAGATTTTTTCGCCAATATTCCTGGGGTTGTGATGGTGCAATCCTCGTCCTCCCCATCCCAATCAAATCCAAAGCTGAAAAGAGTGAAGAAGGCTAAGGCTAAGGCCACAGTGACTCAAATTGATTCTGAGGACACTGTACCAATTTCCAAACTGGCTGAGGCTGAAAAGAGCACCCCTTCTGCCGACAAAAGGCCAGCCGAGGCCTTGTCGTCCGATGCCCTACCAGCCAAAAAGCCGAGGTCCGACCACCCCGAAGGCAGCAGCTTTCCCCGCACCATAACCTGGGCTCCCGAGGTTATGGTGGACGACAGACCCTTAACAGTCGGCAATAGCGCAATGAATCTTGAAGTCGGCGCAGCCTTGTCAACGGCTGTTCTTTTACCAAAAGACATGAACCGTATGGCTGAATTGCATGAATATGAGAACTTCGCCCTTATGATGCAGCACTCAGTCTTGGTAATCCTCTTTTACTTACTCTTTTACAGTTTTTCTATACTTAGTAAAATCTCACTACTGTGTTTTACTTCTTGCAGGCTATTCAGCATGCTCACTCATACGCTGTCAAGACCGAGATGACAAAGAAGGAGTTGGCAAGGAAGACCAAAGAAGTTGCCAAACTCCTATCCTCACTCAATCATGCCAAAGCCAACAATCAAGCTCTGTTAGATCAAGCTAAGGCTGCCAAAGCTGCTCAGAATTTGGCTGAGGAAAAAACCAAATTGGCTAATGATGAAGCCGAGGTCGCCAGAGTCAATCTTGTGGCTGCCAAGGCCAAGGCAGCTGACCTAGAAGCGATCTTGCGACTGCCAAGGCCAAGGCAGCTGACCAAAATGACAAAGAAGGAGTTGGCAAGAAAGACCAAAGAAACTGCCAAACTCCTATCCTCACTCAATCACGCCGAGGCCAACAATCAAGCTCTGTTGGATCAAGCTAA
The DNA here is from genome assembly GCA_030407325.1 of Camellia japonica. Classification (NCBI taxonomy): domain Eukaryota; kingdom Viridiplantae; phylum Streptophyta; class Magnoliopsida; order Ericales; family Theaceae; genus Camellia; species Camellia japonica. The sequence goes on along the minus strand of JAPPVO010000003.1, from coordinate 69,084,421 downwards.
GGCTGCCAAACCTGCTCAGAATTTGGGTGAGGAAAAAACCAAATTGGCTGATGATGAAGCCGAGGTCACCAGAGTCGATCTTGCGGCTGCCAAGGCCAAAGCAGCTGACCTAGAGGCTAAGCTTCAGGAGGCCCTTGACTTAAAGGAGGCCGAAGTCAAGGCAGCCGATGAAAAATCTTTTAAAGAAGGACAAGCTGTCGTCCGCGACCAATACAAACAGTAAGTCAACCTGGCTTGCAACCGAGGTTATTATCTTGGTTGGACGGCGATGCTCAACAAGTTATTTGTTCCAATGGACTCCGACCTTCGAGACATCAATCAGCTTCAAATGTCTTTCCCTCTAGAGCCCGAAGATTATGCCGAGGATGGTGAAACTGATGAAGTGAAGGAGGAGGCTGCCACTGATGCCAAGTCTCCCACCCTCAATTGACTCAAGATGAGGAGGATGACTTGGCTTCCAAGGGCGTCTCTCCCAAACCAACCACATCTAAGGTCGAGGTCCAGTGCGCCAAAAGGAGTTTAGACTAGACTCTGCTCGAAATAGATGTCGAAGTAGCAGCGGAGAAAAATGCAATGCTGCCAACCGAGGCCAACAAGACTCCATCAGCCGAGGTTGAGCAATCCTAAACCAATCCTAACGCTTAGGATATTTCTTCTTTGTTTTGTACTTTTCCTTCTTGTTTTTTGAACAATGTTTTATTTCCAGTCTGGCCGATGTGCCTTTTTGTACTTGAACAAGTTGTCTTTTGAATGCAAGTATCCTGTTTTCTTCTAAGTGTTGAATGTTTGTTTCATGTATGCTTTACTGCTTTCTTTCATGCCTTTCACGCTTCGATACTTAGAATATTTTTGCATTTCTTCAAAGTATACCTTTAACTATATAATAATTCTGGGGTATAATACATCGGATACAAACCTTGACTGTTTGCCTTGGCTAACCATCAGAATACCTTAGCTAACACTTGAAAATATCAAAATATTTTTACAAGTGTTATTCAGTATTGCTTTTTACTTTTACATGCCATCTTCTATCAAGACTTCTTCTTTCTACCCTTTCCATGCCTGGCAACCTGGTTGGCCATCTCGGCCATTATGTATCTCGGATACTTTTCCCAATATAACCTCAGCTAACTTCAACTTGTACATTTTTCTGAAATTTCAACAAGTGTTAATGCCCATTCTGACTTGTTAATTTTGTCTATAAAATTTCAACAAGTCCTAAGCACTTCAAATTTTTAAGTTTTATTCATCATTCTCCAACTCCCTGCCCCTTAATGTGAACCTAGGTTTCATTTAAGTTCACATTAAGCATGTACCTATGGTCTTTTGCCGAAGTTAGATTCAAACAAAGACTAGCTGACGTTATCAACTGAAATGTACTTAGTTCCAATATGAGTTTGATTCTATCGACAAGGTAAGTCCAGGTTAATCCAACTTAGTTCAACCCCATTATATGCAAGTATAATTTCAACTTTGCCATATAATGAGTCTAAGTTATTTGTTATGTTTCACTTAGAAACATCGCAAACTTAGTTCAACTCTATTATATGCAAGTATAATTCAACTTTGCCATATAATAAGTCTAAGTTATTCGTCATGTTTTAATCGGAAATATCGCCAAAGGACTGGTTAGTCCTATTACACAAATTTCAAAATCAAGCTAAAATTTTATTATTACTTCGGCTAATCACATAAATTTCGAAAAAGCAAAAATCTAATGATAGAAAAACTTCAAATTGCAAGTGTTCCAGGGTCTTGGCAACTCTTTGCCATCACTGTCTTCAAGCCAATATGCCCCATTGCCGGCGACCGAGGTAATTCTATAAGGCCCCTTCCAATTTGGGCCAAGCTTGCCCTCCCTAGGATCTTTTTTGTTGCCGACCACTTTCCTCAGCACAAGGTCCCCAACTTTGAACTCTCTTGGGTTAACCTTCTTGTTATAAGCCCTAACAAGTTGTTGCTGGTATGCCCCCAACCAAATTGCTGCTCTTTCTCTTCTTTCTTCCAACAGGTCCAAATCTCAGGTCAGGAATGCGTCATTAGTCCCATTCTCTACTCCCTGGGTTCTGATCCCTGGGATGCCGACTTCTAATAAGATGACTGCTTCAGTGCCTTAAGCCATGGCAAATGGGGACTCCCCAGTTGATCTCCTCAGCGTAGTCCGATATGCCCAGAGTACATTAGGCAACTCTTCCACCTATTTTCCCTTTGTTGCTTCCAGCCTCTTTTTGATCCCATCCAGGGTCGTCTTATTGGATGCTTCTGCTTGACCATTACTCTAAGGGAAACTTGGAGTAGAGTAATAATTCTTGATTTTGTACTTTGCACAGAAGCTTTTGATTAGCTTGTTGTCAAACTGTGTACCATTGTCTGCTACTATTGCCCTTGGGATTCTAAACCTGGTGATAATGTTCTTCCATATGAAGTTTTTCACATCAATATCCCGAATCTTCACAAGGGGTTCAGCTCCTACCCACTTTGTGAAATAATCAATTGCTACCAGCAGGAACTTCCTTTGCCCAGTTGCTTGGGGTAGTTGTCCAACAAGATCCATGCCCCACTGGGCAAATGGCCAAGGGCTGGACACTGGGTTCAAATTTGCTGCTGGTTGATGTATCAAAGGTGCGAACCTTTGACACTTCTCGCACTTCCTGATGTAGGCTTCAGCATCCTTCTATATGTAGAGCCACCAGTACCTATGAGTAATAGCCCTATGAGCAAGTGATCTGCCCCCAGCATGGCTTCCACATACCCCTTCGTGTATTTCATACAAGAAGTCTTCAACTTGGGAGGGATGCACACATCTTAAAAGGGGACCAGTAAAAGACCTTCTGTGAAGATGCCCCTCTACTGTTAGGCTAAACCTAGCTGACTTTAGTCTGTCTTGTGTGCTTCTTTTCGGTTATCTAGTGGTTTTCCATCTGTAAGGAACATTACTATTGCGTCCATCCAACTTGGGCCTATCTCCACACACATTGCTTCGTACTCCATGATCAGTGGTTTCACACTTAGGCCTAACAAATAATCAATCATTATTGTCCTTGCCTCTCGTGATTTTATTGCACTAGCCAAGTGAGCCAAGGCATCAACGTGGTTGTTGTCATCTCGACTAACCTGCTGTAGTCGGCAATCCTGAAACAAGGTTAATAGTCTAACAACCTCTTTGACATAGGCTATCATTCTTTCATCTCGAGCAGCATATTCGCTTGTTGTCTGTTCACAAGAAGCTGGGAGTCACAGAAGACTACCACCTCGTCAGCTTCCATTGTTGCTGCCAACTTCAATCCTGCGATCAGTGCTTCATATTCTACTTTATTGTTTAAGGCCTTAAACCCCAATCGAATAAATTGTTCTAACATCTGCCCATCTGGCGATACCAACACCACTTCTGCCCCCGTTCCTTGATGGTTTGAACTCCCATCAACAAACAAGTCACAGGGCTTGAGTTTCTCTTTTTTCTTCTGCTTCATTGTGGGGTTTTTCATTCCCAGCTGGGTCTCTTCTTGTTCTCCAAGACATCCTAAGTCCCGGCTCATTGGAGCCCGACGTAGAATGGCACCAGGTGTGAACTCGTCTACAAAGTTAGCAAGAACCTGGCCTTTGATTGTCGTTCTGGGTCTGAACTCTAAATCATATTGGCCCAATATCACTGCCTATCGGGATACCCTACCTGTCAGATCTCCTTGTCACAGTAGAGATTTTAAAGGGTGCTAAGTCAACACCACAATCTTATAGGCTTGGAAGTAATGATTCAACTTTTGGAAGCCATCACTAAGGCCAGTGTCAATTTCTTCGGGGGTAAGTACCTGGTCTTAGCACTTGCTAAGGTTTTACTTACATAGTACACTGTCCTTTGTTTTCCCTTCTCTTCTCTGATTATCACTGCGCTTACTGCGTGCTTTGAAATCGCCAAGTATAAGAATAGCTCTTCTCTAGGTATTAGATTTGACAAAACTGGAGCTGTTGTCAGGTACTTCTTCGAGTTGGCCAAAGCGACTTCGCACTCCTCTATCCACAAAAATTTGTGGCCTTTTTCAATAAGCTGAAAAATGGTTTACACTTATCTGAATTTCTGCTTATGAACTATTGAGGGTTGCAGCCCTTCTTGTTAACATCTGCACTTGTTTTGCCGATGTTGGGCTTTTCAAGTCCAGGATAGCCTTGATTTGATCTGGGCTTGCCTCAATGCCCCTTCTGGCAACCAAGTATCCCACGAACTTACCAGACCCAACTCTAAATGCGCACTTCGGCGCATTAAGTCGGAGCCGATATGTCCTCAGGACGTCAAAAACTGCCTTCAAGTCAGCCAAGTGATTCTCAGGTTCTTTGGTCTTCACGACCATGTCATCAATGTATACTTCCATTGTTTTGCCAATTAGATATCTGAACATCTTGGTCACCAATCTCTGGTAAGTTGCTCCTACATTTTTTAACTCGAAAGGCATCACTCTGTAGTAATACAGCCCCTTTAGGGTGATAAATGTAGTCTTTTCCTCATTAGGGGGTACATTGCTATTTGATGGTACCCCCTATAAGCGTCTAGGAAGCTCATCCTTCCATACCCTAAAGTGGCGTCCACTAATTGATTGATCTTAGGGAGTGGGAAACTGTCTTTGGGACAAGCCTTATTCAGGCTAGTGAAGTCCATGCAGACCCTCCACTTCCCATTCTTCTTTTTCAGAATAACTGTGTTTGACAACCAAGTGGGGTAATTTACCTCACGAATGGCTCTGGCTTCCAACAATTTGTCCACTTCTTCTTCGACTACCTCCATATGGATCAACGTCGGCCTCATTGCTCGCTGAATGATAGGTTTGGCTAATCTGTCTATATTTAGTCTGTAGTAAGTGACTTCGAGGTCAATGCTAGGCATCTCGTATGGCGTCCAGGCAAACACCTCTATGTTTGCTCGCAAGAATGACTCTAACTCCTTCTCCTCTTCCTCGGTCAAACTGTCACGACCCAAACCCGCCCCTATGGGTTTAGCATCGTAACCGGCCAGTAATCCAAGGATTACCGAAGGCCTCTGAACAGAATAATATATATACAAGGGCTACGGAAGCAAATATACAAGCATACATAGTCCATAGAGCTGTGCAGACATACATGGGACAGGAAATTTAAACTTTTCATATACATAGATATACATACAGATGTGGCGTCAAAAATACGGTAGCCTTACATCACCCAAGCCACATACACAAGCTCCCAAACGTGTTCAGACCAGACATAAACATTTAGAAAGCACAAAAGTCCCAAGGACACAAAACTTGGGTAGATCTCAAAAGGAAACCTCCACGAGAGGCGTAATGGCTGGTTGACACCAAAACTCGCCAAGCAACATCTCAGGCCTAGTCACGTGCCTGCTCACCTACATACATACAAATAATACAATGAGCTAAAACCCAGTGAATAATAACTAGGTAAAGAGTTTTAATGAATGATGTCCAGCATAGAGTTAGAAATCAGAGTCTATATCAGAGATATATTCTTATCGAAAACAGAGTCTTATGCATATTCAGATTTCAAATCAGAAATAGATTCAGATACATGTCCATATTTGTATTCATATTCAAATTTTGCATAAGATCATACGTGGTACACCCATTAGCTATCATATCAACTTGGTCCTGAGACCCACATATATAGTCAGTACCGACGACCACAAGGCAAGCAACACTGTGGCAGTGGGTGAGGCTCACTGCCACATCATTAGTGCTATCACTAAGGGGTCTTTTGGGAAGTGGGTTATAATCAATTCTCAGATTATAACCCATTTCCCTCTCTTACAAAAAGCTGATTATAATCAGCTTTTAATCAAAAAACTGATTATAACCATCTTCCTAAAATAGCCCTAATTAGTAGTCTCAAGCATTTTCTCTAGTGACCTCGCTCTAGTGACCTAGCACAACAATACTCTAGAAAATTTCAAATAAATTATTTTATTACGACCTGGCTCTAGGAATCAAACCGGGAATAATTGTGTGAAAATCATATCAACCAATGACTTGGGACAATCCTTCAACCTACACAGCGAGTTTGGGTACCAGTGAATCTCTTTAACAAACTTTAAATTGTTGGAGTAGTTCCTTAATATTTTGAAATTGCTTCAAAGAATTTTGTAAATTGAATTCTAATATCAAGACCAACACAATTCAACATCTAAAATAATTACAACTTGAAATTATTTATTTATTATAAATCAACTAAAGGCAAGTTTGGCCATTAGATATTTTAGTCAAAAAGTTAACACTTCTTTTTATTTTTTTATATGTTTTTTTTGTATTAAAAAAAAAAACTAACTAAAATAATTAGTCTAAAAAATAACCATAAGTTTTGTGTAAGTGACGTGGCCCACCTAATTTTGCACTCCTCAGACATGAACGAATAAATTATACTAATATTACTTAAGATTTGAAATATATATATATATATATATTTATAATTTAATATAATTATATTAATTTTTCTTATATTTTTTATTTACATAACATTTAATTTCATTATCATATAAATTTAGTAGTTATATAAATAAAATAAAAATATTATCATCTTTTTTATATCAAAATATATATTTTATTTTATTTATCTTTATATTTTTATTCATTTGCATTAGATTCAAGCTCTTTAACTTTATTAAAAGAAAATAATAAAATTAAGGCGAATATACTCACGGTCCTCATAATTTGGGATTTGTTTCAATTTGATTTCTGACTCTTCAATTATGACATATTTGATCCTAAATTTTGAATCTTATTTCAAATAATGACAATTGAAGATATTATTACTTAATTTCAAAGGCAAAACTGTCAATTTGATAAAATATAAACTAATTTGACAAAAATAAATGTCAAATAAATATTTTTGAATTTTTAAAAATTATTTCTACCTACTAAAGATAAAATTATAGAAATTCATAAATGTTTTAGATATTTATTTATTTTACCAAATTAATTTTTATTACGTGTTTGGATGATGATCATATAATGGATAGTTGTTTTTATTTTTATTAAATTAGGTGGTGAAATGACCATTTTGACCCACTACTATTTAATTATGTATTATATTTAGTAAAATTTAAAAAATTTAAATGTCTCAATTTTAAAATAAAATAATTTTCTTTAACTTTTTATTGATGTTTTATTTATTTAATTTTTTAAAATAATTTTTTATAGATATTTTATTGATGTTTTATTTTAAAATTTTATTTATATTTTATTTAATTTCATTATTTAAATTTTAATAGATGTTTGATTTAATTTCATTATTTAATTATTATTTTTTTAAAATAATTTTATTTAAAATTTTAATTAAAAAATAACATATTGATATTTTATTTATTTTATTTTAAAAAAATAAATTTATTTAATTGTGTAAAAAATAAAATAAATAAATTTTTATTTAATCTAGCTAAAAATAATTAAAATATTAAAGATATGTTTAATATTGCTATTACTTAGTAAACAATTAAAAAATGATAAAATAGTCTTTTGCTCATTTATCATATCCAGTCCGTCCAACCAAACATTGGATTCAGTAAAAATAGTCTTTTCAGACATCTAGTCTCATGAGAAAACAAATAGGAGATACACATCTAATCCAATCAAATAGTCCACGAGATTCACAGTCCCAAGATTCAAGTCTAATAGATACCAATGGGTGTGTTTTATTGAGGGGATAAGGGGGGATTATTCACTGCTCGAATTGCTTATCTGAATGAGGGAGATGTCTATCGTTTGATTGGATTTTTAGTCAGACAGACATGGAGTCCAGCTGGACTCCATATCCCTCATATGAGAGACTAAACAATCTTGAGAGAGGGGGAGGGGGGATTATTTCCATGGAATTGGTATCCCATGAACTAATTCGTGAAATATCCATTTTGCCCTCATGCTATTACTTAATAAATAATTGGAAAAGGGAAAAATAGTCTTTTGAACATTTATAAATTATTTTTTTAGTGTTGTTAATTTAAAATTATATATTAAATAAAAAATATAAATTATAAATTATAAATTTAATTTAATTAAAAATAATAAATCAAAAATTATGGCCTTATAAATTAATTTTTTTAGTGTTGTTAAAAAATTAAATTTATATGTTACATAAAATTATTTTTTTAGTGTTGTTAATTTAAAATTATATATTAAATAAAAAATATAAATTATAAATTTAATTTAATTAAAAATTATAGCCTTATAAATTAATTTTTTTAGTGTTATTAAAAAATTAAATTTATATGTTAAATAAAATTATTTTTTTAGTGTTGTTAATTTAAAATTATATATTAAATAAAAAATATAAATTATAAATTATAAATTTAATTTAATTAAAAATAATAAATTAAAAATTATGGCCTTATAAATTAAAAAAAATTTAGTGTTGTTAAATTATAAATTATAAATTATAGATTACAAATTTAAAATTATACATTAAATAAAAAAATATAAATTATAAATTACAAGGGTAAAATAGTCTTTTGAATATTTATCATTATCAAGTCCGTCCAACCAAACATTAGATTTACTAAAATGGTCATTTCCAAACATCTAATCTCATAAGAAAACAAACACGGGATACACATCCAATCCAACCAAATAGTCCGGGGATTTCATAATCCCAGGATTTAAGTCCAATGGATTCTAATCCCTCCTTATCCAGTTCGTCCAATCAAACACACCCAATTTTGATTTCTTAACTGATTATGACTAATTCAATTGATCAGAATTCTTGCGCCACACTAGGAGATCATGAATTCGACCACCCCTCCTAATGTTTCTTAAGACTTGAGATTTGATATGGGTATATGTCAAACTACTTGGAATGTGTCATTTAAGTCACGTTTGTTTGACAGATTAGGTTGAATAGAATTGTTAGTGATAAAATGATTAGTGAGAGATTGGTAATGTGTGAATTGTGTTAGTGAGAAGATTAGGTGAAAGTGTGTTTATTTTAATGATATAGTGTTGAAGATGGTATTGTTAAATTATTTTTTTTTTAAATGTAAAAAAAATAATTTCTATATTAAAAAATATCTAAAACAAATATAAAATTTTCTTTTTTAAAATAACAGGTTTCAATTGTAAAAAAAAAAAAAATGCATTGTTCTGATCAACCAACCGGACGTCCGGGTGGACAACTGGATAGACCCAATCCGCTCACTATTTTCCTAATTCCACGCTTTTTCAGCCAAGCTAATCCCTTACTGGAGGGATTACTAAGCCGTTTAAATTTCTTATCATCTTAATGTATTTCTTTAGTTTGATTTAATCAAATTTTCATTTTACTGATAAAAAAAAATAGTGAATGGTTGGTGCGGTGAGAGCATGTTTATTCATTTGTGATTTAACCATGAAGGGTTGGTTTAAGGCCTTGTTTGGGAATGACAATTTTTAGCCAAAAAGTTATAAAAAATTGTCAAATTATTTTCTTTATTTTTTTTAAACATTTTTATAAAAAGTCAAAAAAATCACTAAAAAATCAATTTCCAAATGAGCCCTAAATATGAAGTTACCAAGGAAGAGAAGAAAAAAGTGGTGGTTTCAATGATGTTTTCTTTCATTTTCTTCTAAGCTATTTGCTCTATTTTCTCTAACACAACATTTTGAATTTTTTTCCCTTGTGGGTTGTTGTTGGAAAAAAAACATAAGTGATTTGTGGTGGTAAAAGCATAATTGGAAGGGAAGAAAAACAAAAATTGGTGGTTTAATGGTTTCTTTCATCTTCTTGTTTATTTTCTCTTCACTTTCTTATGTTATGGTTTCTTTGTGGAAGAAGAAGCTTGTTGGGCGGCAGAAGAGAGAGGAGCTTGAAAGAGAGGTATGGCAATGATTCTGTGCCTTTTGACTTATTTCTATTGCAATGTTGCTTTGAAAATTGATACACACAGGCACATCAATAGGTGATGGATTCCCTACCTGGTCTATCATATTTTGCTTCCCTTCACAGTGATGTTTATTTATGAATTTGGCTCTTTTTTAGAAAATAATTGTTGGGTCAAATTGGAGCTTTGATTTATTACCCATTTAAAGGATAATTTAAAAATCTATGGAAACTCAGTTTGAAGGACAATTTCACTTCGCAAGTTCTTATGTTCATTTTTTTTTCTTCAAAATAACTAAAATGTTTTTTTCGAATATTTCAAGCTTCATTTTAGAATATATATTATATTGCGTTTCCTTTGAAAAAAGGCTACAATAGTCGGCCATCAACCTCCACATAGCAAGTACTTTAAAGCTCATTTTTAATTTCATTGCTTGCCCAAAAATGGAAGCAATAAATGAGAACCATACTTTGTTATCACTTTCATATGTAATCTGAAAAATTTAGAAAATCTTGCATATATCATTAAAAATTTTTGTTGTGTGTCAAGGAATCAGTCCTAATAATAAAAATGGGACATCTTCAAATTGGAATTTTTAATATAGCCACTATAATATTGAAACTCATGCAAACAACAATTTGTGTTGTTAGGTCTCGATACTTCGCAAATTGCTAGAACATCAACAAAAGGTTCATGAAATAATGGAGCGTGTGCATCATAAACATGATCTTTCTGCTCTGTTTATCTCAAATCACCTTCCTCCCAAGGTAATATTTCTTAATTTATCTTTCTTCTTACATGTTTTGAAATATCACTATAATAAAATCATCTTGCATTGAAATTTATAGTACTTTGAAATTGAAGAGGGCACCCCCTACAAGTTCCACAGTGATTTTACTGCTGATTACATTATCATGTTTTGAGATTTTTGTGTCTTAATTAATATGTTCACACATCAACTGAGAGAGTATTATTGTAGTGATCCTCAAAAAATTACCTCTAAGCAATATTGAATATCATTCTTCTTGGTACCAAATTGAAGTGTAATAGGAAAAAAAAAAAAATTTAAGATAAAGTTAACAAGAGTCAATTCAGGAACTCACCCACTCTATAGGATTACTTAACTTCAAAGGTCTCTCCCATTCATGGTTTTTTTTTTTTTTTCAAATTTATTTTTGTTATACTTTTTGGCTAAGTTATAGTCTTTAACTAACCACAAACTCAATTAGATCATAATGACTCCCTCAAATATAATTATAATTCCACTCTAACTTCTAGTTACACATGTATATACATAAAGAGTAGTGATTTTTAAGCTAAATCGAAACCAAGTTACATGTTCAATTTGAATTAGGCAACTATTTTTTCATATACATAAATAGCTAAACTAGCTATCATATATAGGAGACTAATCAAGCTAATTGTTCATAGTGTGGCATCTCTCAAATTAAAAATCAGTTAATTTTTCACATTAGTGGACCCAAAAAAAATGACACAAAATAAAGGGGATAAATATTTTGGAGACAAAGGATCCCATCCTTTAGGCTTGCTATGGCACAATTTATAAATTATGTTTTTGTACAACTTTGAGATAATTTTGTTTTATTATTTTTTAAATCCATCTAGGTTAGATGATGTTAAAAATTTGAAAAAATTAAAAATATTTTGAAAAAAAAAATCTATTTTAAACATGAAAATAAATAAAATTTTATCAAAGAACCTTAAAAAGTTTAAGCTGAAATTGTTAAAAAAAAAAAAAAAAAAATTCAAAAGAAGAACCTTTACATGGATCGTGACACAATTATAGTTTAAAAAATTATTCAGTATCACTTGTCACAAACACATTCTGACCTTTATTTTTTATGAAATTCATGTAAATCTCGTGTCAATACCACCAACGATACTGAATAATTGTTTGATATACACTAATGAAATAATTGTTTTCTCGCATGTTTCATTGCTCTAGCCATGCACATTTCAACATTGACACACACTCTGTTGCATGGATTTTTTACAGGTGAAAGAGCTGCTGGCAGAGTTAGCTATGGTTGAGGATGAGATCTCTCGAATGGAAACCCAAATCAGCCAGCTCCAATCCGAATTGAATCACGAAAAAGAAGTCACTAAAGAACATCATAAGATCAAACAATTGCAACAACAACAACAAAATGCAATGTCTCCAAACAACACTCGTGGTGGGTTTTCATCGTTTTCACTGAATTTCAGTCCCAACAACAAAGTTGAGAGTGGAAGGATGCCATTCGAGACAAAGGCTTTGCATTTCATAAGTAAAGCGATAAAAGGAGATTACAGTTTGAATTATGAAAACTTTAGTAGTTTTAATGAGAGATTATTGTTAAGTAATAATCACAAGGAAAAAAGCTTGAATGATGAGGTTGGATTTCAAGACCACAAGGCTTTGAGGAAGAGTGGGATGCTTAAACCATCCTCACCAATGCGTGAGCCTAGACATCCAACCCCCAAGGTATGTCTCTTCACAACAGCAACAACAGTATATTACATGCCCAAAAAAAAAAAAATATTCAAAAAATTATTTAAAATTTCAATTGTGTAGATCATATTTATTATAAATATGACTCACAACACATCAAGTTTGAATTTACACCATACATTCATTTTGTGAATAAATTTTAAAATAAAATTTTTGAATTTCTATCTTTTCTATTACAACAATATTACAAACTAAGAATACCCATCACATAATCTTTCACAAACTTGTGGAACCCAAGATAAACCCTTGTAGGATTCATAGTGAGAAATTGTGTGATTGAATTTTTTTTTTTTTTTTGGGTAATTTTATTTAAGTATATATTTAGAAAAATATTTACATATTAATGATAAATTTTATACATATTAGAAAATCAAATTATAAATTTTTTCATGCATTTGTAATTAATTTTTAAAAAATCTCTGACATCTTATTTTCTCTTTTTTCTTTCTTTCTTTTTTTTTTTTTTTTAATTACGATTTTTCTATTGGGAAATGATTTTCTTTAGTCCAGTGTTTTGGACCGACCAGAGAGTGTGTTGTTTGGGCTGTGGCGGATTCCATCATGGTCCATTTCTAAGTCATTTATTTTGTAGCCCATTTCTATTTAAAAAATTAAATCAATATAATTATATAAGTTTATTATATTCAAAAAAATTTAACAAGTATAATTTTAAAATAAACTGTCTATTTTATTTTTTTCAAAACAAATATAATAAAATTATAGAACTATAGTTATTGAACAAATTATTACTTTTTTTATATATAGATAATGTATATATAAAATCCATCAAACTAAATAATCTGAGACCTTTAATAGGCCCACCAGCCCAATAATCCTCTAAGTCGCACACCGTGTCTGTTGTGTGAACGGAAGAGAAATCTCTCAATTATTTTTTTGGAGTAAATTATACTAAGATAGAGTTGTAGTTCTAATTGTATTAATTTTTAATTTTTTTTCATATTGTGTAAAATTCAATTTGAAATGGCCAGTCCTTTGAAATAGATTATTTAGCCTTTGATTTTTTGTTCAATTTCCTAATGAATGTTGTAGTTATAATAAATTGATATAATGTAAAAAATTAAATTACAAAATTGACAAACTAAAACTAGAGAAATTAAATTAACAAGTGACAAATTACAAGGATGAGAGTCTTATTATATGCGCTGGGACTTTATGTTTTCAGAGAGAACATAACATGGAGGTCACAAACCCAATCCAAGCAGAAGAAGAAAGCATCCAGAAGTGGTCACCAAACAAGCTATCAGAGAACATCATGAAGTGCTTGATCTTCATTTTTGTGAGGCTCCTTAGAACTTCAAAAGCAATGGAGCTAGAGAAGTCAGGACCCATTTCACGGTCTGCTAACTTCTCTTTAAGCTCAAGAAGCTTCCGGGTTGACACCATTTCCAACTCAAATGCAAGCTTGTTGCAGAAAGAGTCGAGGCAACAAGATCCTTATGGTATATTCACTACAGATGAATCCATCTCAAGGGACATTGGGCCTTACAAGAACTTGGTTATATTCACTTCTAGAAATTTGGATCCCAAATGCATCTCCAACTCTAGCTCTATTCCTCTGGTGCAAAGGTTAAGGTATGTCCCAAAACTTTTAGGGTGGGATTACAAGAAATTATTTAGGAAAAATAGTTTCCTTTGACAAAACAAGTGGAACCCATATTTTTTTTTCCAATACACATAAGAAATTAAAACAATTTTTATTTATTTATTTTCTTTTATTTTACTGCCAATTGAACGCAGCATAATGGAGGGAGGTTCTAAATAAACCCACTTAATTTCTCTCCACACCTCTATATGCATTATAAATCTTGTACCACAGGGATAAATATTTGTACATATGGATGTAGAGAGAAATTTGATGGGTGTTTTTAATAACTTTCCTTAATAAACATGTAGATATTGGGTTAAATAGTCTTTCCAGATAGCATTGTAATACTCTATCTAAGTAATGAATAGTTTTAGATGAAGTTGGGTAAAAGTGAGATATAGCGTCAATCTCATTTCATTTGTTTAGTTTTATTGGTCGGTGTCGCCATATCACCTATTGATTGATGATACCATATTACCATTACACCCAATATCTATTGAATCTATTGTTTAGTCTCTAATGCATATTCATTCTTGAAATTACAATCTAATCACTGTACTTCCTTTTTGGTGTTGTGGACTATACAGGGTTTTAATGAACAGTCTTCAGAAGGTGGATTTGAGACATTTGAGTTACCAACAGAAACTTGCATTCTGGATCAACATGTACAATGCTTGTATCATGCATGTATATATAGATGATTTAACAAAACTATTCTTCATTTTGTTTTTTATTTTCTTGCATTTTTCTTCTTTGAATCCCTCATGCGTGCTACTCAAACTTTTTATTTTCAGGGATTTTTACAATATGGAGTCCCTTCTAGTCCTGAGAAAATGCTTACATTGATGAACAAGGTATGTTACAAATGCCTCAATAAGCTCATAAAGTAATTCTATCCTCAACGAAAGTTACATTTTTTTTTTTTTTTTTGGTTGGAGAAAAATGAATCATTTAAGGTTCTTCAACAAAGTAGTCCACGAATTCAACAGGGCTAAGCTCAATTGCCCTGCACCTCAACGATGACCTCAAGAGTCCAAATCTTATAATAGGCAAGACCCCAATTTTTTTATGCTATATATATTTTTGAAAGGAAGGGCCAACTAATTAGAAGGGGAATTTCAATATATTCATTCTAAAAAACAGCTTGAGCGGTTGGATATTTAATTAATAATTAGAGTTGTAATTTTCAAGCTCAAACTGACTTCAAACTAGCTAACATGTTTGGCTTGAATTGGAACATGTAAGTCTATTTCAGGTTACAAATCATTCTTCTTTTAATGAGGATTTTGTGAGCGATAGATGTCACGTTATAATTTTCTTTATTGTTATTGGATTTGATAGTAGAATCTGTAATATTTTTATTGAGTATTTAAAAAATAGTATAAGACATATGCATTTGTGATTAGTAAAAAATATCACTTAACAGTGTCACGTGTTAATCTCCCATCATACAAAAATTTCTTAATTTTGATTGACCATTTGGAACAAAAAAAAGTACACATGCCCAAAAAAAATCTTAATTATATATTGTTCCTGAAGTATGTGTTTTATATTATTTTAAACCCTAATATTTTAGTTATATCGTAAGAGTTGAATGATAAGAATATGTCGTTTAAATTTAGGCAATGCTCAACATCGGAGGCAACACAATTAATGCTCACGCTATTGAGCATTTTATTTTGAGAAAACCAGCATCTTCAATCTTAAAAGAGGTACATATTGTTATTATAGTATTAATAAATTTAATTTAGCAGATAATATATAAGAGGATATCATTTGTTATGGTGTTTGTTTCTTGTATGATCTTATGAGAAAAATGGTATTGTTAATTGTATGGATAGGTTAATAGAATGAGCGATAAAGAAGCCATTGTTAGACAACTTTATGGGCTGGACTCATCAGACCCCAATGTCACCTTCTCTCTTTGTTGTGGCACTCGTTCTTCTCCAGCTGTAAGTCTAATTCAATTCAATTATATGTCCTTTTTTGCAATTTATTAAATTTCAAAAAAGATTTGTGGAGAGAAGTAAAAATAAAATAAATAAATAAAAGTTATATTTTTTTTCTTTCATTTTTCTTTCTCTTTACAATTATTTTTTCTCAATTTTAATATCCAAATAAAATTTAATTACACAATACATTTTTTGTGTACTTCTTATATTTTATATTTCTGTGCAGTTAACATTATTGGAAATAAAATTTTTATACATAAAACCTATTTAAAAGGGTGTTTTCATGATATTTTTAAAATTATGAGGTACAATAACAAGTGTTTAAACATGAAATAATCAGACGAAGCCAAATTGATAATTCAATTCACAAAAAATTAGGTTCATATCTTGATATTAGTCTTCATTGAAAACACTCATAACTTTAATAAAGCCATTGTTACATTTTTCTACAGAGACTTTTTGTATACATTTTACATAAGATTAGAATTTCTTAATCTAGGCCTATTAAATTTAGGAGAAATTACATGTTAGAGGCCTTTGCAAAGATTAATTACAAATCTATAATAAAGTTTATGACTTCATCTTTTAATATTTATAATGTTTACCATTAATCTGAAAATATTTTTCTAAATATATACTGAAGTGAAATTATTCTTTAAATTAATCAGCAATGCTATGAACCTAGAAAATTTATCCAAAAACACTCAGAAAAACTAATGTGTGGTTGAGATTTGTTTCAAATGTGAATCTCACTATATAATAATTGAATCTAAACCACGCATTACTTTTTTTTTTTTTTTTTGTCAATATTCTAGGTAATTAGATTTGTTAGTTTATTAGTAAAATTATTATACCACTTAAAGAGTCATCGCTACTCTGACCTTTCCTCATTGCACCCTAAGGTGCAGTTACACACTAACTTGCCACAGGGGCCTTGGCAACCACACATTACTTTTTTGGGATAAAATTCTTAACAAATTTCCTAAAATCTTTTCTGTAAATTTATTGAACACTCCTCTGTTTCTTATCGTAATTGCTGATTGTTTTATGAGCAGGTGAGAATATACACAGCAGAAGGAATAGCTGCTGAGTTAGAGAAATCAAAGCTAGAATACCTTCAAGCCTCCATTGTAGTGACAAGCACAAAGAGGATTGCTCTCCCTGGACTTCTTCTTCGAAACATGCATGATTTCGCCAAAGACATGGACTCACTTGTTGAGTGGGTTTATCACCAGCTTCCAACTACTGGGTCTTTGAGAAAATCCATGGTGGATTGCTTTAGGACACTCAACACTGCAAAGGTCTCTACCATTGTTGACAAAACCCCGTATGACTCTGAATTTCAATATCTCTTGTCTATATAAAATTTGAGAGTAATGTAATATACATAAACGAATTTCTAATCAGATCAAAAATAGTGAGATTCATATTATTTATGTGGGATCCATGTTTTTGAGTTTGATGGTAAAAAATTAAAAATTCGTTTATGTATTATCTCAACTCTTATTCAGTGAAAACTTATTAGAGATATGTATGCAAGAGATGGTGGAAGACATTATGCAAAATTCAATAAAACTATGGCCAACATTTGAGAATTTGGCTATATTTTAGTTGATTTTTTATTTTTATTTTATTTTATTTTTGAATATTTTATCAGATAAAAAAAAATTGTGTTTAGAATAATTTATAGATTTTTTTTTTTAGTTGAATAGATAATTGTGAGAGAAAAAGTAATTGATTAATGTATAAGATGTGACATGTTGTCTTACTGACTATTTTAACATTTTTTGGGTTCAGAATTTTATCGTACCTTGAAAATGAATATATGTTAGCAAAAATCTGATTTGGATTAAATTGGCAGAGTAGATTCGACAGACAATGCCAATTTTTATAAACAAAGACCAAATCAAGCAATTGTAGTTGGTGTCTTACGTCTTAACAGATTCAAGAACTTATTTCGAGGTTGTAATGTGAGGAAATAAGGATAAACACACTGAAAATTTGATTAAAAACAATTAAACTTGTTACTTAATTGTAAGAATCAAATTACAAGTGCCAAGCATTACAATTGACAGAATTCAATAACACTAGTTACAAAGATTAATGGTTAATTTACTCCTAATTATAATAACTACTCCTATTATACTTTAAACTACTCCTATTATACTTTAAACTACTCCTAAATTTCACAAGTGCTGTGAATTGAGTTAAAGGTCCCTTCTTCTTCGAATTTCTAGCTTTTATATTACTGCATTGGCCAAGAGATATGGCCATGTGTTCACTTGCTAGCATCTCCCACTTACTCATGATTTATAATTGATGCAACTGCCTTCAATTCATTTTCTCCATGAAACAGTCATGTGTCATGACTGTGATCTCTCTTTCTAGATCACCATCTTCATGCCCACGATTCTTGGACCCTTATTGCTCATATTCTTGGTCTTTGACATCTCTGTCAATAGAGAATTTTGAATTTTGATGCCAATAGTGGTGTACACTGAATTGTTATAGAATGGGTCCTAAATTTGAAATAAATTGATTACATACTAATTTTTTTAAATAAAATTTTGAATAAATGTAGATTATATATTATATTTCACACTGTTTTTTTTCTTCTTTTTTATATTCATACTTAAACTTAATATAATTTTCATTTCTCAATATTACTCTACATATTTGATGCACACCAATCGGTAAAGTCCGAAAAAAACAAAAATAAAAAACCTAGATAATCGTATAGATGAATCTCGTATCGGCCCATCAAAGCCCGATAGCGCCCTCTAGGAATCCCAACAGAATGATTGTTACTCTCCAGGAATCACAACCAGACAATTGATAAAAGTAGAGATCGTGATCTAGCGAAAATAATTTAAAATAATTATAATTTTATGAAAGTAAGCAATTCAATGTGCCTTATATCTCTACAAAATTTTCTCTTACATCAGCAATAAACCAATACACATTACAATTATTTAAGTAGCTCATATTAGAACGCAATTTTTCCTCACTATAATATCAAGTATTTAATATTTCTTGTGCAAACTCAGGGTTGGTTTGGGATGTTCTAAAAAAGTATACTTTTTAACTTATTGGCTTATATGGGTTGGGTTTGGGTTGGGTTTGATGTGAGGTGTTAGAGAGGTGATGTGATTTAAATAAGATGATGTGACTTAAATAAGATAGTGACTTTTTGACTTTTTGTATTATTTAGGTTATGCCAAACTTGACCTAAGTTAGAATAAGTTAATTCAGTCTTTTTGCCCTTTTTTTTTTTTAATTGATATAACTCTTCATGATTTTATTATTATAATTTTTTTGTCAATTGATAAAAAAATAATTATAAATATAAAAAATTTTCACATCATCAATCAATCAGGCCACTAACTCATAATAGTTAAAAAGTTAACAAAACTTAACCAAGCCCAATCGTCATATACAATCCGTATAATAAGAAAAAAATCAATCACCACAAAGAGTTTCAAAACCCTAGTGCTTGATTTTGATTTTAGTAATAAAGGCTTATTTTTTGTTTATTATACACACCCCATAAAAATAAAAAATGTAAACTTATGAATTATATTTATTTTGTGTTTGACTCATATTCTCCCAACTTTAAATCGGGAAATTATAGAATGTTCCCGAAATATTACGTGTTCATATTTCTTAATCAATCATCATTCAATATGCGTCCTCATGTTCCCTAATCACCCAACACAATACCGCATCTACTCACATTTTTCACTAATCACAATACTATAAAATATTACGTGTCTATACTCCGCAATTAATGAATAATCTTTCCTTTCAAGTCTATGTCGTAATAATAATTTTCTTAATAAAACTGATAATTTTGGTAGCATTTTCCTTGCTCCATGAAACACCCAAAGAAAGTAAAAGGACCAAGTAACATCAACCACACCCAAGCCCTTGTCCAACACTAAACCATTCCACACAGCATCTGAACCAGCAACTACATTATTCCCACAAGGTGGTTGACCACCATGCATCTCATCACAACCTCCCAGCGAGTCACACTCATCCACCACCTTAGCCCTCACTTTCCTCCCATTTCCACTCAAAACCAGCACCATCTTCACACACATTGATTCCCCATTGTACCACCCAGTCGATAGCGCCACCACTCGCTCCGCCCCCTGGTGGTACTCGCCATTGCACTCCGATTTCCACCCGTACCCTCCTTCAGTAAAATCATGGTTGGTGAGCTTGCGGATGTGACTCGAGCAGTCGTAGGCTGAATTTTGACGTACAAATGTGGATATGACGTTTTTTGACATGTACGGAAGGGCATTTTTTTTATACCTCTGTACGTATATATAGTGGTTCGTACAAATTATTTTTTTGGCGTGGTAAATATCTACAATTTGGCATGGTAGAAATTAGCATTGGACACTGTACAAATTAGTTTTCGAGGCGGTACAGATTAAATTTTTGGTGTGGTACAGATTTCCTTTTGGATATTAACTTTGGTTAATCATCTATTATGTATGGAATTAAATTATTGAATTTGGATTATACTTGGTTCGTATGGAATTTGTATTACATTTAGAATTGGACGTTCAATATGAACTTTTTGGATGGCTCGAAGTAAAATGTGTGCACATTGTCGAATGGTTATTAATATATTCAGTATTGATGGATTATATTATTTATACAGCGTACAAGTTGCATTAATAATGAATACAGATGGTTCAGAAATTTAAAAAAAAAAATGTAGTATAGTATTTGGCGACTAAATATTTTGGTAGCCAAAAATGTAAGCAAATGTTTTAGCGACTTATAATTTAGTAGCAAAAAAGAACCAAATGGCTTTTGCGACCAAACAATTAGTAGCTAAAACAAACCAGAATGAGGGGAAGAAACTATTGCCGACTAAATATTTTAGTCACGAAAAGCACGACATCCTTTGGCGATTAAAATGTTTGGTGGTAAAAAATAATGAAATGAAAATTAAGAAACTTTTGGCGACTAAAGTCTGTAGTCAGTAAAAGTAACAACGGCTAAATTCCATGGTCGCTAAATGTATGTATTCGATTGGTGACTAAAACTTTAGTCTCTAATAGTTGAACTTAGTTTATGTTAGAACTTTCTGCGACTAATATTTTAGTCGCCAAACAGTCACCTTTGCCGGCTAAAAATTAGTTTAGTAGCCAAACGTTTACTTTCGGCGACCAATAATTTAGTCACCAACAAATCACCTTTCCTGACTAACCAAAAGTTTAGTAGCCAAAATTCACCTACGGCAACTAATTTTTAGTCGCCAAAAGATAACATTTGCTGACTAACCAAAGTTTAGTAGCCAAACGTTTCACTTTCGGCGACCAAAAAATAGTTTAGTCACCAATACTATCGCCGACAGGGTATAGGCGACTACCTTGGCTGCAAAAAAATTTAGCCAATAATTCGTTTCGGCGACCAAACATGGGACTTTTGGCAACCAATAGCTTAGTCGCCAAAAGTGTTATTTCCTGTAATGACTTATCATATTTGCCAATATCTATTGTCAAACCTGAAATATTTAAGAATAAATAAATAATTAAGTGAATCAACTAAATTTTGTACTCAACCAATATCATTATATATTTAAAATATATTATGTTTAATATGCAAAAATTTCGGTTGGTTTTGGTTTAATTCTATACACAAGGTGCCTAAATCAATATTAAACCAAAAATCGAAAACAAATTAATTTTAAAATCTGTACATATCGATTTATATTAAAAAACCGACCAAATATAACCGATTTGGTTCGGTTCAACCGGTTTGGTCAATTTTTTCGATTTTTCTTACATCTCTATGCGAAACAGATCCCTAGCGGACAATAATTTATCACTAAAAATATAACGACAATACTTTTGACAATTAAAATATTCCATCTTAACAAATAATCACAATATTAAATTTTTATTTCTAAAATCATAATTTGTTTCTAATCCAAGGCTGCTATCCCATCAAATGAGGAATCTTGCTGGCTCGGCCCTAAGCCTTACAGGAGTTTGGCCCAATAGCAAACAGGTGTCTGGTTTTGACCATCTTCAGTAAAAATTAGGTCTAAAATTACAATGATTGTTTGGAAAATGTGTATATGGGAAGTGCATGGGAAAAAAAGTTGAGTTTCTGAATGATAGTGATTGTTCGAAAAATATGCGGAAATTCTTGGCGAGAAAGTTGAGTTGCACTGTGAAAGGACCAATTGAAGAGTCCTTTGAGTACGAATTCAACATTTTAAGTAGTGTGACAACATGGAGTGATTATTTGGTGGTTTTACAATAATATTCTATATTATTTATTATTTAATATTTATTAAGTTATTTTTTAAAATCTTAATAAAAATTATTGAGTCTCATAACATAATTTTTCGATCACATGGTCAAGTGTCATATCATATGCACATCATGTGAGAGACAATACACTATAAATTTCCCTTATCTTCTTTTTTGTATTATTTATAAAGTCAACATCTCTCTTAGTAGAAATCTCACACTATTTTGACAAAGGATATGAATTTAATTATATATAATAAAAATTAATAATGAAGTCTATTTAAAATAAAATGAAGTAGAAATATAATGATTCTTTGGAAAATATGTATGTGGGAAGTGCTTGAAAAAAAAAATTTGAGTGAACATTGAAAGAGGTCTAAATGGTAATTATCGTTCGGAAAATATGTGAAAATTTTTGGCGAAGAAAGTTGAGTTGCACACTGAAAGAAGATTATTCGGTAGTCTGAGAGTATGGTCACGTGATATTTCACATGGTCAAGTGTCATATCAAAATTATTTTAAAATTTGTTAAAGGGGAATATTTATACATTTATGAAAGGAGAGTATGGTCACGTGATGTTGCACACTGAAAGGGCAATATTTATAAATTTATGAAAAAATTTATAAGTTTAATTATTAAAATTGATAAAATTTATCATTAATTTAAAATTCTTTTTAAAAACTTATACTGATTTGTATTTTTTTTTTTCTTTCTTTCTTTGGCCATAGAAAAGAAGGGACACTCTTTTCCCTAACAAAATAATTTTGCACCTTTTGAGATTTGGTACAAGTGACATATTTTTCTCTGTTTCTATTGGCATGATTTGTTAAAAATTTTGGAATCATATAATCTAAAATCACATTGAATATAGATGGAAGAGACAATTAGAGTAAATTAACCATGTTTGAATGGCTTACACAGGCTATACGTGAGATTAAAGATATAATCGGTTTGGGACGGTCGGTGTTTAGGTGAAATTTTATACCAGACCAATAATTTCAATTCTATTGTATTGAGAACTGATACAAATCAAATTTTTCTCTAAACTGTACCGAATTGCACCAATTCAAACGATTCAACTCGGTGCGGTTTTCGATTTACGACCTTTCAAATTTGAGTTACTTCTTAAATTTGTAGTATAATAAATAATTTATATAAAAATATTGAATCAGCCATTTGTACATTACTTCAATATCCAATCCGACCATTCACTAAAATACAAGCAAAAAAATTAATAAATATTAAGTGTTTAAGCTTTTACTAAAGTAGAATTAGAAATAAAATATAATCTGAAAACTAAAGTCTTGACACCAAAGCAAAAAAGGGTATTTAGCCCAATCTGGCCTTGCTCAATTTTTTTTGACCATCTTCAGTAAAAATTAGGTCTAAAATTATAATGATTGTTTGGAAAATATGTGTATGGGAAGTGCATGGAAAAAAAAAATTGAGTTTCTGGATGGTAGTGATTGTTTGGAAAATATGTGGAAATTCTTGGCGAGAAAGTTGAGCTGCACTGTGAAAGGGGCCAAATGGAGAGTCCTTTGAGTAAGAATTCAACATTTTAAGTAGTGTGACCACATGGAGTGATTATTTTGTGATTTTGGAGTAATATTCTATATTATTTATTACTTGATATTTATCAAGTCGTTTTTTAAAATCTTAATAAAAACTATTGAGTCTCACAATTTTAATTAATAAATATCAAATTAGGATATCATGTGAATTTGTTCTAAAATGACAACATAATTTTTCGATCACATGGTCAAGTGAGAGGCACACTATAAATTTCTTTTATCTTCTCTTTTGTATTATTTATAAAGTCAACATATCTCTTAGTAGAAATGTTACACTCTTTTGACAAAGGATATTATATAACTATATATAATAAAGATAAATAATGTAGTGTATTTAGAATAAAGTGAAGTAGAAATTGTGACTCCCAATTATAATGATTGTTTGGAAAATATGCATGTGAGAAGTGCTTGGGGAAAAAGAAAATGAGTGAACACTGAAAGGGGTCTAAATGGTAGTTATTGTTGGCAAAAAATGTGGATATTTTTGACGAAGAAAGTTGAATTGCACACTACAAAGGGATTATTCAGCAGTATGAGAGTATGATCATGTGATGTTTTATAGTAATATGATTGGTGGAGAATATGAATATTAATTATTTATGTTGAATAATTCAAAAACATAATAAGGTATAATAAATGATGATTTATGAGAAAGTATTGTCACGTGATATTCCGGGAGTACATTCCCTGAAAGGACCTAACACGCCAACCAAATCGAACAAATGCTAGTCCCCAAATATTCTGTTAAACACCCATTTGAGTGTTGTATCAAGATTTTGATAAAATATTTTATAATCCTACCATTGCTCCAACCAAATATGACTAAAAAAGACCACATGATATGAGTCCCCCAAGTAGAATTCAAACATTTAAATAGTGTGATCACATGGAGTGATTATTTGATGATTTTGGAGTATTATTCTACACCATCTATCATTAGACACTTATCAAAGTTGTTTCTTAAAATCTTAATAAAAAATATTTACTCTCACAACCTTAATCAATAAATATCAAATTAAGATACCATGTTAATTTGCCCCAAGACCATGACATAATTTTTCAATCACATGGTCAAGTGTCATATCATATTCTCCACTTATAAAGCCAATATTTCTCTTTTGTAAAAATGTCATACTATTTTGTTTTTCTATTTTTCAAAAGAATAAAGATTGGGACCCCCTTTCCCCCACCCCTTTGGCCCCCTTTTTTTTTTATTGGTCACGTTTTCTTTTTCTTTTCTTTTTTTTTCTTCTTCTCCAATCACCACCCGCCACATGTGCGTGGGATGGTGGGGGTTAAAGTTTAAGGGGGTCTAAATCACTGCTGTTTTTCAAAATACTGATAACATGATAACTGTTTTAAATTATCATAATTATCTTATAGCTAAGTTAACAAAAATATCAAATAATTGTCATACTTATCAAATTCAATTGCTTCAAATAACTATCGTGACTCACACCTCTATATCAGCATATTCAAACTCTCTGTTCCATCCCTCACACCCATTTGAATATAGTACAATTATTCAGTACATTATAATTATTATTATTTTTTTTTTTTTTGACAAGCAAAGATAAATTGAATATAATACGGTTATTTTTTTAATTTTTTTAAAAAAATAAAATTATATATTTTATTATAGATCTCAATATCTAGTATAAGTATTATCAGAATTACGCGTTGATTCTGTGATTATTTTGTGTCGGTAGTCTTACAACTTTACAAGAGAGAACTCAGGATAATTAAGGTCAAGTTTGGCATAACTTAAATAATACAAAAAATCAAAAAGTCACTATTCTATTTAAGTCAAATCATCTTATTTAAATTACATCACCTCTCTAACAGATCATATCAAACCCAACCCAAACCCAACCCATATAAGTCAATAAATCAAAAAATATACTTTTTAGAACATCCCAAACCAACCCTAAAACTCAAAAGGACACCCTAGAGGCTAGAGGTAGTTCCTGTTTTTATTTGGAAATTGATTAAAATTGATTTTTTATTATTATTATTATTATTATTATTATTATTATTATTATTTTTAAGATTTCATTCTGCTTATTTCTCTATCCTCAACATTATCGACAGGCGGCTTTCATTTATTTCCTTGAATTAATAATTTCCCCAAAAATCGGTGCCAAGCATCCATTATTGACTGCCACTTTCCATAGAGAGAGAGAGAGAGAGAGAGAGAGAGAGTACTGGAACTGGACCGCTTCCACTAGAATGAATAACAGGCCCACAACGGAGTACAAAAGTTTCAAACATTAGGCGCGTTTGGTATACCTGGTAAAACAGGTTATAGGTTATAATTTAATAGATTATAAATTATAATTTTAATTAGAAGTTGTTAATTTATTTAGTGTAATTATTAGATTATAGATTTAAGTTGCTGAATTTTTTGTTAATTAACTTCTATTTTTTGTTATTCACTACTTGTTTATATTTTTCATAAAAAATAATAATAATAATTTATAATCCATTTGAGTCTTTTTCTATTTTTAAAAAAATAAAAAATAAAAAAAAAATTTAAGAGTATAACCGTAAATTAACATGTTTACAGCAGAAACTAATAATCAGAAGTAAGGGGTGAACAACTTCTCAGAATCAGTTTTTTTTAATTAAAATAAGTTGTAAGAATAAAAAATTGTTTGAAATAAATTTAACCAACTAATCTAAAATAACTTTCCAAAAATTAGAAGTTATAAGTTGACTCAAAAAAATCCAAACAAACACTCAATTAATGGGCGGACCACAGATTTGTTTGAGGGGCAAAGTTTGGGTGGTCTTGATTAAAATAATAATAATTAATAGGAAAAAATATATTAAAAAATCTTAGATTTGATCCTTTTAACAAATTAAAGTAAGTATTTTTAATTTTGTCAATTTAAAATCTAATTTTTTTTATTTATTTTCAATTCAAATTATTTGTTTATTTTCATTAAGTAAAATCAAAGGGAAAAAAATAATATTTTAGTCATCAAACTTAATAAAAAAATAATATTTTAGACATTTTATGTATATTTACAAGTTACATTGAATTTAATAATTAAAATACTATTTTTCTATCGATTTTACTTAACAAAAATAGGCAATGATTTACATTGAAAGCAAATCAAAATATTGGAATTTAAATTGACAAAATTAAAAATTTAGGATTTATTTTGTTACAAGTCTCAAACTCTAGGATTTTTTTATTTATAATTATCCCTAATAAATATATAAAAATAAAAAAGCAAACTAACAAAAACAAACAAGTTTGGGAGGTTACTTGTGTAGGCTTATTTTTTTTCACACCTCTAAAATCTAAAATCTAGAATTTCTAAAATCTAGAATTTAAATGGAAGAGTGTTATTTGGATTAATGAGACTTATTACTAGTCGCATTTCGATAATTCAAATGATTTATTTTACTAAACATTTCATATATATAATTTATATAAAAATTAAATTGATTAAATAATCATAATCTATTCGATTTATTCCGTTTCTTAACAAAAATAAAAAAAACCCACAACAACGCCCGCCAATGACAAATCCACCTTCTTGTTTTTTTCCCCTCAAAATGCCCATAACATGATAACAGCTTGTGACGCGCACGTAATGTGCCTACCTCTATAAAAACATACGCAGCCTCACTTCAGCCTCATCCCCACACCCCTTGAATATCTTTCGAACCTAGACTACAATGCCAAATTTCATCTTTCACTCACTCTTTCTATTTTTCAATCTCATCATCTCCCTTGCATCTCATGGGAATGCCATCTCCAACTGCAACGGTCCATGTCGAACCCTAAACGACTGCGCGGGTCAGCTCATTTGCATCAATGGCAAGTGCAACGACGACCCTGACGTCGGAACCCACATCTGCAACAACTCTCCTTCCCCTTCCAACAGTTGTAAACAGTCAGGCACTCTCACATGCCGAGGAAAATCATACCCTACTTACGAGTGCTCGCCTCCGGTCAAGTCCTCCACGCCCGCCAAGCTCACCAACAACGATTTTAGCCAAGGAGGTGATGGCGGTGGCCCATCGGAGTGTGATGGAAAGTACCATTCCAATGCTCAACCGATTGTTGCGCTGTCGACGGGGTGGTATGCCGGTGGGTCGAGGTGCGGAAAGATGATACGAATTCAGGTAATAATAATATACAAACAAAAATTTTATTCCATAATTTTCTTTGCACATTATATTTTGTCTCAGTACATACCGTTTACGTTGCTCAAATAGAATAAATAACAAATTTTGATCTATAAATAATTTTTTGAATGAATTTCAGGCTAGTAATGGAAGGAGCGTGATGGCGAAGGTAGTGGACGAGTGTGACTCGAGGCATGGTTGTGATGCAGAGCATGCAGGACAAGGGCCTTGTGCCAACAACATAGTTGATGGGTCTGATGCTGTTTGGACTGCTTTGGGCCTCAATAAGAACGTGGGTGTTGTTGACGTTACTTGGTCCATGTCCTGATTCGAAAATATGTATGATATTATTCTATGCCAATAAATGTCACAAATTAATTAGGTGGACACATACTGTGCCTCTAATTAATCTAATAATATTGTGATTTACAGAATAAAATTACTTATTAGATAATAATACAGTCATGCACTGTTACATCCATGATGGATCATGGTTCTCTAGTTAATTTGCTGGGTAAACTGTGGTTACGTTGATGATCATAATTGATATGCAATAAATTGGAGATGGGTCTCATCGACTTCGTTGAATAAATTTCCTCTTCTTCTTCGTCCACAAAAACAATTAAGTTTTTTTCTTATCTTACATTATTTTTGGAACTAGAGTTTATTTTCTCTCTTGCTCAGAATCAATTGGAGGGTGTTGTTGAGTCTTGAGTGCCGGTCTCATCACAACATTCACTCTAATGATTCAAACCATTTAACTTTTTGACTAAACAGATTATTCATACAAAAATTAAGCTGATTGAATAACTACAGTTATATGATTATATCCTATTTATCTTTAAAAAATTAAATATAATTTATACAATGTCTATTTTTCAGAAGGATTATTTAGTCTGACATACCTTTCTAACTTTTGATAATGGGAGAGGTTTATAATTTTTTTTTTTGGTAACCTAACGTCTCTCAAGTCCATAGTTCTAAATCGCGGTATCAGGTAATGTAACGGTATCAATCGTGGAGTATCGGTATCGGTAGTATTGGCCGGTACGTATCAGGAATCGAGTGTCACGGCCGTAAAATTTTAAAAATCATTAGCAATCTTCTGAAACTCAATTTTATGCTTTTTTTGCCTTAATTTGTGACATTTTAATCAAAATTTTGATATGTATGAATACTTTTGCCTCATTTTCAACTAAATAATATATATTTATTTTAGTCTCAATTATAAATTTTAATTATCTACAATTTAAAATAAATCCACAGCAGTACACCAACTAGACCCATGAGTTGGTTAAAAAAACACATGGGCCCAATTATTACTCAAAACAACCCACCATCTTCAACAAAATGTCTTGGCCCAAAACTATGAATATACATTTATATAAAATATAAATATAAAAGATATACACTACGCCCATGTGCTGTATCATTGCTAGCTTCTTGTAGCCTCAAAGCTTCGCTCAACGGGGCACGACCAGAAAAGCATTCTAAAACACGCCGGAAGCTGCCGAAGGACAGCACAACCTCCTCATGAACCTCATAGCTACACTCTCACTTTAGCGAAGACCAATAATCCAAAACCAAAAACAGCATCGGAGCCACGAGCAGTTTTTTGCGCTGATTTTCATCCGTACCGGCGACAACCAGCCTGTATCGCCCTGTGTATCGGATTCAGGCCGATATGTACCGAGACTCGGCCGCCACGGCTGCGAATTTCATTCTCCCTGCTATACCGGTCTATATTCGAACCGGTGGTCTGATTTTTCGGTTCGAATCGGCCGGTACGGTATGTACCGGTTGATATTTAGAACTATGCTCAAGTCCCTCACCCGTAATAGGTAGTGTGTTTCTTCTTACAAACAGCTCATTTCCCCTAAACTCTCTCTCTCTCTCTTCATCACCAGATGCACAGAACCCTAGATCACAGCCTTAGGTACCCTCTGGTCATCTTCCTCCTTCTCCCGATGCCTCCGTCTTTGCCGTAACGCTACCGCTTTTCCTCCTTCCTTCGCCACCTTATCTGATTCTACCAAGGCGTTTCCAACCGCCGACAACAATCCCCTCTTAAAGGACTTCATTTTTCCACCCTTTGATTCCACCAAGGGCAAGCACGTTCGTGCCTTGCTCAAGAAACTCATATGCATTTATCAAATATATATATATGAACAAATTGTGGTGTTTATCAGTCAACAGTTAGGTCAACAATCGATTCGGTTGAAGTGATGTGGTATTTCTTTGGAGTCGATTGGATGTGTATTGATTCTCATTCTATCCATGAATTAGCCTTTTATTTGTTCTGTAATTTGGAATGAATTCGCACATTATTGTTCTTTGGCCAATTTATTTCTGTTCAATTTTGTAGTTCAATTTTTTCTGATTTGGTCAAAATATAGAAAAAATTGTGAGTAAATTAGAGAAAATTTGTCAAAACACAAATAAATTTGTGAACAAACCAGAGAAATTTCAAAATACAAAAAAAAAATTCAAAATGCTGAGAAAATCAGGGAAATTTCAAAATTTCTCTAGAAAAATGTTGAGAGGCCCCAACCACTATAAAAATATTGTATGTCCTTTATCGTATAAATCTTAATACTAAAAACCTTTAAAAAAAAAATTTCCTTTTCAAAATACAAATTAATGTGAATTAGTCACACAGTTACGATTATTCAATTAATGTAATTTATTTTTTTTGTTTGAATAATTTGTTAAGAAAAACACTACAAAATGTAAATCATTAAAGTGAATAAGGCCTAAAAAGACGCTCGGTAAAATATGATGTTTACAAAAAGGTCGGTCCCATGGCTCAATCAAGACGTACCGTTTTACATTCACATGATCTAACCGTGGTTTCTATTGTTTTAAGATAAAGAAACATTAGAAATTTAACAATAAATGTTTTTTTTTTTTTGTAATAAATAAACAAACAAATAAATAAAATCCAATTTAATGAAAAATGCTTAAAACTTCAAATATATCATCCCTAAATGTAACTCCAATGATAGAAGATTGCTTATCAATTACTAATTTGTTTAGGAATTGACTGACATTTTGAAAAGGGTTGCTATATATCATATATTTCTTTTATTAAAATTTTCACCTCCTATATGGCTTTCTATATAGCATGATGAATTTTGCAAAAATGCTAGATCTAAAAAAATTACTAAAAATTCTACACAGTATCCACATAAGGGTGAGTTTCGTATAATGTGGATCTGACACTTGTAAGTATGGTGTAAAAAGTTTTATATTTTTTTTTAGGTCACAAAATGGACCAATATTTATCATTCAACAATGCTGGAACCCCAGTGGGGTGACCCCCTGGACCACGTGGCAGCCTGCCACTGGCTGAAACCAAAACAAAAAAAAATCAATTTTTTTGGCCAATTAGGGAAGACCCCAGCACCCCCACTGGGGGTTTAAGTCATTTTTCTTTATCATTTCAAATTGTCCCCTCTATTTTATTTTTATCTTTTTTAGGATATCTATTTATCTCTGAACTAGCTATTGTCAAGCCCCACAGCCAGAGGGACTTGTATAATTTCGCCATCACTATCAAAACTCACATTATTCACAACTTATGTGAAGCCTGCATACTTGATAGAACAAGCATGTTGTTGTGTCCTTGAGTAGGTGGACCCAATTAAAAAAAAAAATTCAAAACGTGGTCTTGAAGAGAAGGATTAATGAAGAATGATTTGAGATGTGATTCCAAATTGTTGTGATGAGTACTCAAATTGTGTGGTTGCTCCATGCGCACATGCAACTAAGATATTTTTTTAAGAACACAAAATTTAAAACATAAAAACAATCATAAATTAGAGTTTTTCTATTCTTTTTTCACAAGGACTACCCCACTTTGATAGATGCATTTTTTTTTTTTTTTTTTTTTTTTTTTTTTTGGGTATGTGTGTGGGTGTATAATCAATCACATGAATGGTCATTGTGACTCTGTGACTGACTGGAACATAAATTCACATATTTATCTGTGAATTTTCATCTTATTTTGAAGCTTCAATTACCAAAGTAGTATTAAAAATTTTTAAAAATTACTAAGAATTCTTGTGCATATACAAAACATAGGTGTGTTTACTAATCGAATTGATTTGATTTGAGAGTAAAGTTGGAATCAAAACTAGTCCTTATAGCTAAAAAAATATTTGAAATTGGAACCCAACAGTTTAAGTTAGGTAATCCAATAAAATAATAAAAATCGATTTGATTCTATAATTCTAGGTTATTCTATTCTAAAAAATTTAGTTATCAATTAAATTAATTATTACAGGACAGAGAAACGACTTAAATTTAATTAATTGGAACATAAATATTGATTATATTAACTCAAACAAACAAATATTGATTACGTGTTATGCGTCATTTTATTCATTATATTTTAATATGTCAACGTAGTTCTCAACTAATTTAATTTGCATCTAAATGATTCACAATGCTATTTTTGTCCAAATTTAATACTCTTGCTTCTATAAAATTTGAATAAAAATGATATCGAAATCATTTAAATATTATAAATCAAATTAGCATAATTAAAATATCAATTACCAAAATAAAAACACATATACTGACATATTTAAGTGTAAGAAATAATCCTAATAAGCTACATGAAAACCATTGTATATAGTGCACCAAAAAATAAACCACCAAAAAAAAGAAGAAAAAAGTGCACCAAAAATTATGGTCTTTGTCTAGTGATGATGTAATATCATTTGTGATGTGAGATATTCTGTTCAATTCCTATAAAGAAAAAGAAAAATTTGATACTAATTATAGTGGTGTTTATTTTTACGGGCAATGGTAGAGGGTCATAATTTTTGTGACTCAAATAGTTCAAAACTGCTAAAACGACGTCTTTTTGGGCACAAAACATGCCAAAACGACGTCGTTTTGACAGTTTTGAGCTATTTGAGCCACAAAAATTGTGACCCTCAAACATTATTCTTATTTTTACTCTGTCATGTGAGTTGTAAGGTTATCTCTAATGGTTCATTAAATGTTGTATCAAATTTAAATTTGATAAAAAAAAAAGAACTTACTTTTTGCTACTCCAATGGTTCACCAAATCTTTCATCAAATCTAAAATTTTTCAAATTCTTCATCATATTGAGGATCAATCCACCATTCATCAAATCACTGTTCATAATCATTGAATTTTCACCATCGAATATCCCCCCAGACATCTTCTGGATGACCACCTCAAGGCAAAAATTTGTGAAAAATTTACACTCGCTGATCGATCTCTCAGATGACCATCTCAAGCCAAAAAAATATATATATATACACTAGCCGATCGACTGGCCAAACATCCTCCCGGTTGACCGTTGGTTTGGTAAAGCCACACAAATCTCCGTTAGAGTATTTGATATCAAAGCGAACTTTTATTCAAATTTGATAAAAAATATTGATGCACCGTTAGAGATACCCTAACTAGTAGTTGTTGGGCTTAGATTTTATTGGATTTGGTGATTGTTAGTTGTTATTGGACTAGTAGTATATTTTTTTATATTTGTAATTAACTTCTTTGTGATTAAAATAAGAAAAATATTAAAAAAGTAGAGAGTGAAAAATAAATTATAAAATAATTAAGATACAAGTGATTTATATATTCAATTTTGCAAAAAAATCTTATACTTTCATTAATTGAAAAAAAAAAACTCCCCACTTTTTAAAAATTCTCACTTAAAAAAAAATGCACCAAAATTTTAAATTTTTTAAGCCTTCGTTTAGGAAGTGGGTTGATTTTTCGACTTTTTGATTTTTTTGACTATTTTAGCCTAAGGTTAAAAAATTTGGTTTGGAAAGACTTTTAAAATTTTTAATTTTTTTGTGAGAGAAAAAATGTAATGATTATAAATTGAATGTGATATTTTATTTTTTATGACTAAAATATCCCAAGTTTAAACTTCTCAAACGAAGGGTAACTCAAACTATGATATCGCTTGACCCATGGACCCCCCAACAATCTTTTCATAGCCGCGAATGATAAATGAGCTAGCTAGTGAAATCGCCCCCAAATATGGCTAGTTTTGAGAATTTTTTATTACGAAAAAAATATGTAAAAAAAAAAAAAATTATTTTGATTTAAATAAGTTAATAAATTATTATTTTTTATTCAAAATATATCTCTCAAAAAATGTATAAATAGGCAAAATTGGGTACATTAACCGTTAACTTTTAATATATTTTATATTTTGATATATTACATGTTAATAAAGTCAAGAGAAGAAAATTGCACCCAAAAACAAACTAAAAAAGAGAAGGAAAAATATGGGAGAAGACGAGGAGTTCTTTATTTTTATTTTTTTGTATTATTTGGACAATTTACGTACATCTTAACTAATTTCTTTACTGGTCCAATCAAAGAAAAAGTCATCTAGATTTGGATTAGAAAATTTCAGATAAATTATTTTATTATGACCTAACTTTAAGAATCAAATCATGAATAATTGTATGAAAAGCACACCAACCAATAACTTGGGTTAATAACTTTGGTTGGGACAATCCTTCGACCTACCCAACGAGTTTGGGTGCCAGTAAATCTCTTTAACAAAATTTAAATTGTTGGAGTAGTTCCTTAATATTTTGAAATTGCTTCAAAGAATTTTGTAAATTAAGGAAAAAGCTTCATACACCTAGTAAACTTGACACCCAGTGACACCCAGTGCCACGTGTCACTGGGTGATTGGACTGAATTAAAAAAAAAAAAAAAAAAAGGAAACTGACCAGTGGGGGTGCCCACGTCACTGGGGGTGAACCCCCACTGGGTGTATCAATCAGCTTTGGTAAATTAAATTCTAATATCAAGACCAACACAATTGCAACATCCAAAATAATTACAACTCAAAATTATTTATTTATTATAAATCAACTAAAGGCAAGTTTGGCCATAAGATATTTTAGTCAAAAAGTTAATTAGTCTAAAAAATAGCCTTGAGTTTTGTATAAGTGACGTGGCCCACCTAATTTTGCACCCCTCAGTCATGAACGAATAAATTATACTAATATTACTTCAGATTTGAAATAAATAAATATATATATATATATATATATATTTATAAATTTAATAAAATTATATTAATTTTTCTTATATTTTTTCACATAATATTTAATTTCATTATCATATAATTCATTAGTTATATAAATAAAATAAAATATTATCATCTTTTGATATCAAAATATATTTTTTATTTTATTTATCTTTATGTTTTTATTCATTTGCATTAGATTCAAGCTTTTTAACTTTACTAAAAGAAAATAATAAAATTAGGATGAATTATACTAACGGTCCCCACAGCTTGGGACTTGTGTCACTTTGATATCTGCGTTTGGTAACATTTACATTTTTTGTATATGTGACAAAAATTTTATAAACTTATTTTTGCTTATTTTTTGAAAAATATAAACTATAAATGCGTTTGGTTTGAACAAAATGTTTAAAAAAATTAAAAAATATAAATTAAAAAATATGTTTGTTCAGACCTAAAATATTTATATTTATTTTTTATTATTTATGATAATGGGATCGTACACATTATAATTGAAAAAAATTAATTGAAAAAAAAATCTTGAAAAAAAATATTTGAACAAAAAATTATTTGAAAAAAAATTATTTAGTCAAATTTTTAAATTTCTGTTTAAAAACCAACGTAAACTCATTCCTCAAATTTATAAACTGAGACAACCATTTATAAATTAAAAAAATTATCAAACGAGTTTTTATGACAGTTTTTTAAGGCTAAGTTTGGCATGTCCAGGAAAAGCTAAAAAGCTAAAAGGTTATTCAAAAAGTTAAAAAGTTAATACTGTTCACCAAAAGTCAACAATTACGGCTGCACAACTCTCAATCCTAATTTTCTCCTACAAACCAATTTTTATAATTTTTTATTACACATTTTTTCATAAAAGTCAAAAAGTTAACCCAAACATCTATATTTTCTTCCTCAATTTTTTAGTCCAAAAAGACAAAAAGTACACTTATTTAGGACACCCCAAACAACCCCTAAATTTTTGTAAATATAAATTGAAAATTGAAAAACAAAATGGTTACCAAACAGGCCTGATATATTTAATATTAAATTTTAAATCTTGTTCCAAATAAAGACAATTGAAGATATCATTGCTTAATTTCAAAGGCAAAACCATCAATTTGATAAAATATGAACTAATTTGATAAAAATAAATGTCAAAAAAATACTTTTTTTAAAATTATTTCTACCCACTAAAGATAAAATTATGTAAAATTCATAAATCTTTTAAATATTTATTTATTTTACCAAATTAATTTTTATTACGTGTTTGGATGATGATTATATAATGGATAGTTATTTTTATTTTCATTAAATTAGTTTCAATTTTCTCCAAAGCCAAATATAGCGATAACTTTAATATCATTATTAAACCAATCTATTAAATCAAAAAATCCAAAACTAAAAATATTTCATATATTAAACCTATTGATTACACATTAAAATCCTAACAATCAGTCATTATATGATTATCATCCAAACATATAATAAAAATTAATTTGGTAAATAAATAAATATTTAAAAGATTTATCAATTTTACATAATTTTATCTTTGTTGGTAGAAATAATTTTTAAATTTTTTTTAAAAAAAATTTAACATTTATTTTTATCAAATTAGTTTATATTTTATTAAATTGACAATTTTGTCCGTGAAATTAAGTAATAGTATCTTCAACTCATGATCAAATATGTCACAATTAAAAAATCAAGTATCAAAGTGATACAAATCCTAGATTATTAGGACTGTTAATGTAATTTACCTATAAAATTATGTTAAAACAGTAAGGTATAGATGGTGTTTGGGAAGTAAGTTTTTATGTAGATTTTATTAGATGTAGGTTTTTATGAGATAAATTTTTTTTTGTGTTTGGGAAGATAGTTGGGTTTTTATGCGGTTGGATGTGATATTTGTGAGAGAAAAAGTGAAATGATTATGGGGTTGGATGTGATATTTTATTTGAATATGTTTTTTTTTGGTTTTGCAAAACTTTTGTCTTTTAGTAGAAAAAATGAGAAAAAAATTTGGAAACTTGCTTCCCAAACACCACCATATATTTTCTCCAAAAGTATCAGGCCAAGTTTGGGAAGACTAAATAAGTGCACTTTTTGACTTTTTATGAAATATGGGTTAAATTTGGGTTGGGTTTGAAGTGATGTGTTAGAGAAGTGATGTGACTTAAATAAGATGATGTGACTTAAATAGGATAGTGACTTTTTGACTTTTTGAATTTTTTTGAGGATGCCAAACTAATGTAATTTATCTTTTATTTTGAGGCAATTTGGAAAGATTAGCTTTTTAACTTTTTTTTAATTTTTAATTTTTTTATATCACCGTACAACTCTACTTTTTTACATAAAAAAATTAAAAAATTATTTTTTTACCATCTCAAAATATCACCTTATTATTAGGCTTTATTTACCAACTCAATAAATAAATCGAATAAGAAAAAAACAAAAATGGCAGTTTGGTTATTGTTCTCGTAAGCCAAGTGCAAATAGTGGGGAAGATATGATATGACACCCCATAAATGATTAAATAAAAAAAAACAATTTGGGACCGCTCTTTGATGGCATAGCATAGGGAGAGAGAGGAGCTATATAGGGTTTCTGTAGCGTCGTGATTCGATGACTTCATTATTCTTTTTGCATTGTTCCATTATTACTTGTTAATTATAAAATAATTCATTAAGGTTCTTGTGATTAAAATTTTATAACATAAAAAAATATTTAATATTTTTATAATGTTTAAAATCTCTCAATATTGATTCAGAAAAAATTTGATCTAGAAGATTTTTTTAGACTTCTCAGAGAACTTTTTCCCAGAGAAATTTTAAAAAGGCTAGAGAATTTCTCTGAATTCTAATTTAGAGGTTTTCTCTATATTTTCAGATAATTTTTCTGCGTTCAAACCATAAAATTTTTGTCTTCCCAATCATGATGTGTTATACACAAAATCAATCACCTAAATAAGTAACAACAACAACCAATATACATATATATATATAGAGAGAGAGAGAGAGAGAAAGAGAGTAGAAGGAAAATTTCTTTGGATTCAAACTAAAGAAATTCAAAGAAAATTGAAATTTCTCTGAATTTGTTCATAAATTTCTTTGGCTTCGTTCACATAGAATTGAAATTTATCTGTGTTTTCAAAATTTTTCTATATTTTGACTAAATTTTATGTGTTTCTAAAATTTCTCTGCAAATATGGCCAAAGAAATTTTACTAACTACTTCTCATAAGCATAACAACAAATACCTTCAGTGTATAATCAAATAGACTAGGAATATACAAATCTCATTGTCAATTTCTCTGACAAGTTGGAATATACAAATTTGAAAAACAACCAAGTTGATTTATATATGAACATAACCAACAACAAATGAATACGTAATTAGAAAAAACCACAGCACTGATTAGTTGATGGAAAATGGAGAACATAGACAACCTACCTCCCATGGATCTGATGCAAATGGACAACTTATTCTTCCTACATACGTTGTGTTTCGTCCATTCATACGCTGTGCTTCGTCCATTCTCGCCTCATGATCAAATACCAACCTTTTATGCTTGTTAAGCCCATCACAGGTGGGAGCTGGTTGTCGGCAAGACAAATCGGTAGAGAGAGAGAGAAGAGAAAGAAAGAGAAAACTCTGGTTCATAGACAAACACGATGAGCTCCAAGTCGTTGAACTCAAACAAGAGGTTCATTGATACGATCTTTCAAACAATAAGTTCATCGGAGGCGGCAACGGAAAGGTGGCAATGGCGAAAGAAGCAATAGTAGAGATGAAGAGAGAGGAGAGAGAAGCAGCGGCGAAGATGAGAGTGCAGAGATGAGAAAGAAAGGAGAAGATAAGAGAGAAGCAGCGAAAAAGATGTGAAAGAGAGAGAGAGAGAGAGAGAGAGAGAGAGAGAGAATATGAGAATAAGTGAGACATGTAGGATGGGTAAGGGACTTTAGCCATCACAAAATAATATTGTGGATTTCTCCCATTACTAAAAACTGGAGAGAGACCTTAAACTAATTTTCTCTAAAAAATATAGAGCGATAAGATTAAACCTTCTTTGGGAAGATATAAAATGTTTAAATAAATATAAAAAGATAAAATATATTAATTTAGCTAATAAGAGAAAATCTCACATTTAAAGTATAATCATTTTATTTTTTCTCCTACAATCATCACATTCAAACCAAAAAAAAAAAATCAAAAATTATTTTCAAACAAAACTAATTTAGCCAAATTAAATTAATAAAAAAAACTAAAAAATATACTAAATTAGCTCTTCTCAAACAAAGACTTGGTAACTATAATTAATTTTAGATTGTTTTATTTCTTTAAACAAAATTATGGGTTGTTTGAGATGATTGAAGCTGCCGTTTGGCAAATGGGTTGGGTTTGGTTTGGAACTAAAAAAGCGCAGCTATTTTGAAAAATAAGTTAAAATTTGACTTTTTCACTTTTTTTGAAAAATGTGTAAAAAAAGTAGAGAGGTGATGTGACTTAAAAAAGTCAAAAAACTAACTTTTAATTGTGCTGTCAAAATAGGCTAAATAAGCCAATAAGACAAATGCCACATATAAACTATAATAATTTTACTTTTTTTCTCATAAAAAAACAAAAAAAGTTAAAAAAAATCAAAAAGTTATTTCCAAACAGAACTAATTTAGCTCAACGAAATTTGTTAAAAAGCCAAAAAGTCAAATAAATCCTAAATATATTTTTTAATTTTTTTATGAAAATATGTAAAAATTAATAATAATAATAATAATGAGACCTAAAAAATATTACTATTTTAATATACCCCAAACAAACCATAAGGTTACCTTTGTTTGACAGTTTGAAGGGTGGCATTGGACTAAGATGTTGGAAATGGTTATAAAATTCTAATTAAAATTAGAATTTTTTCCTAAGTTTGGTCTAATTTTTAGGTGGGCCCCGGGCATCGATTTACACGGGTCAAAGTGGTAACGCGTTCTATGCCGCGTTGTGATTCACGTGGTATATTTGGTTGCTCAAAACCATTACCGAGTGAATGGGAAATTGAAGCCAAAGTATGCTTCATGAAAATGGAGTTTTGGTGGAAATTCCTTAAAGGTTTGAATAAGGCTTGTCCCACATTGATTTGGTGAGAGGTTTTGAAAGGGTTTATTGGACATGGGTTTGGTACTTGGGGTGTGCCCCAAGGGGTACCCAAGTGTTTTAGAGGGAGAGGTTATGGGCTAGACCCATTGGACCCAAAAATCACCACACACGCGCCGTAGCCATCTGTCCGGGCGGGCTGGGCTTGGGCGCGAGTGTGAGGTTGGGCTTGTTCGGCCCAATACTAATCCTTTTGGGCCAAAAATATTTGAATTTAATTTTATTTTTGATAAAATAAAATCCAGAATTCAAATTAAACTGGTTTGGATTTACTGTTCATCCAAACAGGGCCCTTCCCGTTTTTAAACAGAATTAAACTGATTTGGATTTACTGTTCATCCAAACAGGGCCCTTCCCGTTTTTGAACCCAACAACTTTAAATCTGTTTGAATTTCAAACCAAACAGTGCCTAAAACAGTATGTATCTGTTTAATTCAAATTGAACAGGTACAGTACCTGTTCAATTCAAAACCAAGAGCCACCTTTACATCTATAAATAGACTAAGCCTCTCGTTTGGATTAAGGTCTCCAATTTTCGTACTCCATCCTCTGCTTTAAATCTCTGCATTTTGCTGCATTTTATTTCTGAAAGAAAGAGTGTAAACACTTAGTGTGTTCGACGAACGATTAAATTGTAGTGCTGCTTTTATTCGTTGAGAAGATCATTTTATCCTGGGAGATAAACGTCCAAATTCTGAAAGCACCGTGGAGAGGACGAATCTGTCTTAAGGACACAGTGTTAAACACTGGACTTGATCAGAAAAGTTATTCAAAGAATTTAACAAAGTAAGTTGTTTAATTTTATTCTGTTTTTATTTGTTTATTTAATCAGATTTTAATTTTATTTTTGTAACAAAATAAAATCTGTTATTTATTTATTTATTTATTTATTATTTCGAGTTTGATTTTTGTAATCAGACAAATTCTCTCATTTTCTTTATTTCTTTAAATTCTAATTATTATTTTATACATAATAAAATTAAATCTTTTAAATACAATAAAAATTGTCCAACATAAAATGCCTCCTTGGTCCATGAAGCCATCTTTGGTTCTCTCTTATTAATCTTGGAGCGTTAATCCAGCGATGTTAACAATCTTTCCCAGTGACCGGATTAACTTTGCTGGGAGAGGTGAGATTGAAAAATACTGAGGGGATTAAGGTTTTTTTTTTATCCAAGAGCAGCTTGTTATTTGTAAATATATATATATATATATTTTTTTTTAGAATTTTTTTAATATAAAAATATTTTATTTGTATTTTATATAAAAATAATTTAACAGTTCTATCACTAACTATGTCTTACATGATTATCAAAACAAATATAATTTTACTTAGTCCCCTTACTAACAATTCTCACATTAACAATCTTTTCATTAATTATCCCCTCACTAACAATCTCATTCAACATGATCCGCCAAACAAATATAACCTTAGTTACTATAAAAAACTAGGCTCCGTTTGGTTTAGTTTAAAAATTATGATTTAAATATAGAATTGTGATTTAAGTGTGAAATTGTGTGAATTTTGAAAAGAAAAAATCTATTTAGTTATGAGTTTTGAAAAGTGTTTTAAAAAGGGTTTTTAAATTTTGAATTTTGAAAAGACAAGAGTTTTGAATTGTATATTAAAAATTTTATGGATTTATTTTTTAAAAATATTAAAAAAAGTTTAAGAAAATTTTATTTTTTTATTTTAAAACTATTTAAATATTTTCATTTTAATATTTTAAACTCAAAATACAACTCTACACTCAAATCGTAACCAAACACATAACTCAAAACTCAATTCAAAAAGTATTTTCAAACCTCATAACCAAATACATAACTCAAAACTCTACACTACTTTCAAAACTTCACACTCAAATCGTAACCAAACACATAATAAAAAATTAAAATTTTGAAAATATTTTATGAAATAAAATAAAATATTTAAAATAAAATTATATATTTAAAATAAAAAATTAAATTTTAAATTTTGTAATATTGAAAATATATTTAAAATATTTAACAAAAAAGACAACACACAAATGTATGAAATATAGTGCACATTAAAATAAATAACTATAAAATATTTACCCTAAAAAATTAAAATTAAGAAAATTTTTAAATATTTTAAAAAAATAAATCCAAAAAATTTCAAAATACAATTTAAAACTTTTTTCAAAACTCATAACTAAATAAATTTTT
The DNA here is from genome assembly GCA_030407325.1 of Camellia japonica. NCBI lineage: Eukaryota > Viridiplantae > Streptophyta > Magnoliopsida > Ericales > Theaceae > Camellia > Camellia japonica. The sequence continues at coordinate 69,042,158 of JAPPVO010000003.1, read as the reverse complement.
TCTTTTCAAACCTCAACTCAAGACTCATAACTCAAAACATGACTCTACACTCAAATAAAGATTCTAAAAATAATTTTAAAAAACAAAATAAAAAATATTTTTTTTGAATTTTTTTTTTTAAATAGAGTTTTGAAAAAAGTTTGATTTTAAGTTTTGAATTGAGTTTTGAGTTATGTGTTTAGTTATGAGTTTTGAAAATAGTTTTGAATTGAATTTTGACTTTAGAAAAAAAATTAATTATGAGTTTTGAAATTTTTTAATTAGAATCACAATTCCAAAACACAACCAAACACTACCTTAACCTTTAATATTTTTGAAGTGTGTTTGGAAAGAGAAATGCTAGGTGTAAGGAAAACTTTTAAGGAAAATCATAAGGAAAACTGTCTGCACCGTTAGATCAGATATGATCTCATGATCCAACGGTGCAGATGAATTTTCATGATGATTTTCATGAAAGTTTTCATGACACCTAGCCTGACCCGTTTGGAAACTTTAACGATTTGTATAAGTAGATAATTAAAATAAGGATCTGGCTAATAACAGTTTTTAAGACTGTCAATAAGCTGTAAAAAATATCAAAATACTTATAATTTTCATATACTTGTTACATATTTTAAAATATTGTTATGTATTTTAAAATATTTTTTATACACTTTTTTGTCACTAATAATAAGTTTAAATTAAAAGTTGTTTTTAATAATTTTCTTGAACCTAATAATAGTCTTTAGAGTAGATAAAAAATAAAAATAATAAAGTAATTACATAACGTAAGAGTTCGTTTATAAATTTATTATTTAGGTTGATATTTTGACTTTTTATAAAAAGATATACAAAAAAATAGAGTAACTTAGAGCATCTCTATCAAAATAGTCAAATTTTTAGTTAAATTTTTACTAAAAGCCTATTTTTCTATTTTAGCTAGCCATCTTTTCAAATTCATTCTCCAACAAACGCACTATTTTTTTTACTTTATTCTATATTATTTTATTTTTTTTCCAATTTCAAATTTAATATTTAAGAGATAATTAAAATAATAAATGATCACATTTGTTTAGGGTAATCATAGATAAATAAAATATTGGGTAAATAGCATTCACATCTCTTAAAATTTTAAAAAAATATAATAAATTTCACAAGTTTGCATAATTATATTAGACTCTTTTAAAGTTTTAATTTACATAACACTTAACCTATTTTTCTCCATAATTTATTAGTCGGGTCATTTTTTGATAAATTCTCTTTTTTAAGTATTTTATTTCATCTAACTCATATTCTTTTTTAATATTCTATTAGGTCCTGTCTAATGTAATATGATCAAATCACTCTTCTAATTTTTTATACATGTTTCTATTTTGAAATTAATACACAATAAAAAACAACAATAGTCTCTCATTTCGTAGAGAAAATCTCTCCCTTATTGTATAGAGAAATTTTTTCTCTCATTCTAAGGAAAAAATCTTAAATTATGAACTTTCAATTTTTTTATAATGTGAAAATTTTAAAAATAATGCAACAAAAAATATGAACGAAAATTAAAATACAATGTGAATGTTCACAATAAACAACAGGCATACAATTATTTTTGAAAAAATAAAACACATATAAAGGTACAATATAAATGTTCACAATAAACAATAAACATACGACTAACTTTCGAAAAAACAAAACTCATACAAAAATACAATGTGAATGTTCACAATTTACAATTAACATACAACTAATCTTAAAAAAATAAACTCATACCAATGTGAATATTTACACTGCAACATGAAAATATAAAACAAAATTAAAAAAGTAAAAATCGACTATTTCGATTATTCAACGGTAACAAAAATGATTATTCAACCGACAAGTATACTAGCAAAAACAACAAACATACAACTAATTTCAAATTTTCTTTTTTAAAAAAACTCATACCAAAATATAATATGAATGTTCACAATTTACAATTAACATACATGTTAACCCCAAGGTTATTCAAACTTAAATTTCTATTGATTTTTATTATTGACAAAAAATTTTATTTAATTTGTTATTTAAAGTTTTCAAAACAATAATATACAAATTGTGCTTAAATTGTTCTAGAAGTTATATGATTCTAGAAATGTTATTTTTCAATGATTTTTGGCCCTTCAAAGCATAAGATTAGCACTTGATTGCAAAACTCTATCCATGCTTGAAATAGGTTCAAGGGTCAACACCAAAATAGCAAAGGTCAACACTAGAGTGAAGCTCAAAATGTCTAAGTGTTCCAAAAGTAAGGGTCGACACCAAATTTTAGTGTGCAACCCAGCAGTAAGGGTCGACACCAAATTTTAGTGTGCAACCCAACAGCAAGGGTCGACACCAAAAAACAGCAAGGGTCGACACTAAATTTCAAAATGCAATCCAGCAACAAGGATCGACACCAATAATCATAAGGGTCAACACCAGGAATACCTAGAACAAAATTCAGAGAAGAAAATAAGAGCAAAGGGTCGACACCCAAGTTGCAGGTGTCACGACCCAAACCCGCCCCTATGGGTTTAGTACCGTAACCGGCCAGTAATCCGTGATTACCGAAGGCCTGCTTAACAGTAAAGACAGTAATACAGAGTACAGGAGCTGGCGGAAGCCAAAACAGTAATAGAAGATGTCCATTGAGCTGTGACAGTCTATATGCAAAAAGACATTTCATACATATGCATATTCAGAACCAAAACAGTATAGTACATGCATCATATACAGACATCAGGTTAGGGACCGAATCCCTACCATAACAGTACGGTATAAGTCTATACAGTATTACCAAAATAGCTATAAAATGGGAAAATCTAAAACACTCCAAAAAGCCCTAGCTTGAAGGACTTGGAACCTCGCAGTGAGGCACAGTGGTTGGCTTTGACAAAACGGGAGCTTAGCTTGACGCTCCTAGCAACGGTCCGGTGCCTGTACACCTACATATATATATGAGCAGTGAGCTAAAACCCAGTGAATAACATATGCGTAAAGAGGTTAAGAATAAATGTCCTTCCAGTATTGAAAACAGTCATTTATCAGTATAACAGTTATGCGATCATAGTAGTCATAAGTGGTACATCCAATAGCAAACAGTACAGTAGGTCTTAACAGACCGAACAGTCAGTTGATGGCCATCATATCAGTAAACAGTAGTGGTTCCAACATGGGAACCGACAGAGATCTCTGTAACAGTAGTAGTAACAGTTCAGTAACAGTAAATTACTATGGATGCCACGAATACAGTTCACAAATAGGACAAACATTCATTCAGTAAACAGTGTCATTTCATAAAGCAATACAGTCATTTGTTCAGAAAATAATCTCGATTGAACATATCTTTACAACATAGTTACTCACAGAGTTCTGGGTTACAGATAAGCTAGTGAGCGTCTTCGGATGCCAACCCTACAGTTTCAGAAAGAACATACACTAAGTTACACACTTGGGTTTAATAACATAATCCCTAACTTGCCTCGGTGTGGTTCTACATCAATATCCTCCTTAAGATGCCTTAAACATGCCCTAGGAATGTCTAGGATGGAAAGAGGATGCAAAGATGCACTTTTAAACACTTTACAAAATTTTAGAAAACAGGGGTCACTGTAGACACCCCATTTTTGACCGCCCTTAAGACTTGGGCATTACTGATGGTTTACTTGGTGGTAAAAGGTGTGCAGGGCAAAGGTTCAATTTCTTCGGCAAGGAGAGAGACAAATCTCAACTTCACGCCCCATTTTGGACCAAAGCTATTTTGAATGGTTTTTAGACCTTAAAACCCTCTCTTTCAAAATATTTTTGAAATAAAGTTTCTGCGATGTTCCGAGGCTCGCATTTTGTCAAACGTTGTGCTTTTCGGTAAACCGAGCAAGGACAAAGTGGAAATGAATGAAAGAGAGATGAAATCTTTGAAAAATCTTTCGAAACACCTTGCTTAGGGGTTTGAAGTTGAAGACAAGAGGAGAAGAGGGGAGAAACCAAGTTGGAGAAGAAGATAGGCAAGAATTGCTAAGAGATGGACAAGCAGTCCTCGCTAAATCAAGCTTATTTGTCTATACACTTGGATTTAAGCTATGAGGCCACCACCGTTGGAAAGAAGACTTCCGGGGCTTCATTTTTCATTCAAGAATCTCTTAAATCCGAGTCCGGAGGGCGAAGATATGATTGGTTGAAGTTGGGCATCATCCCGGTTGAACCGAAACTGAGCAGCCTTCCCTAAAACAAGCATAACTTTTTGCACAATTGGAATTTTTATGCAAGGCTAGTGCCATTGGAAAGCTTACTTCCGGGGTTTCAACTTTGACACAAGAATGACTTGAAAAAGAGTTCATATGAAGAAGTTATGACCGTTTGAAGTTGGACCTGCAGAGCAGATTTTTCCTGCCGACCGGCCAGAACAGATGGCCGACCGACCAAATAGATGGCCGACCGGCCAGTTAAGATGGCCGACCGACCAATTTCGCTGGCCGACGACCTTCCGGAGTATTCTACAGATTGAATGGATGCCAGCTGTGCCAGCTAGAGTGCACAGACTCTGCTTCCCATGCACGTGTGTAGCTGTTTTGCACCTTTTGACCCCTTTTTTTGCACCCTTTGCTCAAAGCTTCTTGAGGAAGCTTTGAACCCTTGTCTTGGCTTCCTCAAGAAGCTTGCACCTTTAGGATAGCTTCTCTTATAAGCTTGGTCCTTTTGAGCCTTTTGTTTAGCTTCTTTGAGAAGCTTGAACACAATTCCATTGCCTATATAAAGAGACCCTCCTCCTCCATTGAGATGGTTCAGCAAAATCAGACCTAATACATACATATAACATATACATCACCCTCTCTCTCTATATCTCCCTCTCTCTCTACATTTGGTGTGTTAGAGTGTTCAAAGACCCTTGTTCTTGGCCTATTGCACCACACCTCATAGCCATACACCACTACCATTGGACTGAGGTTCTTGGGGGGTTTATTGAGCTCCAAAAGCTGGTTTTTGGCCCCTGAAGCTGCTGGTCTCGAATTTGGTCTTCAAGGGTAAGTTTCTTCCCCTTTTTAGCACTTTCTTGTACCTCATTTTAGCCTATCTTGCATGCTGTTTTGGACTTTGTCATAAACTAAAAAAAGTCTTGTTTTTAGCTCCTTTTCAAGTTTGTTTAAGAACACTTTTGTGTTTGGGGTTGTCTACCCCCTCTTAGGCCTTGTTTGGCCTCATTTTTGTGCATTTTTGGTGAGCTCCGGGACCACTTTGTTTGGGCCTCCTCATCACTGAAATCTTGAGGGATTTCAGTGGTGAGGATGGTGTCCTAAGGTCCTAAGAAGGAGAGGGCCATCCCCTCTCCTTATTGTCTTGATAACTTGCATTTTTGGCCTTACAAAGGGGCCTATATTTACACACTTCTTGAGCTTGGTTCAGGCATTTTTCAGTGGGTTTTAAGACCCCTATAGGCCGTTTCCAGAGCTGGTTTGGCCTTGTTGAATGTCCATCATATATGTGTTAAGTAACCCCTTGCATGGCCTTTCAAAGGAACTCATCATTTTTGCATATGTTGGCTGCATTTCAGTGGTTATTTGGGCATATTTTGACATGTTTTATTCACTGATTTTGGCTGGTTTGGTGAGATTTCATTTGCTTCATATACTTGCCATACAACTCATGTTTGCTAGTCAAAGTTGCATGATATTTTAGTCCATCATGCTAGCACCTTTTGGCCACGCTTTGAACTAGAAATGTCCATGTTTTGGGACTGTCTTGGTTCTGTCTTTGTGCTTCATAGTCAAATAATGCATGCTTTGTATAGCTATAAGTTATTACATATGCCTAGTTTTGAGTTTCGGGGCTCATTCCATGCATCGGGTGCCATATCTCTATGTTTCGGGACCATTTAGCATCATATTTCAGTGCTGAAATTCACATGCTTGTATGCCATCTTGCATCCCTTGCCATGCTTTGGTAGAGTGGCATTTTATGCCTTAGGTTCAGTCCTCAGTTTGCGTGCATGTGTGCACGCATTTCGATTGTCTCATTTTCATCTAATGGCCACTGATTTTGGCATGCTTGCGAGCTATTTGTGTTAGTTTAAGTCCATCATCGCATGTTGTTGCATGCCATGTTTACTTACATATTTAGGTTGCGCGCCTAGTATACATTGCTCATTCGTATGTTCATGTTGCGTACTTAGCCTCCATGCCTAGGTTGCATTTCATTGAGCATGCATCCCTTGCCTCTTGATCAATCATGATAGGGGTTGGGGCCCTTTGATGTGTTTTGTGCTTGCATTTCATTTGATATCGAAGTTGCACGCTCGGCTTTTGGGCCATCATGCATTGAAATGCGTGATTGATGGCCCGAGGGTCGAGGGCCACACTCCCTTGAGTCCATTACATGATAGGGAGTGTGTCCGTGCATACATTTGCTTGAAAATTCCATGCCATACACTGCCTGCCCTCTGCTGCTGTCAATTATAGGTTCTGCAGGAAGATTTGGCCGGTCGGCTAAATACAGTGCCGACCGGCCAGTAATCTGTGGCCGATAGATTAAAAGGAGGCCGGTGATCATCCCATTCAGCCGGTGGTGTTTTTACTTGGTCGGTGGTACTCCTCAACATCCAAAGAGCATACCCTTGGACTTTGGCAGTCCTCAGAGGAGTAGGGCAGTGTTAACAGAGGCAGTAGTGCTATGGCAGCGAGTTTCCGGGCGAGACGGATCAAGCATGCATCATTCACGCATCTCGAGGCAGGGCTGTGGCCACCTTCTTTCTGCATTTAATTTGTTAATTAATTAGAAATTCTGTAATAATTAATTTAGTATTATTTATTTTGACTGTAATATTTATTCGGACTCTCCGAGCGAGGGCAATTGTGTAATAAGTGTGCGTGAGTGTGTGTATGTCTTCCAACCCCACGTCTTTCTTCCCTTTTATTTACTAGCTTTCGATGGTTAGTTTAGGGCATATTCAAATTAGCATACAGTATGATAGCATGTTTGCATTCATTCATCTGTTTTGCATGCACCGGGCTCGGCGCATCATTCTAACTGCATCTGTATTTCAATTCCAAATTGAATACGTGTTAGTTGTAGCATTTCACATGCCATGTTTAGGATAGCCGAGCCTGTCTAGATTGCATCTTTGCATGTGTTGCATTAGCCATTTTAAACATGAACTAGGATCATGCATATGATTACTAACTAGTTCCTGTTTTGGCTTTGAGTACTAGGTGAGCTTTCATGCTTTAGCATACCGCATGCATGTGAGTGTTGCCATAATTGCATGATTACCATGAGGCTAGCTGCTTATGTGATATAACTGCTCGAATGCCTGTGGATGGAGGTCGAATTGCTTAAATTGGGATAATGCATTAAAACTGCGAGTTTTAAGCCCACTAGATAGTGGCAAAACCATCTTTTCTAAAGCCCACTCGGAAGTGGCAAAACTTACATTTTAGCCTACTTGCGAGTAGCAAATCATTTTCAAAAAAAACATGAAGTGTTTTGTTCCAATTTAGGTGATTTGGTCTATACTTGTTTGATGCGCGCATAACATAGTAATTCTAGGCTAATAACCGAAATAAGAATGCATAATGTTTTCAAAACAAGACATCATGGTTAGTAGAGGCCGATCTTCGGATTGGGCGAGAGGGGGTGCTCATAGCTGACCTTCCCCAATCATACCCAAGTTCCCGAGCCGAGACAACTTTGGTAATGACGGGCACGTGGCCTTTGGCACCGAGTCAGGGTTTCCTAAATTCTCCCATTAAAAAATATTTAGGTGGCGACTCTGTATCCGGCAAAGCAGTCCATGTTTGGCACTTCTTTCAAAATCTGTTTTCTAAAAACGATTTGCCGGATTTGGACTCTTTGGTTCAAGATTAAGAACCGCGACAATTTGAGTCCGAACTGTAGTGGACCCCACAGACGAACAGAACGGGACTCATCCTCCCGGGGCGTTCGGGGACGTCTACAGTCACGCTCGAGCGTGTCTTTATACGCTCGAGCGGACATGCAGACAAAGGACCTCCGCTCGAGCGTAACTTCATCCGCTCGAGCGGACTATAAACTACAGTAAAAGTACTAGATGCACAAAATTCACGCTCGATGGGCGCTCAATACCTGCTCGAGCGTGAGACACAAGTCCTCGCTCGAGCGTACATTACCCCACTCGAGCAGACTGTAAACACATGCAAAGTACTGGATACACGTATTTCCCGCTCAAGCGTAACTTTCCTCGCTCGAGCGGACTGCATGAACTCAGAGTGTACACTCGAGCGTGGAGTTCCCCGCTCGAACGTGAGTCCAAAACCTGGAATTTCCAGATTTGAACCTCAAGCTCAAAATCAACTTTTAATGCATCAAATTCGATCCTTTAGGCCAATTTTCTGGAAAACACTTGTAAATTCATAGTATAACATGATTCAAAGCTCAATTTGTAAAATCAAGGCCCAAAGGTGAGTCAATTAAACACAATTTCAAACAAACTTCAAGAACATGAAGTGTATGCAACATGCAAGAATTTAAACAACTTTAAAGCTTTAAATACTTGTTCAAAAGAGTCAATTCTTTAAAAAACATGATGAATTCATGAACTATAATCAAGATATGAGCATGCATGTAACAATTTCCATGAAAACAACCTCAAAACTTACAAATGTGTACATGCATGCATGGATTAAGCTTCAATTAACATTTTATGACCAAAACTTGACTTAGATCACTAAACTCCCATGAACCAAGCAAGACAATACATAGATACATCAATGAGGGGTTGAATTCTCTACCTTAAACCTTGTATTTCAAGTGTAGAAGCTCAACTATGTAATTAACCTTCAATTCCTTTAATTTCCAAGCAAAACCTTCAAGTTGAACTCAATTTCTCTCTCTCTCTCTCTCTCTCTCTCTCTCTCTCTCTCTCTCTTAGTCGGTTCAAGCTCTCAAAATGGCTGAAGAAGTGTTGTCTCAAAAGTGTATGAAGTGTGATTAAACAAGTCCTAGAATTGTCCATTAAGTGGCAAAATGGTAGATAAGTCCAACTCAATTAATTTAGCTTTATTTAATCTAATTTAATCATACCAAATCATATTTCAATTAAACATGCCATAAAATCACATTAATTCTAATTAACACAAATCACTAATCAATTTCCGATTCGGCCGCCGATAAGGCCTTCAATTTACAGTTCGAAACTGAAAACATGAACAGATAAATCAATGACAAACAGATAGAAATGCATTTAAGCTAATACACTTAATCAATCAGTCAGAATTTCAGTCAATCAGTCACTTAACATGCTTAATCATATATTAGCACTAATCAGAGGTGAGGGTTGTCACAGTCTCCCATCCTTATAAAGAGTTTGGTCCTCCAAACTCGAGTTACCTTCATTCTGAAAAAAGACAGGATTCAGTGGAAACAATTCAGGGTATCTCTTGATCATATCGTCTTCTCTTTCCCAAGTGGCATACACGCCACCATGGTTTTGCCAGTCAACTTTCACTAGCGGGATCTCTTTGTTCCTCAACTTCTTGACCCGTCTGTTTACAATCTGAATAGGCCGTTCTTCATAAGTGTAGTCATCACTTAGCACTACACGGGTAGGCTCAATCACATGGAAGGGATCCCGAAGGTAATCCCTCAACATCGAAATGTGGAACACGTTATGCATATGCTCCATTTCAGGAGGAAGCACTACTTGATACGCCACCGGATTGATTTTCTCAATAATCTCATACGGTCCGACATATCTCGGCGCTAACTTGCCTTTAACCCCCAAACGGGTCTGCCCTTTCATCGGTGTCACTTTAACAAAGACATGATCACCTACTTCGTACTCTCTGTCTCGTCTTCGAACATCCGCATAACTTTTCTGTCGGCTCTGTGCGGTTTTCAGTCTCTGTTGAATCAGTTTCACTTTTTCAGTGGTTTCTTGTACAATTTCGGGTCCAAGCAAAGGCCCATCTCCTACTTCTGCCCAGCAAATAGGAGATCGACATCTCCTGCCATACAAAGCCTCAAAAGGCGCCATACCAATGCTTGAATGAAAACTGTTGTTGTAGGTGAATTCAGCCAACGGTAAGTGGCTTTCCCAATTTCCCTGAAAATCAAGGACACACATTCTCAGTAAATCTTCCAGAGTCTGGATGGTTCTTTCTGACTGGCCATCTGTCTGAGGATGGTAGGCACTACTCAGTCTCAGTTCAGTACCCAATGCAGTTTGCAGACTTTGCCAAAATTTCGATGTAAACTTCGAGTCTCTATCAGAAACAATGGACATAGGCACTCCATGCAGTCTCACAATCTCATCAATATAGAGTATAGCCAATTTGTCCGTATTATAAATTGTTTTGACAGGTAAGAAGTGAGCAGATTTAGTCAGTCTATCAACAATAACCCAAATTGAATCCATACCTTTATTGGAGCGAGGTAAACCAACAATGAAATCCATAGTGATATGTTCCCATTTCCACTCTGGTATCGGTAAGGGTTGCAGTAAACCTGCGGGTCGTTGATGTTTGGCTTTAACTTGTTAGCAATGAAGACATTTCGACATAAAATCCGCAATCTCTTTCTTCATTCCCGGCCACCAGAAGTTCAGTTTCAAGTCTTGGTACATTTTTGTATTTCCTGGATGGATAGACAATTTCGAATTATGGCCCTCTTGCAGAATTCTTCCTTTCAATTCAAAATCACTCAGTACACACAATCTTCCCTGGAATTTCAACACATTATTCTCAAATTTGAAATCCGGCCTCAGTTTGGATTCCCGTTCTTCGATGATCTTCCTCAAGAAGTCATCGTGTTACTGTTTCTCTTTAATCTCTTCAATCAGTGCCAGTTGAGCAAAAATAACAGCCAATGTTCCACCTTGTTCACGCAAAACAATTTCAACTTCAAGTTTTTCAAGGTCACATAGTAATTCTTTCTGCCCGGTGAGTAAACAGGCTAAATTTCCAATCGATTTCCGACTCAGTGCATCGACAACGGTGTTAGCTTTCCCGGGATGGTACAAAATTTGCAAGTCGTAAGCCTTTATCAGTTCTAACCATCTCCGTTGTCTCATGTTCAATTCCTTCTGTGTGAAGAAGTATTTCAAACTCTTGTGGTCTGTATACACCTCACATGTTCCCCCATAAAGGTAGTGACGCCAAATTTTCAGTGCAAACACTACTGCAACAAGTTCTAAATCATGGGTCGGGTAGTTCTTTTCATGCGGTCTCAGTTGTCGGGAAGCATATGCAATAACTTTACCATTCTGCATTAAAACACATCCCAAACCCTTATAAGAAGCATCATTATATACAGTATAACCATCCGTACCTGAGGGTAAGGTGAGAATCGGTGCAGTCACTAATCGAGTTTTCAACTCTTGAAAGGCTGATTTTCTCTGATCGGTCCAGTCAAATGATATCCCTTTTTGAGTCAACTGTGTCAGTGGTAGGGCAATTTTGGAGAAATCTTTGACAAACCTTCTGTAATACCTGGCTAAGCCTAGAAAACTTCGGACTTCGGTAACATTTGTCGGTCTAGGCCAGTTCACTACTGCTTCAATTTTCTATGGATCAACTGAAATTCCATCTTTACTGATTACATGTCCCAAAAACATAACACTGTCTAGCCAAAATTCACATTTAGTTAGTTTTGCAAAAAGTTTCTGTTCTCTTAGGGTCTGTAGGGCAATGTTCAAATGACGTTCATGTTCTTCCGTGCTTTTGGAATAAATCAAAATGTCATCTATGAAAACAACTACAAATTCATCTAGGAATGGTTTGAAAATTTTGTTTATAAGGTTCATAAATGCAGCAGGTGCATTGGTAACTCCGAAAGGCATAACTAAGAATTCGTAATGTCCATACCTCGTTCGAAAGGCAGTCTTTTCAATGTCCCATGTCTTGACTTTCAACTGGTGGTACCCAGATCTAAGGTCAATTTTGGAGAACACTTGGGCACCCTGTAACTGGTCAAATAAATCATTAATGTGAGGCAAAGGATATTTATTTTTCACTGTTACCTTGTTCAGTTCACGGTAATCAATGCAGAGTCTCAGTGAGCCGTCTTTCTTTTTCACAAACAAAACTGGTGCGCCCCACGGCGAAGTACTGGGCCTAATGAACTTCTTATCTAACAACTCTTGCAGTTGAACTTTCAATTCTTTCAGTTCGGTAGGTGCCATTCTGTACGAAGCTTTAGATACAGGCTGTGTACCCGGAATCACATTAATGGTGAACTCAATCTCCCTATCAATCAAATCCCCTAGCAAATCATCTGGAAAAACATCTGGGAATTCTGGCTATAGGAATACTGTTCATATCAGTTTTAGTATCAGTAGATACAGTCAATACAAAACATAGATACCCCTTACACCCCTTTCTAATCAGTTTAAAAGCTTTCATGGATGAAATCAGATATGGGGGAGGTACTACTCCAACTCCATTAAACACGAATTCAGGCAATCCAGGTGGACGAAAAACAACTTCTTTTGTTACACAGTCTATGGCAGCATGATATTTTGTTAACCAGTCCATTCCCAATATTACATCAAAATGATCAATGTTCAATGGCAGTAAATCAATATACAAATGTGCATCTCCAACAATAATCTCACATGCAGGGTACATATAGGCACAAGTCATGGATCCCCCAACAGGTGAAGATACAGCTAACAGATAGTTCATAGGTTCCAGTGGTCTATTTAATTTTCGCGAAAAAGCATGCGATACATATGAATGTGTAGACCCTGAATCAATCAGAACATATACATTTTGAGCACAAATTGAGAGTATACCTGACACAACGGTCTTGGTTTCTGTACGTCTCCTGGTACGAGTGCGAACACTCGGCCTTGACTCATAGGCTCCTTTCCAGTGGCTTAGGGTTGGGTTTTGGTGCAGCAGTTGATGCTGCGGTGCTGGCTGCAGCTTTACTATTGCCCGGAGGAATGGAAGGGCAATCTTTAACCATGTGGCCCACCTTGCCACACCTGTAACAAGAACCTGAAATTTTATAGCAAACCCCTTTATGTTTCTTACCACATTCAGAACATGGCGGTATGGAACCACTTCCCTGACTGGAACTGGTGGTCGACCCCGTATTTTTCTTTTTATTCATTGAACTGTTCCGGCCTTTCTTAAATTTAAAACCCCGTCTCATACCACGCCATTTAGACGCTGGTGTTTCAGTCTGTTTCAATGCTTTGATGTTCGACTCATCCATTATTGCTCGATCAAAAACATGCACGTATTTCAGCAATTTCAAAACGTTGATTCTGTCAAGAATTTCTACATTAAGGTCGCCTTCAAACTTTCTGGCCTTTTTGTAATCAGTGTCAACAATGTGTGGTGCGTATCTGGAAAGTTCAGTGAATTTAGATTCAACTCTGCTACCGACATGGTACCTTGTTTCAATTGTTCAAACTCAGTCACCTTTCGATCCCTGACACACTGAGGAAGTATTTCTCAAAGAAGGCTCCTTTAAACTGAGCCCAAGTCACAACAGTGTCGGTGTCACGGACAAGCATCCACACCTTCTGGCCTCCTCTTGCAAAGTTAAAAGTGGGCCATAGGACCTTGTGTGCTTCGGAAACAGGAAACACTTCAAATTAACTTTTCAATTTCTAGCACCCATGCTTCGGCTTCAATGGTTCAAGGCCTCCTTGAAAGGATGGCGGTTTCATTTTACTGAATTTCTGCGTTAGAGCAATTATATCGTCATTCACATTCGGTTCCGGCTGTACCGGAGGAGGTGGGGGCTGTTGGTTCTATTGTTGTTGTTGCCTTAAGGCCTCAGTTAGTAGTTCAACTGTTCTTTCCAATCTTGCCATTCTAGCTTCGGATGATTCAGTTTCTTCAGTAGTTCTTGCATTATCCATTTCACTATATGCAACATAGTAATAATAAACATAGGAAGTTGCATACTTTAAACACATTAACACATTAGCACAAATATTCATGTCATGGCCACACACACTTTCTCAATGTTAATGCAATGCCCTAATCACTTTTCTAGGATCTCCTATAGCTCATTTGGACACGTGTGTGGGGTATAACTCAAGGTTTAGTATCGCTTTGATACCACTCTGTCACGACCCAAACTCGCCCCTATGGGTTCAGCACCGTAAACGGCCAGTAATCCGTGATTACCGAAGGCCTGCTTAACAATAAAGACAGTAATACAGAGTACAGGGGCTGGCGGAAGCCAAAACAGTAATAGAAGATGTCCATTGAGCTGTGACAGTCTGTATGCAAAAAGACATTTCATACATATGCATATTTAGAACCAAAACAGTATAGTACATGCATCATATACAGTCATCAGGTTAGGGACCGAATCCCTACCATAACAGTACGGTATAAGTCTATACAGTATTACCAAAACAGATATAAAAGGGGGAAATCTAAAACACTCCAAAAAGCCCTAGCTTGAAGGACTTGGAACCTCGTAGTGAGGCACAGTGGTTGGCTTTGACAAAACGGGAGGGTAGCCTGACGCTCCTAGCAACGGTTCGGTGCCTGTACACCTACATATATATATGAGCAGCGAGCTAAAACCCAGTGAATAACATATGCGTAAAGAGGTTAAGAATGAATGTCCTTCCAGTATTGAAAATAGTCATTTATCAGTATAACAGTTATGCGATCATAGCAGTCATAAGTGGTACATCCAATAGCAAACAGTACAGTAGGTCTTAACAGACCGAATAGTCAGTTGATGGCTATCATATCAGTAAACAGTAGTGGTTCTAACATGGGAACCGACAGAGATCTCTGTAACAGTAGCAGTAACAGTAAATTGCTATGGATGCCACGAATACAGTTCACAAATAGGACAAACATTCATTCAGTAAACAGTGTCATTTCATAAAGCAGTACAGTCATTTGTTCAGAAAATAATCTCGATTGAACATATCTTTACAACATAGTTACTCACAGAGTTCTGGGTTACAGATAGGCTAGTGAGCGTCCTCAGATGCCAACTCTACAGTTTCAAAAGGAACACACACTAAGTTACACACTTGGGTTTAATAACTTAACCCCTAACTTGCCTTGGTGTGGTTCTACATCAATATCCTCCTTAAGATGCCTTAAACATGCCCTAGGAATGTCTAGGATGGAAAGAGGATGCAAAGATGCACTTTTAAACACTTTACAAAATTTTCAGAAAACAGAGGTCACGCTCGAGCGTGTCTTTATACGCTCGAGCGGACATGCAGACAAAGGACCTCCGCTCGAGCGTGACTTCATCCGCTCGAGCGGACTATAAACTACAGTAAAAGTACTGGATGCACGAAATTCACGCTCGATGGGCGCTCGATACCCGTTCGAGCATGAGACACAAGTCCTCGCTCGAGCGTGCATTACCCCACTCGAGCGGACTGTAAACACATGCAAAGTACTGGATACACGCATTTCCCGCTCGAGCGTAACTTTCCCCGCTTGAGCGGACTACATGAACTCAGAGTGTACGCTCGAGCGCGGAGTTCCCCGCTTGAGCGTGAGTCCAAAACTTGGAATTTCCAGATTTGAACCTCAAGCTCAAAATCAACTTTTAATGCATCAAATTCGATCCTTTTGGGCCAGTTTTCTAGAAAACACTTGTAAATTCATAGTATAACATGATTCAAAGCTCAATTTGTAAAATCAAGGCCCAAAGGTGAGTCAATTAAACACAATTTCAAACAAACTTCAAGAACATGAAGAGTATGCAACATGCAAGAATTTAAACAACTTTAAAGCTTTAAATACTTGTTCAAAAGAGTCAATTCTTTAAAAAAACATGATGAATTCATGAACTATAATCAAGATATGAGCATGCATGTAACAATTTCCATGAAAACAACCTCAAAACTCACAAATGTGTACATGCATGCATGGATTAAGCTTCAATTAACATTTTAAGACCAAAACTTGACTTAGATCACTAAACTCCCATGAACCAAGCAAGACAATACATAGATACATCAATGAGGGGTTGAATTCTCTACCTTAAACCTTGTATTTCAAGTGTAGAAGCTCAACTATGTAATTAACCTTCAATTCCTTTAATTTCCAAGCAAAAACTTTCAAGTTGAACTCAATTTTCTCTTCTCTCTCTCTCTCTTCTCTCTCTCTCTCTCTCTCTTTAGTCGGTTCAAGCTCTCAAAATGGCTGAAGAAGTGTTGTCTCAAAAGTGTATGAAGTGTGATTAAACAAGTCCTAGAATTGTCCATTAAGTGGCAAAATGGTAGATAAGTCCAACTCAATTAATTTAGCTTTATTTAATCTAATTTAATCATACCAAATCACATTTCAATTAAACATGCCATAAAATCACATTAATTCTAATTAACACAAATCACTAATCAATTTCCGATTCGGCCGCCGATAAGGCCTTCAATTTACAGTTCGAAACTGAAAACATGAACAGATAAATCAATGACAAACAGATAGAAATGCATTTAAGCTAATACACTCAACCAATCAGTCAGAATTTCAGTCAATTAGTCACTTAACATGCTTAATCATAGATTAGCACTAATCAGAGGTGAGGGTTGTCACAGCAGGGGTTGACACCCATAAAATCTGGGTTTCAAAAATACAGCTGCCAAATCAAATCTGTACTGACACTGCCCCTTTCTCATTCACTTTTTCAGATTTAGATACAGAGTATGTCATCTTTTCTGACCCCTGAGCAGATCTTCTGACACCATATCTTCTCTATGAAGTTGACTTATGAAGGAGAGCATTAAATTAAAAGCTCATGCATTTATTGAGCCTTCTCTTCCAAGACTTGCATACTGTCTGCATCTCATCATGCTCTGATCAAACACAGCTGAAGGATATCCTTCATAATCTTCTTCAACGGCTAGGAGATTCAAATCTCCTTTCTTTCTAACAATGAAAAGCCATCAATATTATAAATATGGAGGTCTCCTTGTTCATTAAATACACTTCTTAAATATAACATACCCAAAGCATTCAAGAGCAATCAAGAGCATTTAACATACTTCATTTATACTTCAACTTTCATATCTGAGTAAGTAATCTGTGAGCTTACACTTTCATATTCATATTTTAAAAGAGAATATTTGTAAAAGGGACAATTATACCTCTTACTTTTGTTCCTTATTTTCTGAGTGAAATACTTGTAAAGTGAGGCATTTAGTTGAGAGATTCTCAACAGATTGAAGTAAGTCATGTGTAAAAATCCACAAGCTAGGAGGAGCTTGGTGGTGCATTGATTCTTAGGGAATAAATTCTCAAGAAAGCCTTTTGAGGAGTGGATGTAGGCCGGTGAGTCGGACCACAATAAATCCTTGTGTCAAGCTCTTCTTTCCCTTCCTTTATTTTTTGTGTACTTAGTATTATCTGTAACATTTAATCTCTTAGGCTCCGTTTGGCACAACTGTAACGCCCTCAAACAAATAACATTAAAACCCATCAATTTAGACATGCATTGATATAAAAGATAAATATTCTTCTATTCATCAGAGTAGTTCATTACAATGAGTATTACATGTTAACAACAAAAGCAAATGCCCTACGGGCTTACAGCTTTCCAAGTTAACACTTGGTTACAAAAAGGAGAGTACTAACTCAAATACATATTAAGCCCTAGGCTTGAATTTATATGTAATACATCCAAAAGATACAAAACGACAAAAGTCTGTCTGCCTCTAGCCTCCCAAGCTATGTCCTTAGAGGTGGCATGCTACCTGTACCTAAAAATGATGTTCCATAAAGGGTGAGCCACAGCCCAGTAGAAATACACTAAACCAGCTATGAACAATGACTAAAAGATTAGCAGCTGATAGATGGTCAACACAAATACATCCACTTATATCACATTCCGGTTTCATGACATTAAGTCCATGTTACATTTTATTTCCCATTTCTTTTTTCAACTTTGAGTTTGGAAACAAGGCTCAACACCTAGCCAAATAGCTTAATGAGATTAAGACTCATCTTTAAAACCCTTTCGAAATTCATGATGGATACACATTTTAATGCTGTATCAATAACACATAAACCACTTTCACACTTTACGAAAGATACACATTTTTGTGCTGTATCAACATCACATAGAATCACTCCTATACTTCACAATTGATAACGATATACATTTTAGTGCTATATCAAATCAATTCGAACACTTCCATAATCAACACTTGATACACATTGTAGTGCTGTATCAATGTCACACAAAATCCGGTTTAGAGGTCCATCCTCCATCTTCCCCTAAACCGTGGAGTACATCCCCTATCTCCTCCCACACAACATTTGTATATAAACGTAGATCATATACAATCAATCAATACATAAAGTTAATGTATTATTCCAACCGCCATATTCGATAGCATACTCAATTGATTAGTTTTAGTTTGCCTAATCATCATGCATTGTCTACAACAATCAAGACTATCCTCTACCGATAGCCCAAAGCAGTTATTTCTAAACAGAAAATAAATGCACCAATGGATAAATTATTAACATTTCAATTAGGTGAGTGATAAATAATCCAACTACACCCTTTAATCCCACACGTTCCTAATTCCTACATTCTCAATTCAATTCTTCATTTCTCCAAATTAATTATACAAATTAATTAAACTATGTAATTAGGGCATTTTTTCTATAAGTTACATAACAACCCTAAGGTTCCATTTTCTTCCATAATCCATCATCTATCTCATTTCTCTATGCCAATCATGCATATAGGTTTATTATAAATAAAACCCCATCTTTTGTAAAATTACACAAAGACCCAAACTTTCTCAAAATACACAATAACCCCCAACATATCAAAAGGCTAAAATTTAAGACAAAGCTCATAAAGAGGAGTAGGATATCCCTACCTCGAATTGAGCTCAAACGGAGAAGAGACCAAAACCAAAGTGCTCCAAACACCAAACTTTTGGATCAAAACGACGCCTCGACGATCAACACAACTTTTACAAAGGTCGAAGGAAAGGAGAACACTCTAACTAGATCAAACCCTAGAGAGAAGGGAGTTTCTAGAGAGAGAAGCTCTCAAAATCGATTTTTGGAAAGTTAGAGAGAGAGAAGAAAAGTGAAAAGTGATTCAAAAATGCCCAACTGCTATCTGATATACGACAGGTCCACTCGAGCGGAAAACACAACGCTCGAACGTCAAGAGCAAAAAAAACATGGTCTGCTCGAGCGCAAGAAGTCCCGCTCGAGCGCCAAGACACAAAGATAAAGCACATCCGCTCGAGCGCGAAAACCAATCCGCTCAAGTATAGATTCCCCCCTCCCAGAACTTTCACAGACAAAACACTACCCGCTCGAGCGCCAAAAGGTCCGCTGAGCACAACCCACTCGAGCGTAAGAAAACCGCTCGAGCGTAAAAAAACACACCTGCAGAAGTTTTGCAGAGGCACGAAATACTGGGAGATGGATTTTCCCGCTCGAGCTCCAAAACCCCCGCTCGAGCGTAAGCACAACAAAGGCCCGCTCGAGCGTCAAAATCCGCTCGAGCGGAAAGGCAAATTTCTGGTAACTACTTTTGGTTTCTAAGCTCAACCAACCTGTTTCAAACCTGCCCAACACAACCCAAACTCAAACACAAAGAGTAAAGGATGTAAACAAGATATACACAACAACCAACTCCACGGAACCTAAGTCCAAATACAATAATTAAAGAAAAGGGAAACCAGGATCGCTATAACCTCCCCCCTTAAAGAATTTCGTCCCCGAAATTAAATACAAGTTTTCAAAACAAGTTTTCTCCATTTCCAACAATATTATAACATAATGTTAAACAACCCGACCCGTTACCGGTCAATTCATCTCTTTTCAAGAGGCAAATCACAAATATACAAAACAACCTGCATATAACATGCATTCCTTTGAATTTTGACAATTTCATCACATCTTCCACAATTAACATATGCAACATTAATATCATGCTTGCATTCCCACAATATACTTAACATACACAATGTTAAACAACTTCTATTTTGAGGCAAGTTCCAAAGCATACTTCCATAAACCAAAACATTTACAATGTTTTACAACTTAAGACATATTTAATGCTCTTAAAGTTAATATTACAAAATTTCAATACATGATTACACATCAACAAACACGTCCGGATATCTCTCACGGACTTCCAACTCACGTTTCCAAGTGGCTTCCTCCACCTCGTGATGTTTCCACAAGACTTTTACCAAGGGAATGGTCTTGCCACGCAGGACTTTATCCCGTCTATCCAAGACCCGAACCGATCTCTCCTCATACGAGGCATCCTCATCAACCTCTAGGTCGGTCTAATCCAATACATGCGATGGATTTGGCTTATACTTCCGAAGCATACTCACATGAAACACGTCATGAACTCTGGACAACTGCGGCGGCAAAGCTAAACGATAGGCAACCTCGCCAATCCTCTCAAGGATCTCAAAAGGGCCAATAAACCGAGGGGACAACTTCTCACTCTTCCCAAACCTCATCAATCCCTGCCTAGGTGATATTTTCAGAAAGACATGATCACCTACCTCAAACACCAAAGGTCTCCTCCTACGGTCGGCATAAGATTTCTGACGACTCTGGGCTGTAACAAGCCTCCTACGGATAAGCTCAACTTTCTCCGTCGTTTCCCTCACCAACTCCGGACCCAACAAAGGTGCATCACCCACCTCGGCCCAACAAACTGGAGACCTACACGGTCGGCCATACAAGGCCTCAAACGGTGCCATACCGATACTAGACTGGAAACTGTTGTTGTAGGCAAACTCCACCAAGGGCAAGTGCCTCTCCCACGTCCCACTAAAGTCAAGGACACAACCTCGAAGCATATCCTCAAGGATCTGAATAGTACGCTCGGACTGCCCGTCAGTCTGAGGATGATAAGCCGTGCTAAAGGTCAACTTAGTACCCAAGGCACTCTGCAAACTCTGCCACAACCTGGCAGTAAAACGAGGATCTCTATCTGAGACAATCGTCACTGGGACCCCGTGCAATCTCACTATGTCCCGAATATACAAGTCGGCAAGATGATCTACTAATCTCTCACGCGCATAGGAATGAAGTGCGCCGACTTAGTCAACCGGTCTACAACCACCCAAATAGCATCACTACCCCGCTGAGTCCTCGGAAGACCTACAACGAAGTCCATAGTGACATGCTCCCACTTCCACTCGGCAATAGGCAAGGGTTGTAACAAACTCGCTAGCCTTTGATGTTCGGTCTTCACTTGCTAACAAGTAAGGCACTTAGACACGAAAACTGCCACATCTCTCTTCATACCCCTCCACCAAAACTGGCGCCCTAAATCACGATACATCTTGGTGCCTCCCGAATGCACCGCAAGGCGTGAATGGTGAAACTCTCGGAGTACCTCCTCTCAGCAGGACTCCGGCACAAACAATCGGTCTCGGTATCTCACACTCTGGTCAGGATACACCGTCAAACCCTTCTCAACCTTCCCACTGGAGATCTTCTCCCGGAGGAATTCTACCTCAAGGTCACCTCTCTGCGCCTCTAACACTCGAGTCACCAGTGTAGGCTGCGCAACAACAGAAAACAAGGCCGCAGCCTCAACAGATTCGCCCAAAAGCAAATCAAACTCGCCAAGTGCCCCCAACATCTCCCACTCCCGGATGGCTATACAAGCTACATCACTAATGGATTTTCTACTAAGGGCATCGGCCACAACATTGGCCTTTCCCGGATGATAGTGCAACTCGAAGTCGTAATCCTCAATGAACTCCATCCACCTCCTCTGCCTTAAGTTCAAGTCTTTCTGTGTAAACAGATATTTCAGACTCTTATGATCCGAGAACACCTCGAATCTCTCACCATAAAGGTAGTGCCTCCAGATTTTCAAGGCAAAGATCACTACTGCTAGCTCTATAGGTCATGTGTAGGGTAATTCTTCTCGTGTATTTTCAACTGACGTGAGCCATAGGCAACCACTTTTCCCTCTTGCATCAACACACAACCCAAACCCTCTCGTGAGCATCACAATAGACTGCATAACCCAACCCTCTCTCCGGAATAATCAAGACCGGAGCGGTGGTCAATCTAACTTTCAACTCTTGGAATGACTTTTCACTAGTCTCACTCCATACAAATTTGACTCCCTTCCGAGTCAATCTAGTCAACGGCGAAGCTAGCCTGGAGAAATCCTTCACAAACCGCGATAATACCCAGCTAATCCCAGAAAACTGCGGATCTCAAAAACACTCTTAGGCTGTGCCCAATCTTGCACTGCCTCTATCTTGGATGTATCAACCGACACCCCTTTCCCGGAAACCACATGGCCTAAGAATTTGACTTCTCCTAGCCAGAACTCATACTTCCCAAACTTGGCATACAGCCTATAGGCTCTAAGCAACTCAAGCACCACTCTCAAGTGTTCCTCGTGCTCCTCCTCTGAAGGCGAATAGATAAGGATGTCGTCCACGAAAACGACTACAAAACGATCTAAGAATTCCTGGAAGATCCGGTTCATCAAATCCATAAAGACTGCCGGTGCATTGGTGAGCCCAAATGGCATCACCAGAAACTCATAATGGCCATACCGCGTACAGAATGCCGTCTTCGGAATATCCTCCTCCCTGACCCTCAACTGGTGGTAACCCGATCTCAAGTCTATCTTAGAGAAACAACGGGAACCCTTCAACTGGTCAAACAGATCATCTATACGGGGCATAGGGTACTTATTCTTAACCGTAGCCCGATTCAACTTCCTGTAGTCGATACAAAGTCTCAAGGCACCATTTTTCTTTTTAGCAAAGAGGGCCGGTGCTCCCCACGGTGAAACACTAGGGCGTACGAAGCCCTTATCCAGCAACTCTTGGTTGAATCTTCAACTCAACCAACTCTGCTGGGGCAAAACGGTAAGGTGCCATAGAAATCGGCGCCGTGCCGGGCACTAAATCAATGGAGAACTCAATATCTCGGTGAGATGGCAAACTAACAAGATCCTCAAGAAAGACGTCCGAGTACTCACAAACCACTCTCGGCAATACAATCTGGGTCTCATCACACTCGCTATTCAAAAGGTTAGCAAGCAGACTACTAAGCTCACTCCGCCCTTGCGGATCATACACCGATGGCAATACACTACCAACCCGATCCCCCAAGAAATGAAAACACTCCCCGCTCAAGGTACATATTGTGACCCTCTGGCGGTAGCAATCGATAACAGCCCGATATGACGATAGCCAGTCCATACCCAAAATAACATCAAAACCCTTCATGGGCATAACTACAAAAGGGAACGGAAGTTGATGATCGGCGACCTCTATATCACAACCTCTACATACGTGCTTCAAAATCAATTCACCCCAAGAGGTGATACAACACATATAGGAGATGCTAATTTGCCAACTCCAATTCCAAAACAAATGCAAATGCAGCAGATACAAAGGAATGAGACGCACCCGTATCAATCAATACACTAGCAACTGAGTTGCAAAACAGAAAGGTACCTCTCACAACTGATGGAACCGGTACCTAGGTCCTGCGCGGTAACAGCATACACGCGCCAGTAGGCCCCTGATCCACCTGGCTCAACCTCAGAGCATACGACTGCTGCACAGACTGGGACGATGAAGCCCCCTGATTGCCTCGAGGCCTGCACTAACTGAGCTGGCTGAAGACTCAGCCTCTGCCCAGATGCACCAGATGTGCCACTCAACTGCGGGCAAAACCTCTTTAGGTGCCCCGCCTGACCACATTGATAACAAGACAGCGGGACCCCTACCCTGACTCTGGCTCTGTGGTCTAGCCGAAGAAGAAGCAGCTCGCTGACCTCCTCCCCTCTTGGGCAAACCGAACCCTTGTGGCCAGCTGACCACACTTGTAACATGTGAAGTCCCCCTGATTGCCTCTCCCCGAGCCTACACTCAGTACTGGAAAGGTCGATCTAGCAACACCACCCTGAGACTGCTGAGGGTTAGCACCCCTCTATCTCCTGCCATTACCCTGACCATCCTGGCTCCTCTTAGAGCCTCTCTGTCCCTCCTCCTCCTGCATCATGATCTCCATATGGGCTGCAGTATCAACCAAGTGCCCATAGTCTCGGATCATACAACCACCGACTCTCATCTTGAGGTCGCGCCTCAACTTCTTCTCAAACTCGATATAGCGGCGTTCCTCGGACACCACAAGTTCAGGTGCGAACCTGGACAAGCTAGTAAAAGCAACCTCATACTCAGCCACTGAAGAACTCAACTGCAAAAACTGGCAGAACTATTCTCTCAGCTTCTCCCTGACTGCTGGAGATAAGAATTTCTCTTGGAAAGCACTCACAAAAGCCTCCCAAGTGCCACCAATACGTCCCTTCATAAATTTCCACCACTGACCCGCATCCCCCTTCAGTTGGAAAGATGCCAAGGTCGCTTTCAATGCTCCGTCCTCGATACCAAGCATCTCAAACGTCTTACTCATCTGCTCCAACCACTCATCAGCCTTAAGTGGCTCCTTCGGATCCCCCAAAAACTCATCCAGATTTGACCGGAAGAACTCTCTCTTCAGAAAAGAAGGCCCTGCATCAACAACCTGAGCCTAGACTTGATTCTCAGCTCTGAGAATGTCCATGGATGCTCTCAATGCTCCTGCCATCTCACGGGCTAAGGCGCCCATGGCCTGCTAACCTGCTGGCTCGGCCACATTGGCCTGGCCAACACCCTCCTGCTGCGCCGGAATATCATCCGGTATAGGCACCTCCTGCCTCCTAGGCCTACCTCGCCTACCACCACGTCCTCGTCCTGACATCCTAATAAAGGTAACGAAGAACATTAGCACATTCAAAAATGTGCCGAAACTATACACTCGCGTCCTAATGCATGGACAACTGTAATTCACTCCACGTAAGCACATAAACACATAAGCACTTACGACTTTCATTTCTGGATAATGATGGTCCCGAGGCGTTGCTAGAGTTCCAGTTAGAAACAGCATTGATCAAGTGCTTTTCCAATAGGACTCCCAGAAACCCAAGAATCCAATCAACATCCTAGAAACTAAATCCCATACCCAAATAGTCACATAAACATGTTATCACATAAACACATAACATTACACTTAAGTCTCTAACAAGCGAGACAAACCCATTATAATACTAATCACTTCCCACGTACCCAAAGTATTCGAACCCGGTAAGCTCTGATACCAAGTTGTAACGCCCTCAAAAAAATAACATTAAAACCCATCAATTTAGACATGCATTGATATAAAAGATAAATATTCTTCTATTCATCAGAGTAGTTCATTACAATGAGTATTACATGTTAACAACAAAAGCAAATGCCCTACGGGCTTATAGCTTTCCAAGTTAACACTTGGTTACAAAAAGAACAGTACTAACTCAAATACCCATTAAGCCCTAGGCTTGAATTTACATGTAATACATCCAAAAGATACAAAACGACAAAAGTCTGTCTGCCTCTAGCCTCCCAAGCTATGTCCTTGGGAGGTGGCATGCTACCTGTACCTGAAAATGATGTCCCATAAAGGGTGAGCCACAACCAGTAGTAGAAATACACTAAACCAGCTATGAACAATGACTAAAAGATTAGCAGTTGATAGATGGTCAACACAAATACATCCACTTATATCACATTCCGGTTTCATGACATTAAGTCCATGTTACATTTTATTTCCCATTTCTTTTTTCAACTTTGAGTTTGGAAACAAGGCTCAACACCTAGCCAAATAGCTTAATGAGATTAAGACTCATCTTTAAAACCCTTTCGAAATTCATGATGGATACACATTTTAATGCTGTATCAATAACACATAAACCACTTCCACACTTTACAAAAGATATACATTTTTGTGCTGTATCAACATCACATAGAATCACTCCTATACTTCACTGTGGGGAAATGGGTTTGGAAATACTCTTCCGATCCTGGGAGACGCTGATGATCCTCTGCTAGTCACCTGCAAAGACACGAATACTCCGGTCGGGGGTGCCGGAATTAGCACTCCGACGGACAAGTCAGTTTTCCTCAAGAAAGCTTGTTTACTAAGTTTTTAGAAGTGATTTTCTTACATCCCTTTTACAGATCTGAAGCTCTTGTATTTATATCCATTTTTCGGGCCTCGGGGCCAGAGTCTACTTTTTTATTTGATTATTCCTTTTGTCCTGTCATGCCTTCAGGTATATTCGGCCTTACATTCGTAGTCGGCATCTCAGTTGAGCCGAATGGAGCCGTTCAATTCCTGGCTCCCCGGGTATATCAGATTTCGTCTCCCCATGAATTCGGCTCCCACAATTGCCCCCCAAGCATTCTCTTAACGACAGTTGAGTGAGATGCTTGGTTCCAATTTTCAAAGTCTCTGAACCGAAGTTCGGGGATCAGACTTATCACACAGAAGTTTAATTACAACGCCTTTAATCATCGCCTCGACTCCCCGACCCTTCGTACATGCCTATTTTATTATGATTTTAAAATATGATGTCCTTTCGAATTCATATTCTATGACGCTGATTGCTTAGTCGCTCTTCGAATCGTTCTTGCAATTTTTCCGTATGTGATACTTTCTTCATTATTGTAAGTTTTCTTCCCCTTGCTCTGAAGTTTTTCCTATTTTGTTTATTCTGTCGCTTTTTTCATAGACAGTAGGTTATGGCGAAACATTTGAAAGACCTACTTTCGTCAGACCGAATTGTTGGCTTTAGGCGCCATTTTTCTGTTCCTGACGATGTCCACTTGTCGTTTGTGGCGGACGGCACTCTCGACATGGAGATGGAAGACGAAACCACGATTGTCTTTCCCCTCTTGTCAATCGCAGAGGGTGGCGTCCGCTTTCCCCTTCACCCATTTTTGAGGGCTGTTCTTCGCCATTGGGATTTGATCCCCTCCCAACCCAATGTGAATTTCTTTAGAATTATAATGGGGGTTGTGGCGCTGAACCGCTGCCTTGGGATTAACCTTGGCATCCCTGCCATTCGGCATTGTTATGCTTTGGCCAAGTCTTCTGGTCGGCACGGGCGTTACTTCCTCAGAGCCAAGGATACAGACCATTAGTTAGTCACTATGCTTTCCAGTTCTGGGAAACGAGTTGATGATGTTATGGTCGTCATTCGTGGCAACTGGGAGTTCAACGAAGGGGAGGACCGCGTTGATCCTGTTCCTAGACGTAGGGGCGAACCAGGTCGCCGAATGCTTTCTTGCTTGTGTTATATGCTCATATCTGCCATACCGTTTTCTTGAGTCTTATGGCTTGTCTTTTGCAGGGAGCAATTTAAAGAAAATACGAGCTTCAACTGACGACGTCGTTCTTTCGGATATTAGGGTTGCTCTTAGTTATTTTGGCTGTCGTAGTCTTCGCAAACAGGGAAGAGCGGCTCACGTTCTGTTTTGCTACGAGCCTACGTATACGACCTTTTCGGCTGCGGAAAACATACCGATTCCGGAGGGGGAAGATTTCCTTGTTGCTCGTATTTTTTCCATCTTCAAAAATTTGAGACGAATAGGTCTTAAAGGGTCCGATTCGGATAATACTGAAATATCCCATTCTGCCGAATCAGATCAGTCCGAGGCCGAATCGGAAGAGGTATCGGATTCTGCCGACCCTCCTTCCACATCGGGGCGGGGGAACCTTTCTGTTGGCGACGTTCTTCAACGTGCAGACAACCTTCTCCTCTCCGGATCTACTGACATGGCTGGGTTAAGCCTGACAAAGCTCGCTAAGAAGGCGAATGCGGAGAGATTAGCTGCACGGCGAAGAGCGGAGGGTCATTCGACCGAAACGCCCACCAGTACATCTCAATATTCCCTCCTAGTTACCAAATCGACGTCTTTAGAAATTGTTGAGGGGACGGCCGCAGATAAGAATGCCGAATCTGCTTTGGTTGGGAAAGCCGTTCAGGACGTTGATGGAAAGACGGAGAAACGCGATAGGGATCATGAGACCGGCTTTGAAGATCTCGGCGGCAAACGCCCTCGAATGGGGGAATCGAGCGAGGTTGTGCCCTTTGTGATTCGACCAATGGTAAGGAACACGCCGGTTCCTTCGGATGCTTCTGCACGTAAAGACCCAGAGGTTGCGTTTGGCGTGGCAACGTCTTTGTCGTTGCCATCTGATATGGAGGCTTTCCAGTTGGAATCGGATTTAAATGCAACAATGTTAGCCGCCGCACAGTCGGCCCTTTTGGTGCGTATTTTGACTTTTCCTTCACCCAAAAATCGTGCGAGTTGTGTTTTCTGACTTTTTCTTTTGCAGACCGTTGGTAGGATAGCCGATGTGGGCCGCCATCATCTCGACACCGTCAAGCAGATTAGTTATTTACGAAAGCAAGTTGAGGACCAGAGGAAGAGGGCCGAGGAGGACGAATTTTTAAGAGCGCAACAGGAAGCTTCTCGGGCAGAGGACGAGGTAGAGAGAGCTCGTCACGCGGATAAGTTGAGAGCAGAGTCCGAGAAGAAGGCCGACGATATGGAAGCTGCACTTGGCTTATCCCAAAAGGCGGTTGCCAGACTGGAGGCAGAGTTGGCTGAAACGAAAGCGGCAAAGGAGATTGCCGATTCCAAAAGGTTCGAAGCCGGGAAAGAGGCTGGACTCGCCGAGTATGTGGACCAGGTCTCTAGGTTTGAGAATCGGGGCTTCAAGCATGGTTGGGAGAAAGCCCTTGCTGCAGCTAGAGTTTCGCTGAATATGCCAATACCATATGAGCAAGTGGACATCGATCCGTTGGAGACTGATTCCGAGGGTTGATCTTTACGATACACAATTGTTATGATTTCGAGAAAGTACTTTTTCCGTTTGTTTTTGTTTTATCGGACGTTTTCCGTGTTTTTCATCCGGGTTGATATTATAAAAGTTATGATACAGAAATGGACGTCGATACTTTTTTACAGTTATAAAAATGTTATGAATGCTGCTCGATGTGCTGATGTTTCTGTAATTTTATGGTGATATTGTTTTAATAAATAGAGCGAGGCGACTAGATTAATAAATCTGCCCTTGCCTTGGCCAGGGCGCTAGCGCGAAGAGCCTAATTGGTTCGTGCTCGTGGGCTGGCCTAGGCATTCTGAAAAGATGGCCGAGTAAAACGAGGCTACTAGATTAATAAATCTGCCCTGCCTTGGCCAGGGCGCGGCGCGAAGAGCCTAATTGGTTCGTGCTCGTGGGTTGGCCTAGGCATTCTGAAAAGATGGCCGAGTAAAACGAGGCTACTAGATTAATAAATCTGCCCTTGCCTTGGCCAGGGCGCGAGCGCGAAGAGCCTAATTGGTTCGTGCTCGTGGGTTGGCCTAGGCATTCTGAAAAGATGGCCGAGAAATCGTGAAATCCACGAAGGGCATTCCGAATCCGGAGACTTTGACGGCCCTAAGGTGTGCATCAATGGGCTAATCGGCCTAAAGGATCATGCGCCAAAGGGCGCTCCGAATCGGAGACTTATTCGGCCCTGAGGTGTCGTGCACCAAAGGCGCTCCGAATCCGGAGACTTATTTTGGCCAATCGTGAATCCACGAAGGGCGCTCCGAATCGGCCCTAGGTGTGCATCAATGGGCTATCGGCCCTAAGGTCATGCCCAAAGGGGCTCCGAATCCGGAGACTTATTTTGGCCAATCGTGACATCCACGAAGGGCGCTCCGAATCCGGAGACTTATTCGGCCCTAAGGTGTGCACCAAAGGGCGCTCCGAATCCGGAGACTTATTTTGGCCAATCGTGACATCCACGAAGGGCGCTCCGAATCCGGAGACTTATTCGGCCCTAAGGTGTCGTGCACCAAAGGGCGCTCCGAATCCGGAGACTTATTCGGCCAGGTGTCGTGACCAAAGGGGCTCCGAATCCGGAGACTTATTTTGGCCAATCGTGACATCCACGAAGGGCGCTCCGAATCCGGAGACTTATTTTGGCCAATCGTGACATCCACGAAGGGCGCTCCGAATCCGGAGACTTATTCGGCCCTAAGGTGTCGTGCACCAAAGGGCGCTCCGAATCCGGAGACTTATTTCGGCCCTAATCGTGCACCAAAGGGCTCCGAATCCGGAGACTTATTCGGCCCTAGGTGTCGTGCACAATCGTGACATCCACGAAGGGCGCTCCGAATCCGGAGACTTATTTTGGCCAATCGTGACATCCACGAAGGGCGCTCCGAATCCGGAGACTTATTTGGCCAATCGTGACATCCACGAAGGGCGCTCCGAATCCGGAGACTTATTCGGCCCTAAGGTGTCGTGCACGAAGGGCGCTCCGAATCCGGAGACTTATTTTGGCCAATCGTGACATCCACGAAGGGCGCTCCGAATCCGGAGGTACTTATCGGCCCTAAGGTCATGCCCAAAGGGGGCTCCGAATCCGGAGACTTATTTTGGCCAATCGTGACATCCACGAAGGGCGCTCCGAATCCGGAGACTTATTCGGCCCTAAGGTGTCACCAAAGGGCTCCGAATCCGGAGACTTATTTTGGCCAATCGTGACATCCACGAAGGGCGCTCCGAATCCGGAGACTTATTCGGCCTAAGGGTGTGCACCAAAGGGCGCTCCGAATCCGGAGACTTATTCGGCCCTAAGTGTCGTGCACCAAAGGGCTCCGAATCCGGAGACTTATTTTGGCCAATCGTGACATCCACGAAGGGCGCTCCGAATCCGGAGACTTATTCGGCCCTAAGGTGTCGTGCACCAAAGGGCGCTCCGAATCCGGAGACTTATTTTGGCCAATCGTGACATCCACGAAGGGCGCTCCGAATCCGGAGACTTATTCGGCCCTAAGGTGTCGTGACCCAAAGGGCTCCGAATCCGGAGACTTATTCGGCCCTAAGGTGTCGTGCACCAAAGGGCTCCGAATCCGGAGACTTATTCGGCCAATCGTGCATCCAAAGGGCGCTCCGAATCCGGAGACTTATTTTGGCCAATCGTGACATCCACGAAGGGCGCTCCGAATCCGGAGACTTATTCGGCCCTAAGGTGTCGTGCACCAAGGGCGCTCCGAATCCGGAGACTTATTTGGCCAATCGTGACATCCACGAAGGGCGCTCCGAATCCGGAGACTTATTCGGCCCTAAGGTGTCGTGCCCAAAGGGCGCTCCGAATCCGGAGACTTATTTTGGCCAATCGTGACATCCACGAAGGGCGCTCCGAATCCGGAGACTTATTCGGCCCTAAGGTGTCGTGCACCAAAGGGCGCTCCGAATCCGGAGACTTATTCGGCCAATGTCGTGCACCAAAGGGCGCTCCGAATCCGGAGACTTATTCGGCCCTAAGGTGTCGTCACCAAAGGGCGCTCCGAATCCGGAGACTTATTTTGGCCAATCGTGACATCCACGAAGGGCGCTCCGAATCCGGAGACTTATTCGGCCCTAAGGTGTCGTGCACCAAAGGGGCTCCGAATCCGGAGACTTATTCCCCTAAGGTGTCGTGCCCAAAGGGCGCTCCGAATCCGGAGACTTATTTTGGCCAATCGTGACATCCACGAAGGGCGCTCCGAATCCGGAGACTTATTTGGCCAATCGTGACATCCAGAAGGGCGCTCCGAATCCGGAGACTTATTCGGCCCTAAGGTGTCGTGCACCAAGGGGCTCCGAATCCGGAGACTTATTTTGGCCAATCGTGACATCCACGAAGGGCGCTCCGAATCCGGAGACTTATTCGGCCCTAAGGTGTGTGCACCAAAGGGCGCTCCGAATCCGGAGACTTATTTGGCCAATCGTGACATCCACGAAGGGCGCTCCGAATCCGGAGACTTATTCGGCCCTAAGGTGTCGCACCAAAGGGGCTCCGAATCCGGAGACTTATTCGGCCAAGGGTCGTGCACAAGGGCTCCGAATCCGGAGACTTATTTTGGCCAATCGTGACATCACGAAGGGCGCTCCGAATCCGGAGACTTATTCGGCATAATGTTGAGCGCAAACATGTAAAACACGAAACCTTGCATTACAACGACATGCGTACAAGTATCAAGCCCACAGGTCGGGTCATTGATAAAATTTACGTAGATGTGTTGAATTCCACGGCCGTGGCAGGCTTCTTCCTGACATGTCGGAGAGCCGATATGCCCCTACGCCTGCGACGGAATCTATCTGATAGGGGCCGTCCCAGTTCGGACCAAGCTTTCCATCGGCTGGCCTCCGGTCGGCTGGCAGTACCTTCTTTAGGACCAGTTCCTGGATTGTAGCGGCGCAACTGAACTCGAAGATTGTATGACTTGGCAGCTGCTGCTGATATCGTGCCATGGACGCTAAGGCGCGGTCTCTCCGTTCTTCGATCAGAACCAGGTCCAGAGCGAGCATCATGTCATTTCGGCCTGTGTCGAAGGCTTGCGATCTCAAAGTTGGCAAGCCGATCCCTAGGGGTAAGATTGCCTGGGTTCCGAAGCATAAGGCAAACGGCGTTTCTCCGGTAGATCGTCTTGGCGTTGTTCGATGGGCCCACAGTACACTCGGCAACTCTTCAACCCATCTGCCTTTGGCATTTTCCAGCCTCTTTTTATGCCGTTCAAGATGGATTTGTTTGAAGCTTCCGCTTGACCGTTACTTTGGGGGTAGGCTGGCGTAGAGAAGTAGGCTCAATACCATATTTGCTGCACAATTCTCGGTATACGCCACAATCGAACTGAGTACCATTATCTGAGATCAATGCTCGTGGTATGCCGAATCGTGTAATGATGTTCCTCCACACGAAGCGCTTAATGTCGGAATCCCGTATATGGGTTAGAGCCTCCGCTTCGACCCACTTTGTGAAGTAATCGGTTGCTACGATCAAAATCGCTTGTTCCCTGGGGCCCTTGGCAATGGTCCCACGATATCGAGTCCCCATGAGCAAACGGCCAGGGGCTTGTGATAGAATTCAAAGCTTCTGCCGGCTGATGAGTTAATGGGGAGAACTTTTGGCATTGTTCGCATTTCTTGACATAATTTTCTGCGTCGGCTCTCATCGTCGGCCAATAATATCCTGTGTTATCGCCCGATGGGCCAGGGAGCGTCCCCCGAATGGGCACCACTGCCATCATGTATCTCAGTGAGCAGCTCCTCTACTCTGTCCGGGTGCACGCATTCCAAGTATGGTCCAGAGAGGGACTTTTTGTAAAGCCCTCCTTGTGGATCTAAGTAATACCGCAGGGCCTTGTTTCGCAGTTTGTGTGCTTCTTTTTGTCCTCTGGGAGTTGCTCAGAAGAAAGGAATGCAGCAATGGGGTCCTTCCAACTTGGAGCGGATTCTATAATATTGATGTGGGTTTCCTCCGGAGGGCCGATACTTGGTTTTGGGACGAAACCTACTTCGATGGTACGCTTGAGCTCGGAGTTGATGGCGGAGGCTAAGCAGGCCAGGGCATCCGCGTGTGTATTTTGATCGCGTGTTATTTGGTTTAGTTCATGATGGTCGAATTTTGTCAGCAAGGAGTTAGCCGTTTTCATATAGGCCGCCATACGCTCGTCTCTTGCCGCGTACTCCCCCTTTAGCTGGTTGATTACCAATTTTGAGTCGCAAAACACCAACAGCCGCCGCGCGCCGAGCAGATGCGCGTTCCGCAGTCCGGCTAAAAGGGCTTCGTATTCGGCTTCGTTATTTGATGCTTCGAAGCCGAGCTTGACGGCCTGCTCAATTACTGCGCCGTCTGGAGACATAATTACTACGCCGGCGCCGCTGCCCCGTTGGTTAGATGACCCATCACAGTATAATTGCCAAATGTCCCCAACATAAATTCTCCAATCTGGCTTCGACCGATCTTCGGCCTTTGGCTGGAGGTCATCAGGCTTGAGGTCGGCAAGCCCTCCTGTGAATTCGGCAACAAAGTCGCAAGCACCTGCCCCTTGATTGCAGTTTTGGGTAAAAACTGAATGTCGTATTGGCCGAGTTCGAGAGCCCACTTCGAAACACGCCCTGATGCTTCTGCATTCCGTAGTACTGATCGAAGGGGATAGTCTGTTAGCACCCTAATGCTGTGTGCTTGGAAGTAATGCATCAGTTTTCTTGCTGCCATGACCAAGGCTAGGACGAGTTTTTCCAGCGGTAGGTAGCGTGTTTCGGCGTCCACCATTGCCTTGCTCACATAATACACTGGCTGTTGCTGCCCTTCCTCCTCTTTTAATAATACGGCGCTGACAGCCCTGTCGGAGACTGCCAGATATAGGATGAGGGGGTCGCCGGTGGCGGGCGTTGTTAGAAGAGGTACTGTCCGGAGGTAGGTCTTCAAACCGTTAAAAGCTGCTTCGCATTCGGCGGACCATTCGAAAGCTCTGCCCAACGTAGTGTTTGAAAGAATTGTCTGCATCGGTCTGTAGATCGGCTGATGAACCTGTTGAGTGCAGCAGCCATTCCCATCAACTTTTGGACTTCTTTCACAGAACGGGGGGAACTCAGCTCCAAAATTGCTGTGACTTGCCTCGGGTTGGCTTCGATTCCTCGGTGGTTGACGATATAACCCAGGAATTTGCCGGAGCCGATTCCGAATGCGCATTTGGAAGCGTTTAGCTTCATTCCGTATTTGCGTAGGGTATTGAAGTCTTTTCCAGATCGGCTATATGGTTTTGCTCTTCTTTGGATTTGACCACCATGTCATCGATGTATACTTCCATAGTGTGTCCGCTGTTCTTTGAACATCGTGGTGACCAGTCTTTGGTAAGTTGCCCCTGCATTTTTCAGTCCAAAAGGCATAACCTGTAGCAGTAGGTACCTCTTGGAGTGAGGCAGTTTTGTCCTGATCATCCGGATTCATGGCGATCTGATGGTAGCCCCTGTAGGCATCGAGGAAACTCATGCGCCGATGGCGTGCCGTCGCATCGACGAGTTGGTCGATTCTTGGTAAGGGGAAGCAGTCTTTGGGGCAAGCTTTGTTCAGATCGTGAAATCGACGCACACTCGCCAAGTTCCATTTTTCTTTTTCACCACCACGTGTTGGAGAGCCACGTGGGGTAGGTGACTTCTCTGATTGCCCCGGCGTCAAGCAGTTTGTCAACTTCTTCTACAACGGCGGCGGTGTGTTCTGCGGAGGATCGCCGGCCTTTCTGAATGATCGGCTTGCACCGGGGGTCGACATTTAGATGGTGTTGTGAGACTGACGGGTCTATTCCCGGCATCTCGTATGGAGTCCACGCAAAGACGTCGAGGTTGCCGAGTAAGAAAGTGATCAGCTGCTGTCTGTCGACCTGGCTCAGAGAGGCGCCGATCATAAAAAACTTTTCTGGGCTTCCATCAATGTCAACCCGGTCTAAACCTTCCGTGGCCTTTTCGTTTGGTTGACGCCCGACGTCATCCAGAACCTCTCGATGGGCACTTCGATGGAATTTACTTGCAGTTCCTTCGGCGTCTTAGCGGCGAGAAGATAACATGTTTTCGCTGACTGTTGAGAGCCACGGATCTGCTCGACGCCGTATTCCGTTGGGAAACGTAGTAGCTGCTGGTGGTAGGTGCTTGGGACGGCCTGCAGGGTATGCAACCATGATCGCCCCATGATGAGATTGTACGGGACGGTAACCTAACGACCAAGAATTCCACGTCCACCGTTCTGGAGCCAGCTCGAACGGGTAGACTGATCTTTCCCAATGGGTACTCCGGGTTGGCGTTGAAGCCGAATAGTGGATAAGGAGCGGGAGTCAGATCCGAATCGTTGAACCCGAGTTTGACGAAGGTTTTATAGTACATAACCTCCGAAGTGCTTCCCTGGTCGATAAGGACGCGTTCGACGGTGAATCTGTTTACGCGCAGCGCGACAACCAGAGGATCTACGTGGGGGAGTGTTATGCCGCTCAAATCAGAGTCGTCGAAGGTGATGCTTGGCGCTTCTCGGAGCGGGGTCGCTTTGTTGGTGTGAGCTGATGCTGGGGGCCTGGAAGTGACTGGATTGCATGTACAGTCGGGGCTATCGGCAGGCTGTATATCATATGTACGTGTCAAGCGGGACGTCTTTTGGGCGACGTGAATCCTCTGTCATCGCGTCAAGGTGATCGGTTAAGGCGCGGTGACTCGAGGTCGTTGAGGCCTGCCCTTGGGATCGCTCAGGAACTTTGAGCCTTGCCCGCTCGGACTTTGCTTTTTCTAAGGCCAAATCGCGGCGAAGGCGTTCGTTCTCAGCGATGATGTTGTCCAAACTCTGTTGGATCTGTCTGGCTTGTTCTACGGTCGCTTGCATCATTTCCTTCGTTGGAGTCGTTGGTGAGTTAGAGCTCGAGAGCGTCGCTGCGCGCAGTTTCCTTTCCGAGCGTATTTGCCGGAGCGAAGTCGTCTCTCTGTGCAGTTCGTCGGTGGCCATCGGAGGATCTTCGTCACGTCTTCCATGGATGTATTCGAGTATTCCCACAGACGGCGCAATTGTGGGGAAATGGGTTGGAAATACTCTTCGATCCTGGGAGACGCTGATGATCCTCTGCTAGTCACCGCAAAGACACGAATACTCCGGTCGGGGTGCCGGAATTAGCACTCCGACGGACAAGTCAGTTTTCCTCAAGAAAGCTTGTTTACTAAGTTTTTAGAAGTGATTTTCTTACATCCCTTTTACAGATCTGAAGCTCTTGTATTTATATCCATTTTTGGGCCTCGGGGCCAGAGTCTACTTTTTATTTGATATTCCTCCTTTTGTCCTGTCATGCCTTTTCAGGTATTTCGGCCTTACATTCGTAGTCGGCATCTCAGTTGAGCCGAATGGAGCCGTTCAATTCCTGGCTCCCCGGGTATATCAGATTTCGTCTCCCCATGAATTCGGCTTCCACATTCACAATTGATAACGATATACATATTAGTGCTATATCAAATCAATTTGAACACTTCCATAATCAACACTTGATACACATTGTAGTGTTGTATCAATGTCACACAAAATCCGGTTTAGAGGTCCATCCCCCATCTTCCCCTAAACCGTGGAGTACATCCCCTATCTTCTCCCACACAACACAACATATGTATATAAACGTAGATCATATACAATCAATCAATACATAAAGTTAATGTATTATTCCAACCGCCATAATCGATAGCATACTCAATTGATTAGTTTTAGTTTGCCTAATCATCATGCATTGTCTACAACAATCAAGACTATCCTCCACCGATAGCCCAAAACAGTTATTTCTAAACAGAAAATAAATGCACCAATGGATAAATTATTAACATTTCAATTAGGTGAGTGATAAATAATCCAACTACACCCTTTAATCCCACACGTTCCCAATTCTTACATTCTCAATTCAATTCTTCATTTCTCCAAGTTAATTATACAAATTAATTAAACTATGTAATTAGGGCATTTTTCCCATAAGTTACATAACAACCCTAAGGTTCCATTTTCTTCCATAATCCATCATCTATCTCATTTCTCTATGCCAATCATGCACATAGGTTTATTATAAATAAAACCCCATCTTTTGTAAAATTACACAAAGACCCAAACTTTCTCAAAATTACACAACAACCCCCAACATATCAAAAGGCTAAAATTTAAAGACAAAGCTCATAAAGAGGAGTAGGATATCCCTACCTCGAAGTTTGAGCTCAAACGGAGAAGAGACCAAAACCAAAGTGCTCCAACCTCCAAACTTTTTGGATCAAAACGACGCCATCGACGATCAACACAACTTTTACAAAGGCCGAAGGAAAGGAGAACGCTCTAACTAGATCAAAGCCTAGAGAGAAGGGAGTTTCTAGAGAGAGAAGCTCTCAAAATCGATTTTTGGAAAGTTAGAGAGAGAGAAGAAAAGTGAAAAGTGATTCAAAAATGCCCAACTGCTATCTGATATACGACAGGTCCGCTCGAGCGGAAAACACAACGCTCGAGCGTCAAGAGCAAAAAAACATGGTCCGCTCGAGCGCAAGAAGTCTCGCTCGAGCGCCAAGACACAAAGATAAAGCACATCTGCTCGAGCGCGAAAACCAATCCGCTCGAGCGTAGATTCCCCCCTCCCAGAACTTTCACAGACAAAACACTACCCGCTCGAGCGCCAAAGGTCCGCTCGAGCGCAACCCGCTCGAGTGTAAGAAAACCCGCTAGAGCGTGAAAAACACACCTGCAGAAGTTTTGCAGAGGCACGAAATACTGGGAGATGGATTTTCCCGCTCGAGCTCCAAAACCCCCGCTCGAGCAGATAAGCACAACAAAGGCCCGCTCGAGCGTCAAAATCTCCGCTCGAGCGTGAAGGCAAATTTATGGGCAACTACTTTTGGTTTCTAAGCTCAACCAACCTGTTTTAAACCTGCCCAACACAACCCAAGACTCAAACACAAAGAGTAAATGATGTAAACAAGATATACACAACAACCAACTCCACGGAACCTAAGTCCGGATACAACAATTAAAGAAAGGGGAAATCGGGATCGCTATACAACTCTCAAATTATAGTTCCACCTATTGATTTGAGTGTATTGTTTGTTTTGAGTTTTCAAATTATAATTCTACACCAATTTTTCAAAACTCAATTCAAAACATAATCATTACTTTTCAAAACTCATAACCAAGCACATAATTCAAAACTCTTTTCAAAACTCAATTCAAATCAATATTTTAATTTTTTAAATATTTTAAATATTTTAATATTTTAAAAATATTTTAATTTTGTTAAGATTTTAAATATTTTAATATTTAAATATGTTACGATTTTTTTAATTTTTTGAATATTTTAATTTCAAAATATTACGATTTTAATTTTTTAAATTTTAAAATATTTTATAAAAATAAATTCAAGCTCTATTTTATAAAAATATTTTTAAATATTTTAATTTTTTTGTTATGTATTTGGTTACGATTTGAGTGTAGAGTTGTGAAAGTAGCATGGAGTTTCGAGTTATATGTTTGCTTATGAGTTTTAAAAATAATTTCTTAATTAAGTTTTGTTTTATGTATTTGGTTACGATTTGAGTGTAGAATTGTTTTTAAATTTAAAATATTAACATTTTAAATGATTTAAATTTTTTGAATATTTAAATTATTTAAATTTTTACGATTTAAATTTTTTGAATATTTATTTTAATTTTTACTTATTAAATTTTGTAGATTATTTAAATATTTATGATTTAAATTTTTTGAATATTTATTTTGAAAAAAAATTATTTCCTTTGTAGTATTTTCAATTAAAAAATTGATTAATGTTATTTTCTGTTAATAATAAATTTTTTAATTGAATTTTAAAAGGAATTTGGTTATGAGTGTTGATCAGAATTTTCAATAGTGTGAAAGTAGTGTGTTTTGTTATGAGTTATAACAATTTGAATTAAGTTTTGAAAACTCTTTCCAAAACTCATAACCAAACAAATTTTCTTACTTCACATGTCAAATCAAACTTTCAAAACTCAATTCCACACTCAATTCAACACTCTATTCAAAAATCATAACCAAACAAATTTTCTACACTCAAATAATAATTCCACAACTCACAAACTCAAAATACAACTCATACTCTCAAATCATATTTACAAAACTCTACCAAACGCAACCTTAGTCCTTAAAATCTATTTTCTAGCTAAATTTTCTATTACCCAATTCACTCTCCTCTTGGGTTGTTTTCCTGTATAACAATTGGTATCAAAGCCTCATCTCTAATATTGTGACTTAAACGTTTTAGAGTGATCTATGGTAACTCCTAGCTCCTCACTTCCTGAAGGTCAAGCCTCAAACAGACTACCCATCTTCAATAGCACAAATTTAACTGTTGGAAAACCCGTATGATTATGCATATCCAATCTATTGACTATGAAGTTTGGAAAATCATCTGTGATGGTCCTAAGGTCCCCACCAAAACCATATATGGTCTGCTAGTACCCAAACTTGAGAGTGAGTGGACTAGTGCTGATTATAAAGATATTCAATCAAATGCCAAAGCTGTTAATATGTTGTATTGTGCACTTCATGCTGCTGAGTTTAACAGAATATGCACTTGCACCATAGCGAAAGAAATTTGGGATAAAACTTATTGTAACTCATAGGGGAACCACTCAAGTCAAAAAGTCTGGAGTGAGCATACTTATTCATAACTATGAGCTCTTCAAGATGAAACTAGATGAGAACATATCACAAATGTTCACTCACTTTAAAGATATTATAAACAGCTTTAAATCTCTTGGGAAGACTTATACTAATGCAAAAATTGTCACAAAAGTCCTCCGATCATTGCCAAAAAGTTGGGAGAACAAAGTTATTTCAGTAATAGAAGCAAGAGACTTGTCAACATTGAGTCTTGATGAGCTAATGAGATCTCTCCTAACCCATGAGATCATCATGCAAGAAGAAAAACAAGAAGAAAACAAGAATAAGAAGAAAAGGATAGCTTTCAAGTCTACCTCAAAAACTCAAGAGGAAGAAGAAGATGCTTCAAAAGAAGATGAAGAAATGGCTTTTATTATCAAAAGATTCAAAAGGTTTGTGAAGAAAAAACAAGGTGTAAGGAAGTTCTTCAGAAAAGACTTCAACAAAGATCTTCAAAAAAGAGAAAGTCATAAAAAATCTGAAGTTACTTGCTATGAATGTAACAAGCTGGGACACTACAAATTGGAATATTCAGAGCTCAAAAAACAATTCAAGAAGAATAAGAAGAAAGCCATGATCGCAGCATGGGGAGAAGACAGTGATGACAGCGACTCGGAGACGGATATTTGCAAGAATGACGTCGCAAATCTATACTTGATAGCACTTGAAGATAAGGTGTGCTTTAGGTTAAAATCCAGCAAGAACCGATGGTACCTTGATAGTGCGTGCTCAAGGCACATGACCGGTGATAGAGCAATGTTCTCAACCCTTAAATCCAAAGAAGGAGGTCACGTGACCTTCTTCTTTGGTAAGGGAAAGATCATCGACGAATGTAGTATTGGTAAAACTTCTTCACCCATAATAAAAAATGTGTTGCTTGTTGAAGGATTGAAACATAACTTACTTAGTATTAGTCAAATGTGTAATAAAGGTAATCATGTCACTTTTGAAGAATCCCACTGCACCATTAAAAATTATGCTGAAAACAAAGTGCTTTTTGTTAGTCATAGGCATGAAAATATGTATATATTGATTTGCATAGTTTATCTTCTAATCATGGTGTTAAGTGCTTATCTGCTATAAATGAATCCGGATGGCTATGGCATAAGAGGCTAGGACATACTCATATGGATTTGCTTTCAAAACTCTCAAAACTTGATTTGGTTGTAGGTTTACCAAAAATTGATTTTGAAATAGATAAACTTTGTGATGCTTGTCAACAAGGAAAACAAACAAGAGTTTCTTTCAAATCTAAAAATATTATTTCCACTTCTAGACCTCTTCAATTGTTGCATATTGACTTGTTCAGACCTTCTAGAACTTTAAGTCTTGGTGGTAAATCTTATTGTCTTATTTGTGTGGATGATTATACTAGATTCACCTGGGTGATTTTCTTGGCACAGAAAAATGATACTTTCTCTGTATTTACAGCTCTTTGTAAACGTATTCAAAACATGATTAGTCTTACTATTTGTAGCATTAGAAGTGATCATGGTAGAGAATTTGATAATAATGAGTTTATTCTATTTTGTAATGAGCATGGCATTAATCATAATTTTTCTGCTTCTCAAACTCCTCAACAAAATGGTGTAGTAGAAAGAAAAAATAGAGTTCTTGAGGAAATGGCTTGAACTATGCTTTGTGAAAATACTTTGCCAAGATATTTTTGGGCGAAAGTCGTCAATACAGCTTGTTATATTATTAATCGTGCCATGATTAGACCCATACTCAAGAAAACACCATATGAATTGTGGAAAGGTAGAAAACCCAACATTGGTCATTTTCGTGCATTTGGCTATAAATGTTTTGTATTTAATAACAATAAAGAAAATCTTGGGAAGTTTGATGCAAAATCTAATGAAGCCGTGTTTCTTGGCTATGCAAATTCTAGTAAAATATATTATGTATTTAATAAAAGAACTTTACTCGTTGAAGAATCCATACATGTTGCTTTTGATGAATCTAACTCCTTTGCTTTCAAGAATATTGTTATTGATGATGTTGCAGATTCTAATCCAAGAATTGAAGGTATTTACTTATCGGAAAATGATGAACTTCATTCTTCGGAACCAAATATTGAAGTCTCTATGGAAGACCTTAAAAAAGAATATGCCCAACCAACGAAGGAAAATGATCTACCCAAAGAATGAAAGTATGCTCATGAACATCCCAAACATCTCATTATAGGAGATGCCACACAAGGTGTAAGAACTCGTTATTCTATTCATAACGTTTGTGACAATTTAGCTTTTATTTCTCAAATTGAGCCAAAAACTTTTTCTGAGGATGAACACGATGAAAACTGGATTTTTGCTATGCAAGAAGAGTTAAATCAGTTTAAAAGAAATGAAATTTGGTTTTTGACTCATGGTCCTAAGGATCATTCCGTTATTGGAACTAAATGGGTTTTTCGAAACAAAATGGATGAATCCAGGGTTGTTATCCGAAACAAAGTTAGACTTGTAGCCCAAGGTTATAACCAAAAAGAAGGCATTGATTTTAATGAAACATTTGCACCCGTTGCACACCTTGAAGCCATTCCCATGTTGCTTGTATTTGCTTGTTTTAGAAATTTTAAACTTTACCAAATGGATGTGAAAAGTGATTTTTTAAATGGGTATATTTCGGAGGAAGTGTATGTTGAACAACCTCCTAGTTTTGAAAACCACAAGTACCCAGACCACGTTTATAAACTTTCAAAAGCCTTGTATGGTTTAAAACAAGTCCCTAAAGCTTGGTATGAACGCTTGAGCA
The DNA here is from genome assembly GCA_030407325.1 of Camellia japonica. Classification (NCBI taxonomy): domain Eukaryota; kingdom Viridiplantae; phylum Streptophyta; class Magnoliopsida; order Ericales; family Theaceae; genus Camellia; species Camellia japonica. Next base: position 68,999,588 of record JAPPVO010000003.1, on the reverse strand, counting down.
ATTTTTTTATTGAAAAAGGTTTTTCTCGTTGGAAAATTGATACCACTCTTTTCATAAAATCCAAAAATGATGATATGCTTATTATTCAAATTTATGTTGATGATATCATATTCGGAGCTACTAATGAATCTTTGTGTGAGGAATTTGCTAAGGATATGCAGGGCGAATTTGAAATGAGTATGATGGGAGAGTTGACATACTTTCTTGTATTGCAAATAAAACAAACCCAAGATGACATTCATCTATCTCAAGCCAAATATATCAAAGATCTCCTCAAAAGGTTTGAAATGGATTTGTCCAAACCTAAAGCAACTCCCATGAGCACATCAATTAAAATCCACAAAGATGAGCAAGGTAAACCGGTAGACGAAAAGAAATATCGAGGTATTATTGGTTTCTTACTCTATCTAGCAGCTAGTAGACTCGATATCATGTTTAGTGTTTGTATGTGTGCTCGTTTTTAATCATCTTCAAAAGAATCACACATCATCGCAGTAAAACACACTTTTAGATATCTCGTTAGCACTCCATTTTTGGGGCTTTGGTACCCTAAAACAAATGTTGTTGATTTTTATGGTTATTCGGATGCCGACTGTCATGACCCAAACTCGCCCCTATGGATTAGAGTCATAACCGGCCAGTAATCACGAGATTACTTGTGGCCTCAATCAGAAACAGTAGCATATTTAATAATAGGGGGCCAAATTACAGAAGCAAAATTTACAAAGATTGTCCAATGAGCTGTGCATACATGGCTTAACCAAAATATTCTTATATCTATATAATAACTCACACCATATGAACATTCATATTAAGTATGTAATGCACACGTCCAGGATCATTCAAGTTAGAATTACCAAAAACCAAGTTTATACGCAGGGATGGTCACTCATGACCACCAAAGATCAAAAGCAAAAGATCAAGGGTCAAGCAAAACAAAAGTAAGGCCTCTTGCGTGAGGCGACCTTGGTGGATCTCTCAAGACTTGGCTTCTCATTGCTCACTGGGTTGGGGCTGGACATCCTGCTGCTCACCTACATACATAAATATAAACAGTGAGCTAACGCCCAGTGAATAATATCAAAACAAAGGAGTTCATGAACAAGATTCTTATATCATAGTTCATTATCACACTTAATACTCCATGTTAAAGCAGAACGACCTCAGGTCCTTTACATCATATCCCAAGTACAAAACGACCTTGGGTCCATTACACACTGAACGACCTTAGGTCCAATACTCGCAGAACGGCCTTAGGTCCAATACTTACACACATTCATTATGTGCATACATTCAGTCTATGATCATATTCATTCTTATATCCAGAACGACCTTAGGTCCATATCTTTTCCTTATCCCAAATGGCCTTTGGCCCATTTAATGATCATATAGAACGGCCTTAGGCCTAATTCGCATTCTCATCGAATATACTGAATGGCCTTAGGCCCATTTCATGCTCATACATTGATAGCTTTGCATATTTCATTCCAAATTTGAGTGATTGGAACGCTCATTCATATTATCACTTTCAAGGTTTAAAACCTTACCACATAGGCATCGTTTAGAAAATAACGCGTATACGAAAACATCCTCGCTAAGATATTACTCACCGTGTTCCAATGCTTGATTCGTCTTTGTACTCGACGCTACATAATTCATATACATCGGGTCATAATACCATTCAATCAATTCTTTAGTTTGCTTAATGCTCTTAGGCTTCTTTCATGTCCTTTAATTCATTTAGAATGTCCAATGTATGCCTAAAAGTGCTTAGAAATGAAAGAGAACGGAAAACGAATCATAAAATGACTTTTCAAAATTTCTGAAACAGGGCTCTCCGCTCAAGCGCAGCTTTGGTCGCTCGAGTGGACTGTAAAACTCTGTAAAAGTACTGGTTATATGAATTTCACGCTAGAGCTAGATTTCTGACGCTCGAGCGGGGAGTCTTGCAAAACAGGGTTCGCTTGAGCGTGGAGTTTGCCGCTCGAACCACAGCGCAAATCTCTGCAAAACTTCTGGGAGCTCGACTTTCACGCTCGAGCGTCACTTTCCTCGCTTGAGCGGACAAGTCGAATTCTGAGTTTTCCAGAACTGTGTTTGAAGTTCATAACTTGGTTCCAAAGGCGCAAAACTAATATTTTTGGTACAAAAACATGGAAAAACATTATATAACACGAGAACATAGGCAAATTGAGTCTAATTTGTCCAAAACCATGATCCAAATCCCAAATCATTTCACATTCTTCTTGACAATTTCATAACATAAGCTACCAAGCTTCATATCTTCAAGGATGACGCATGCATATGAAATATAGACTCTAATTCCATGTCAAATGATACAAATGATGATCAAAACCATGAGGTTTAACAAAATTATGCATGCATGTGAATTTTTGTGCTCAATTCTTCATGATTATGCACATTCATGATAATTCTTTACATGCATGGAGACATTAACTTCAATTTCATCAAACACTACTCAAATTTGTTCTTGATCATCAATTCTCTTGGAATTCACATAATTACAAGTTTAAACTCATGAATTTGAGCTCAATTACTCACCTAGGAGTTTCAACTCTTCCGATTATAGCCAATTCTTAAGCTAATCCTCCTAGTTTCTTGAATTCACTTGCAAATCTCCAAGGTTGAGCTCCCTCTCTCTCTAATTCGGTTCACTCTCTCCCTCTAGAGTGTATATTCAAATTTTTGAGCTCATAAATGAGCTTAAGTGTGTTATATATATTAAGTGATTAGTTTAAACTAATCCATCTTAATTAAGGTTACTCAATTGTACTTAATTTAATCAATTTAATCTAATTATTTTGATCCGAATCAATTTTCAATTAAATTTCACCATAAACTCCAAAAATCATGCTGAATGCAAAAACACAGTCAATTTCAGTTTATGTCGCCTCTACGACCTTCAATTTAAATTTTATAACGAAAAGTCAAATAGATTTTCCTACGGTGAACAGATATAAATTCACAAACACATATAATCATATAATTAGCATTCAAAATCATATCAAGCTCATAATTATAAGTATAAAGATTAATTAGCATAATCCAAAGTTAGGTTGTCACACCGACTTTGCGGGATGTAGACTTGATTGAAAAAGCGCTAGTGGCACTTGTGATTTTCTTGAAAATTCACTCATATCTTGGTTTTGTAAAAAAACAAAATTTCGTGGCTTTATCTACAGCTGAAGCGGAATATATTGTTGCCGCTAGTTGTTGTGCTCAAATGCTTTGGATGCAATAACAACTTCTTGATTTTGGATTTCACTTTGATCACATACCTATTAAATGCGATAACACTAGTGCCATTAATCTTTCAAAAAATCTCATACAGCACTCACGTACTAAACACATTGAAATAAGACATCACTTTCTATGAGATCATATACTTAAAGGTGACATTGAACTCGAATTTGTGCCTACAAGTCAACAATTGGCTGATATATTTACAAAGCCTCTCAATGAGGAACATTTCTACTGTATACAAACTGAGCTTGGTATGTTAAATATTCCCGTGTGATATTAAACTATGTGTTATTATGCTTTTTTGAGAAATTTAATGTGAAAAACACTAGTTTTTTCTTTTCAGGACCCTTAAGGGTTGACCCCCTACTTTATAGGTTCGACACCTTGTGAACCAGACTTGTGCCTTTTGTTGCTTAGGGTTGACACCTCTCTTTGAGCGTGTCGACACTTGATGAATTTGAGGACACTGCTTTTTAGTGTTGACCCCTTTTCCCTAAGGGTCAACATTTGCCTTTTGGGTAAGGTGTTTGTCGCGCGGTCTTTTCAAATTCGAGGGTCGACCCCTTTCTTCACGATGGTCGACACATTCTCAAGGTCATATATATATTGCGACCCTTCCTTTTCCTTCTGCGACACCTCCCAAAATTTAGCCCTAGCCCCTTTTCCTATTCTTGTAATTTTCTCCAACGATCCACATTCCGATTCTCTTCCATCTTTCTCGCGATCTATATTCTTCTTCTCTATGAATTCTCAATCCCCTCATCTTATTGCAACACGGAAGCAACCACGAATCTCCTCCACTTTCACCGCCATCATTGCTTCTCCACCCGTACTTCGATTCAAGAACCCTGAGTAACGATCTACCTTCAACAAGGACTTTATAGCGATCCCGAGTTTTACCTCTTCTGTACAGTGATCCGGACTTGTTTCCGTGGATGTTAGTAGTTGCTTATATCTTGTTTACATCCTTTCGTACCTTGTATTTGAGTTATAGGATGTGTTGGGCAGGTTTGTTTCGGGTTGGTTGAGCTGAGAAACCAACAGCAGTTGCCCAGATTTTTGCCTTCACGCTCGAGCGGAGCTTTTGACGCTCGAGCGGGCCCTTCGTTGTTGCTTCTCCACTCGAGCGGGAGTTTTGACGCTCGAGCGTGATTTTCCATCTCCCAGTATTTCCTCTATAGTGTTAGACGCTCGAGCGGGCGTTTTGACGCTCGAGCATGAGTTTGTGTGTGACGCTCAAGCGAGAGGTTTTACGCTCGAGCGGGGACCTGGTTCAGCAAAAAGTTCTGGAAGTGTGTATCCGCTGCTCGAGCGGGATTTTTAACGCTCGAGCGGGAGTCTGTGAGTGACGCTCAAGCGGGTCGACTCTTATATAAAACCGAAATCTGACTTTTTGGATCACTTTTTTCACATCCTTTTCGCTCTCTTACTTTTCCAAAACTCCATTGTTGAGCCTCTCTCTCTAGAACCTTGCCCTCTCTCTAGAACCTTGCCTTCTCTCTAGGTATTGATCTAGTAAGAGTTGTTTCCTCACCTTTGGCCTTTACAAAAAAGTTGTTGATCGTCAAAGACTATCTTTTGATCCAAGAATCTCGGGATTTGGAGCATTTTCGTTTTCTTCATCTTCTTCGTTGGGTGTCAACTTTTGAGGTAGGGATTTCTACTCACTCTTATGGTCTTTGACATAGATTTTTGGTTGTTTTGATAAAGTGTTGAAGTTGGGTGATTTTGGGACTTAGGGTTTCAAAATGGTAAATGAGGGTTTTGTTATTTTGATTCTAAAAAGTGTATTTTGGGTTTCAAAATAATGGTATTGTTGTTGGTTGTTGATATTTAGACCATTGGGTCAATATTGGGAAATGGGGTAGAAAACCCTAATTTGTTGTATAAATTAATTGGTATAATTAATTTGGAAAAGTTGTGGATTTATGGAATTGAGTTGGAAATAATGAAATTGACTCATTATATTGTGAAATGGTGGAGTTGGATTTGTTAATCGATCACTTTTGATAACATTGATACTTTATCTGTTGGAGCTTTTATTATCTGTTTAGAAATAATTGCTTGGGCTACCGGTGGAGGGTAGTTTTGATTGTTGTAGACAATGCATGATGATTAAGCGAACTAAAACTAATCGATTAAGTAAGCTATCGAATATAATGACTAGAATAATACATCAACTTTATGTATTGATTGATTGCATATGATCTATGTTTATATACATGTGTTGTGTGGGAGGAGATAGGGGATGTACTCCACGGTTTAGGGGAAGATAGGGGATGGACCTCTAAACCGGATTTTGTGTGACATTGATACAGCACTACAATGTATATCAAGTGTTGATTATGGAAGTGTTCGAAGTGTTCAAATTTTTTAATTCTTGCATATAATTCTGCCATTGTGTTCTCATTTTTATTTATTTTTATCGTAAACAAAATGAGTGAAAAGTTTTTAAAGTCGCTCCTTATTTCTTATTTTGGTCCAAAACAATTTTTGACAACTAGACAGTGAGTTATTTTTAGTAAAGTTTTTTTTTTGAGGTAATATTTTCTATCAGATTAATCATCTAATATATATTTATCAGAATGTGTAGCGGATAGCTTACACCTGTGACAAATTTCGAGGACGAAATTTTAAAAGGAGGAAAGATTGTAACAACCCAGATTTTTAATTATTTTGTAGAATTTATACTAATATTATTCCATCTCAGTTCGGAAAATATACAATTTATTATATATCATTATGTGTAATTTTGTAAAATAATATAATTATTAAAAGTTTAGTGATCAAAATATAAATAATAATAATATAGATAATATAAATAATAATAATAATGGGTGTGGTACTAAAATAAATAATTAATTTTCTATTGGTATATGATAAAGTGTAATTTAATTAAGAATTAATTAATTTATATAATTATATTAAAATATTGGGTCAAAATATAATTATCTTAAATATCTATTAAGGATAAGACTAAATCTATATAATTATGAATTAAATCTGAGGAAAAGGGACGCGTAAGCCACGCGTTGGCTGATCAATGACCTCACCTCCCTATAAATAGGGAGTAGGCGTTTCACCTGGGCAAGAAGAAAAGGAAAAGAAAGAAGAAAGAAGGAAAGGAAAGAAAGAAAGAGAAGAAGAAAGAAAAAAATAGTGAAAGCTAAAAGGGTCTGTGATAGTGGAAAGAAAGAGTAAGGTATTAAAGTTAAGGTGAGTTATATTATTCCTTGAGTTATCAAAATGTATTTTCTTATATTTTGACTTATCAAAATCTGTTTTATACAAGTTGTGTTTTATTAGTATATTAATAAAAGTTATGTTGTATAAACATTTCAGTTACATGGTTTTATTTCTGAACCTTATTTGCTTAAAAGGAAACCCATGGATCTGTTTGTTTATATTTTAAAGAATATTTGGTTATGACCTTATATACAATTATGTTTTGTAAGTACCACCACGGGAGTCCCACGCCTTGGGGGACTTAAATAACCATTGGCCTTTGTTTCACCACTTTGTGGTCCTCTGTTTGTCATGGATCCATTGACCTCTGTTTTGTGTGGACCAAAGTGCTATGCGGAGCTAAGTGCTACACTATTGTGGGAGTCACCTCTAGAATCCGTACGAGCCACCTCTTGAATCCGTACCTCTGTTCTGACTGTCACTTCTGTGACCTTTGTTCTGTTCTGTTCGGTACTGTGGTTATAGTTATATATTTACATACTTTCTGTATTTCAATTTCTACCACTTAAATAATTTATTTACCAAACCGAGTTATATAAATGTTTTGGCCTGACTAACTATCCATGGTTATTTCGTGTCCCTTATACTCTTGGTATAATATTTCTCACTCTGCCACGTGCTTATAGTTGTTTACCAATTTTCAGGAAACAATGCAATTCAGAAATAGCTTTTGGGAAAGTCTTAGACGTGGGGCTGCAGAATAGACACACACAGCACTTTTATGATATTTTTTATATGTAAATATCGGCCTTTTTGGTCAGTAAATTTTGTAATAAAAATAGAAGCTCCAATGATTATTTTGATACCCTTATTTAAATATTACTTCCGCTTGTGTTTATTGATCTGTTTTAGAATTGGCCGGAGGTAACCTTAGTTACTGGCCATCACGATGCTTAACCCTTGAGTACGGGGAGCGGGCCGTGACAATTGTTTTGACATATATCATTATTTTTGTTATGGTCTTGAAGCCCTTTTTATAGGGGGGGAGTTTTCGATATTTTTTTTTCAAATCTTTTATTTAAAAAAATTCCTTGAAAAACACTTTTTAATGTCTTCCTTTTGAAACTCATGCTTTGAAAACTTTAAATAGTCATCATCATAAAAAATGGGGAGATTGTTAGTCCCAAGGTTATTCAAACCTAAAATTCTATTGGTTTTGATTATTGACAAATTTTTTTATTTAATTTGTTATTCAAAGTTTTCAAAACAATAGTATACAAATTGTGCTTAAATTGTTCTAGAAGTTATATGATTCTAGAAGTGTTATTTTTCAATGATTTTTGGCCCTTCAAAGCATAAGATTAGCACTTGGTTGTAAAACCATGCTTAAAACAGGTCTAAAGGTCGACACCAAAATAGCAAGGGTCGATACCAGAGTGAAGCTCAAAATGTCTAAGTGTTTCAGAAGCAAAGGTCAACACCAAATTTCAGTGTGCAACCCAGTAGCAAGAGTTGCACCAAGATAGCAAGGGTTGCACCAAGATAGCAAGGGTTGACACCAAATTTTAGTGTGTAGCCTAGTAGCAAGGGTCGACACCAAGAACAGCAAGAGTCGACACTAAATTTCAGAATGTAATCCAGCAATAAGGGTCGACACCAAGAATCATAAGGGTCGATACCAGGAACACATGGAACAAAACTCAGAGAAGAAAATAAGAGCAAAGGGTCGACACCCAAGTTGCAGGGGTCGACAGCCGTAAAATTTGGGTTTGAAAAATACAGTTGCCAAATCGAATCTGTACTGACACAGCCTCTTTCTCAGTCACTTTTTTAGATTTAGATGTAGAGTATGTTATCTTTTCTGACCCCTGAATGGATCTTCTGACACCATATCTTCTCCATGAAGTTGACTTATGAAAAAGAGCATTAAATTAAAAGCTCATGTATTTATTGAACCTTCTTTTCCCAAGACCTGCATACAGTCTGCATCTCACCATGCTCTGATCAAACACAGCTGAAGGATATCTTTCATGATCTTCTTCAACGGCTAGGAGATTTAAATCTCCTCTCTCTCTAACAGCGAGATGCCATCAATATTATAAATATGGTCCTTGTTCACTAAATACACTTCTTGAATATAACATAACCAGAGCATTCAAGAGCAATCAAGAGCATTTCACATACTTCATTTATACTTCAACTTTCATATCTGAGTGAGTAATCTGTGAGTTTACACTTTCATATTCATCTTTTAAAAGAGAATATTTGTAAAAGGAGACAGTTGTACCTCTTACTCTTGTTCCTTATTTTCCGAGTGAAATACTTGTAAAGTGAGGCATTCAGTTGAGAGGTTCTCAATAGATTGAAGTAAGTCCTATGTAGAAATCCACAAGCTAGGAGGAGCTTGGTGGTGCATTGATTCTTAGTGAAGAAATTCTCAAAGAGGTCTCTTTGAGAAGTGGATGTAGGCTGGTGAGCTGAACCACTATAAATCCTTGTATTAAGCTCTTCTTTCCTTTCCTTTATTTTCTGTATACTTATTATTATCTGCTGCATTTAATCTCTTAGTCCTTGAAATCTATTTTTTAGCTAAATTTTTTATTACTCAATTCACCACCTCTTGGGTTGCTTTCCTGTATAACAATATAACTAGCTATAAAAAAAATTAAATTCATACTAATGTGAACATTCACATTGTAACATGAAAACATGAAACAAAATTGAAATAAAAAAATTAATTATTTCGATTGTTTAATGGTAACAAAAAATAATTATTTAAACAAGAAGTATATACAAAAAATATCAAATAATATATAAAAAATTATCAAATAATTCATATATATCGACCCACCTTTTTAGAAAAATATATATATAATCAACGACTGTATAATACCGGTGAATAAACTACACAATACCGACGGCTACACAAATCGATGAAGAGACTACGATTTATGTGTAACAGTGACAAAAAAATGATTTTTCGTTCCCGATTTACCATCATCTCTATTGTGAGTCCATCATTATCTCTTCTATCGATCTACAACTAATTTTCTCTTCCAAATGTTTTTTCATGGCAGAACCTTAATGCAAAATAATGGTGAAGGAATATCATTGATTAAGTGAATTCCTCACATTGAGACAAATAAAATACTAACAATAACAATCTTTTATATTCTATATACAATGTTTTATATATATCACAAATAAAATATATCTAATAATTTATATTCTCTCTCCTAGATATATTGTATAATATATATATATATATTTGTTGGCTACATATTTTGTAAAAGCCAGTTACAATTCGACACGTGGCAGAGTAAGGGTATTGTGGGGAGATTATTCAAGTCTTCAATCCTGATCATACACGTGGCAATTAATATTGGTTCTCACGTGATCTGAGTAGCACTAGATCAATAAAGAGATGCAAGGTGACGTGGCTTCAACGGTTACTCATATTCAAATTCAAATACAGGAGAGAAGCTCAACTGCAAGTGATGGCATAGTGAAACTACTTATAAGGCAACATGATCAGTGATCATGGAGGAGCAGTTCGACGGTTTGAAGTGCAGTTCGAAGGTCATCCTTGAGAAGTATAAATAGCAGGGAAGGTCCCAGAAAAAACCCCCAGACTCAGATCCAACAAACCAGTCATTTACTTCATATTTTCTTTTCTAGTCTTTACATTTCCTGCACTTTAAATACCTGTTCTTTATATTCCTGCACTTTAAATTCTCGCACTGTACTTCGTTCATAGGAGTAGTTTTAAGTAGATCGTCACTGTAAACCTCAACGAGGCTGAGTTTGGATCATTGTAAGTTTTCATTTTAATGAAATACTTCAGTTACTTGTCATTTCACTGTTATTTTGTTTAATTTCTCCTAAGTCAAGCCACCAGTAAAAGTCCTCTTCATTGAGGCTGAAAGAACTAAAACACAATCGTCTGATAATTGGTTGGCAATTATAATTTCTGTAAGGACTGATTGATCCTTGCTGGCACGCTCGCATTTACAAAAATACCCTTCGAAAGCCAAAAAGCCAACATATATTTTTGGCACGCCCAGTGGGACTTGTTAAAATGGCTAGACGAAGACGACAAGGAGAAAATGAACGCTTGGAAGAAGGCGTAGAAGGAGAGGTAGAAATACCTAATCCAGAGGATAATGTGGTAACACATCCTGTGGAAACTCCCATGTTATCAGAACCTATGGTCGAACAGACCAGTACTTCGAGACAAGAACCATATGTTCATAATATTGGACGAAACCAAGGAATTGGACCATCCACTGTTCCATCTACTCAGCCAACAAATCCATGGGATGGCCTAGTAGATGCTATGGGACAACAATTAATGAACACAATGGAAAGGTGGGCAACATCCTTTTTGGATCGAATGAATAACCACCAACCAACAAACGCAAGACACACAGAGGAAGTTTTAAATGTCCCTCAGCAAAGATTGGCTAGAGATAAACAGCCTATGCAAGTTAATGGACATTTTAATGGTCAAACTAGTAACCAGAACTATGAAAGACCATCACCTCAGTCTTGGTATGAACCCATTTCGAGGCCTATAGCAGGCCAAAATGCCTCAGTACTTAACAATGAAGCCACACAAGTTGGTGGATCTGGTCAAGTACAAGAGACTGGCGTAAGAATGGTTACAAATCCCATGTTCGAAGCCATACCTGGCACTAGGGGGTATAATAATCCCTTTTTCGAATTTATACCCGGGGGGTTGGAAGGTTGGCCTGCAAATGGAAGGGACACAACACCTGTTCCAGCACCTTTCGCAGGTCCTTTCGCAGGACAGGCTCAAAGGGGTTACCCACACCCCCAACAGCAACCTGCACCATAGGGGCAACCAGTCCCAAATGTACCACCTTATGGACCAAGAGGACCGCAAGCACAAGTTTGTCCACCAAATCCTGTGTTTATCCCTCCAGTAGTGGTTTAGCAGGCACAAAATATGGTCCCTAGGAACCAAATTGCTGATATTGTTAGGGAGATGTGTGGACTAATGGCTTGGGGGGTCCAGACTCCTGTATACAGAAAACCATACCCAGAATGGGTGGATAGGGTACATGAATACCCAAGGGGGTTCAGGATACCGGATTTTACCCTTTTCTATGGGACTGGAAATCAGTCAACAATAGAGCATATTGCTAGGTTTGCTGCTCAATGCGGTGAATTTACTAATCATGACTTTAAGAAACTAAGATTATTCCCAAATTCTCTAACTAGAGGAGCGTTTATATGGTACATCAACTTTACACCTGGCTCCATTCAAAATTGGCAACAAATGGAAGAGGCATTTCATGCCCAATTCTTCCAATCGGAGCCAGAGGTTTCTATGGCAGACTTGGCTAGATTGAGTCAAAGGCCTGAAGAAAAGGCTACTCAGTTTGTTGCCAGATTTAAAAGGGCTCGAAATAAATGTAGAGTCATCCTGCCAGAATCAGAGTTCGTAAGATTGGCTCAAAACGGCCTGGAGTTCAGGCTTCGAAAGAAGTTTGACTCAACTGAATTCAGAGATTTAGTGGAACTAACCTATAAGGTGTCTAGATACGAAGCATTACTAGAGGAGGAACAAGATCGAAATAATGCGTCGTACAAGACATATTATAAAGATCCTAATTATGAGATTGATGCAGCGGAGATTGTGGGCAAAGAACCTGTAATCTGTGAGGCATTAGTTCATAAGGATACAACAATTGACCAGCAGTTTAAAAAGAAGACTTTCACAGAAAGTACTCTTTCAACTTAACAAAAGCAGATGACATTTTTGATCATTTGCTTGCAGCCAACTTCCTTAAGTACCTAAAAGTAAAACTGCCATCTCCAGATGAACTTAAGGAAAAAGTATATTGTAAATGGCATAACTCTTGGTCTCACTCGACTAAAAACTGCATTGTTTTTCGAGACAGGATCCAAGAACAAATTCGGAAAGGGAGTTTGAAATTTCCAGCCAAAACAGAAAAGGTCATGGGGATTGACAGCAATCCGTTTCTAGAAGTTGGAGAAAGCACAGCTAATGTGGTTGTACCAAACTTCCAGAATCTATGTCTCAAGAGTTGGAAGAGGTTAATGTGCAGATGCATATTGCCAACCAGACAACTACCAAGAAGGACACTAGAAACCCACCAGCTATTGGACAAGGTTTCTCACACCAGAAGGAACACTCTGATGAAGAAGCACTGGATGATGATTCCTTGGAAGCAGCTGTAATGTAGAGGATGTGTCCCAGGTGCAGACTGAGTTATACATGGTTGAAGGGCTTCCAATTGATGGGAAGCAATACTACAGGGATGTTCAGAGACGTCCTAAATCAACCAACGCTTACAACAAAAGGCCGTATCCGGCTAGTGATAGGCAGCGACCACCAGTGGTTGAGCCTGCAATGGACAAAATGCATGCCAAAGGCAAGAAACCCTTACATGAATCCAGGCCACCTAACTATTACAGGATGGAGAGCAGTCATTCTGAAAGAAGACTGGAGAGAGGCCCATTTCATGGGATCAAAGCCAGGGATTGGCCCCCTAGACCAACCTCACGTAGGGCAGAAAGTGGCTATCTTCATCGAAGGTCTGAATCAGGCTCAAAACATGAGGTCAGAGCCAACACTTACCTTCACAGCCAGCTTCGAAGATTGAAAAAAGTAGTTCAACATCTGAGTCAGCAAGTTCATGGGTACCTGGGGTCCCAGATTGGTTTGTAATGCAGAACAACCCTAGGGAAGTGCCTGCCCAAAGAGATGTTGGAAACCAAGGCAGGATGGTCAAGCCTCCATTGGTGGCTCCGAACAATTGGGTATTGCTTAAACACCCAAAGACAAAGGAACCAGATATGGTTCCAGTCATTTCAAGATCACAAAGGAGGAAGATTCAACGCAGGTACACCCAGTACCAGCAAGATCTGAAAGAAAGTGGAGAGAGTTCTTCACTGGTCAAGACAGAAGGAAAGAAGAATCCAAAATCAGACCATGCTCCAAAGCCAAATCCACAGAACAAAGTAGTTGGCAGCAGAGAACAGTTGGCCAAGGTTCATTCTGAACTAAAGGCCAGGGAGAAGGCTAGCTTAGCAGGGTTGGAAAAGGCTCTGATGGAAAGTGATAGCAAGACGGAAGAAGAGATTGGCATAAGCCAAAAGAAGGAAATGGCAGAGGAAGAAATGTTCGAAGCCTTCATGGCTGAGCAAACATTTTTGGTTGAAAAACCAGTTGAGAAAGATCCTTCAAATGAATCAGTTAACAACGAAGTGCCAGAATGTAGCATGGAGGATGCTGCTGAAGTAACTGAACAAAGTGGCCAAGGGAGGAAACAGGTACAGCCAGCCATCCAATTTGGTTCATTTCCTCCAGTATCAGTCAATATGGTGCACAAACTGCCTCATGAGTTCCAGGCTGGAGATGAGGACCAAGATATGGATCCTATTCCTGTCTCTAGTGAAGACTCACAAATAAGTATGGTACAAGATGATCCTGGAATGGCTACCCCAATGGAAACTGAGTATGAAAGTGAAGAAGAGGTGAGCATTAACCTCTCATATCCTTTTGAGTATCCCTCG
>JAPPVO010000003.1:68748786-68985472 GCA_030407325.1 Camellia japonica | reverse complement strand
CAAGAATGGCAAGAATGGAAAGAATGATGGAACTGATAACTGCTAGACTTGAGCAACAACAGAATCAACAGCCCCCACCTCCTCCTCCGGTACAGCCGGAACCGAATGTGAATGTGAATGATGGGGATATAATTGCTCTCACCCAGAAGTTCAGCAAATGAAACCGCCATCCTTTCAGGGAGGCCTTGAACCGTTAAAGCTGAAGCTTGGGTTTTGAGACTAAAAAGTTTGAGTGTTTCCATGTTCGGAGGCAATAAAACTGTTAGCTACCTTCACTTGCAAGAAGAGCAGAAGGTGGTGGATGCTTCCGTGACAACATTATGACTTGGGCTCATTCAAAGTAGCCTTTTCGAAAAGTACTTCCCTCATGTGTCAGGGACAGGAAAGTAACTGAATTTGAACAACTGAGCAGGGCACATGTCCGTTGCGAATATGAAACAAAGTTTACCGACTTGCTAGATATGCCACATATGGTGGATACTGATTACAAGAAGGCCAGAAGGTTTGAAGGCGGCCTGAATGTTGCAATACTGGACGGATAAAGTTTTTAAAGCTACCGACTTATGTGGGTGTTCTTGACCGAGCATTGATGGCCGAGTCGAACATCGAAGCTGTGAAACAATCTGAAACACCGGCGTCTGAATGGCGTGGAAAGACAGAATTTCAAATTCAAGAAAGGCAAGCATAATCAATGAACAAAAAGCAAAATACAGGGTCAACGACTACCTAGTCAAGGAAACCGTCCTTTCCGCCCTGTTCCGAATGCGGTAAGAACCATAAAGGAGTTTGTTATAAAATCTCTGGTGCTTGTTACAGGTGTGGCAAAGTGGGCCACATGGTGAAAGATTGCCCTTCCACTGCTCCGGGCAATAGTAAAGCTGCAGGCAGCGCCGCAGCATCAACTGTAGCACCAAAGCCTAACCCCAAAGCTACCGGGAAAGAGCCGATGAGGCAGGGCCGAGTGTTTGCCCTAGTACCGGGAGACGTGCAAAATACTGAAACCGTTGTGTCAGGTATCCTCTCTATTTGTGCTCAAAATGCATATGTACTGATTGATTCGGGGTCTACACACTCATATGTATCGCATGCTTTTTCACGGAAATTGAATAGACCCTTAGAACCTATGAACTATCTGCTAGCTGTATCATCACCCGTAGGAGGATCCATGACATGTGCTTATATGTACCCTGCATGTGAAATCATTGTTGGGGATATGCATCTGTTTATTGATTTACTGCCATTGAACATTGATCATTTTGATGTAATATTGGGGATGGACTGGTTACAAAAATATCATGCCACCATTGACTGTGTGACAAAACAAGTTGTTTTCCGTCCACCTGGTTTACCGAATTTGTGTTTAATGGGGTTGGAGTAGTACCTCCTCCGTATTTGATTTCTTCTGTGAAAGCCGTTAAATTGATTAGAAAGGGGTGTAAAGGATATCTGTGTTCTGTACTGACTGTATCTACTGATGATAATGTTAAAACTGATGTGAACTGTATTCCTATAGTCAGAGAATTCCCAGATGTTTTTCCAGATGATCTGCCAGGGGATTTGATTGACAGGGAGATTGAATTCACCGTTGATGTGATTCCGGGAACACAGCCTGTATCGAAAGCTCCTTACAGAATGGCTCCAACTGAATTGAAAGAATTGAAAGTGCAATTGCAAGAACTGCTAGACAAGAAGTTTATCAGGCCTAGTACTTCACCGTGGGGTGCACCGGTTTTGTTTGTGAAAAAGAAAGACGGCTCATTGAGACTGTGCATTGACTACCGTGAACTGAACAAGGTAACAATGTGAAAAACAAATATCCATTACCGCGTATTGATGACTTATTTGATCAGTTACAGGGTGCTCAAGTGTTTTCCAAGATTGATCTCAGATCGGGTACCATCAACTGAAAGTTAAACCAGGAGACATTGATAAAACTGCTTTTAGAACGAGGTATGGACATTACGAATTTTTAGTTATGCCTTTTGGAGTTACCAATGCACCTGCAGCATTTATGGACCTCATGAATAGAATCTTTAAACCGTACCTTGATGACTTTATTGTGGTATTTATTGATGACATATTGATTTACTCCAAAAGTATAGAACAACATGAACATCATCTGAGACTTGCCCTGCAGACCCTAAGAGAACAGAAACTGTATGCTAAACTGTCTAAATGTGAGTTTTGGCTTGATCATGTTATGTTTTTGGGGCATGTTGTTAGCAAAGATGGAATTTCTGTTGATCCGCAGAAAATTGAAGCTGTAGTGAACTGGCCTAGACCAACAAATGTGACAGAAGTCGCCAGCTTTTTGGGATTGGCTGGATATTACAGAAGATTTGTCAAAGATTTCTCCAAAATTGCCTTACCATTGACTCAACTGACACAGAAGGGGACATCATTTGACTGGACTGACCAGAGGGAATCAGCATTTCAGGAGTTGAAAACTCGACTTGTGACTGCACCTGTTCTTACCTTACCTTCAGGTACGGATGGTTATACTGTATTTAGTGATGCTTCTCATAAGGGTTTGGGATGTGTTTTAATGCAGAATGGGAGAGTTATTGCTTATGCTTCCCGACAACTGAGACCACATGAAAAGAACTACCCAACCATGATCTGGAACTGGCTGCAGTAGTGTTTGCACTGAAAATCTGGCGTCACTACCTGTATGGGGGACATGTGAAGTATATACCGACCACAAGAGTCTGAAGTACTTCTTCACCCAGAAAGAACTGAACATGAGACACGGAGATGGCTAGAACTGATTAAAGATTATGACCTACAGATTCTGTACCATCCGGGAAAAGCCAACACCGTTGCCGATGCACTGAGCCGGAAGTCGATTGCAAATTTAGCTTGTTTGCTCACTGGACAGAAAGAGTTGCTTTGTGACCTTGAAAAATCTGAAATTGAAGTTGTTTTGAGAGAACAAGGTGGAACAATAGCTGCTATTTCTGCTCAACCGGCATTGAGAAGAAATTAAAGAGAAACAGCAAACGGATGACTTCTTGAAGAAGATCATCGAAGAAAGAGAATCTAAACCGAGACCGGGGTTCAAATTTGAAACAATGTACTGAAATTTCAAGGAAGACTGTGTGTACCGAATGACACTGAACTGAAAAGAAGAGTTCTGCAAGAGGGCCACAATTCAAAATTTTCTATTCATCCGGGAATACGAAAATATACCAAGATCTGAAACAGAATTTCTGGTGGCCGGGAATGAAGAAAGAAATTGCCGACTTTGTGTCAAAATGTCTTCATTGCCAACAAGTCAAAGCGGAACATCAGCGACCCGCAGGCTTACTGCAACCCTTACCCATACCGGAGTGGAAATGGGAGCATATCACGATGGATTTTATCGTTGGATTGCCTCGCTCCAGAAAAGGTATGGATTCAATTTGGGTTATTGTTGATAGACTGACCAAATCTGCTCACTTCTTACCTGTCAAGACAATTTATAATGCGGACAAGTTGGCTGTAATTTATATTGATGAAATTGTTAGACTGCATGGAGTGCCTGTGTCCATTGTTTCTGACAGGGATTCGAAGTTTACATCGAGGTTTTGGCAAAGCCTACAGACTGCATTGGGTACTGAATTGAGAATGAGTAGTGCCTATCATCCTCAGACAGATGGACAGTCAGAAAGGACCATCCAGACTCTGGAGGATTTATTGAGAATGTGTGTCCTTGATTTTCAGGGAAACTGGGAAAGTCATTTGCCATTGGCTGAATTCGCCTACAACAACAGTTACCATTCAAGTATTGGTATGGCGCCTTTCGAGGCATTGTATGGCAGAAAATGTAGATCTCCGATTGCTGGGCAGAAGTTGGAGATGGGCCTTTGCTTGGGCCCGAGATTGTGTATGAAACGACTGAAAAAGTGAAACTGATTCAACAGAGACTGAAAACTGCACAGAGCCGACAGAAAAGTTATGCAGATGTTAGAAGACGAGACCGAGAATATGAAGTGGGTGATCACGTGTTTGTGAAAGTGACACCAATGAAAGGCCAGACTCGTTTTGGAGTCAAAGGCAAGTTAGCGCCGAGATATGTTGGGCCGTATGAGGTTATTGAGAAAATCAATCCGGTGGCGTATCAAGTTGCGCTTCCTCCTGAAATGGAGCATATGCACAACGTCTTCCACATCTCTATGTTGAGAGATTATCTTCGGGATCCATTCCATGTGATTGAGCCTACTCAGATAGTGTTGAGTGATGACTACACTTACGAGGAACGGCCCATACAGATTGTTAACAGACGGATCAAGAAGTTGAGGAACAAAGAGATCCCGCTAGTGAAAGTTGACTGGCAAAACCATGGTGATGTGTATGCCACTTGGGAAAGGGAAGATGACATGGCTAAAAGATATCCTGAACTGTTCCCACTGAATCCTGTTTTCTTCCCGAATGAAGGTAACTCGAGTTTAGAGGACTAAACTCTTTATAAGGAGGGGAGACTGTAATAACCCTCGTTACTGATCACTGATTAATGCCGATTACTACTAAGTTAATACCGATTATGGAAAGTAAATGAACTGACTGACTTACTGAACTGACGATTGAAATCAAACTGAATCGATTAACTGTATATGTTTAATTGCTGTATCTGTTTGAATTGTAATTTATCTGTTTGACTTATGATTATCTGTTCATTTCTATGTTTAAACTGTTAATTGAAGGCCTTATCGGCGGCCGAATCCAAAATTGATTGATGTTCCATGATTAGTGGAATTTATGTGATTTTATGGTGTATTTAATTAAAATGTGATTTGGTACGATTAAATCGGATTAAAATAAGCTAAATTACATGAGTTGCACTTATTAAATACAATTTTGCCACTTAGTGGCCCATTATCTACATATACTTTTGAGCCTTACACTTGATCACCAAAGCACATTTCCTCAGCCATTTGTTGCCTACAACCGATTATAGAGAGAGGAGAGAATTGAAGGAGATTTTGGCTTCAACTTGCATTGTTTGGGAACTTGAAGGAAAGAGTGTAGTTGCAATTGAGCTCCTAAACCTTGAATACAAGACCTAAGGTAGTGTGATTACTCTTATTTGTGAATTGAACTTGTTCATGCATGATTTTTGAGCTTTTAGAGAGCTAAGTCATGTCTTAGTCTAATAATGTTGAATTAGAACTCATTTCATGCATGCATGTGTGTATTGATGAATTTTGAGTTGATTTCATGGCAAATTGTCACATGCATGTTCATAATTAAGCTTAAGTCCATGTTTTCAACTTGTTTTGAAAAGAATGAGCTCATTAGAGCATGTTTTGAAGTTTTAAAATGGTTTGAATTCATGCATGTCATGTTTGAGCATGTTCATGAAAATTGATTTGAAATTGAGTTTAATTAAACACCCTTGGGCTTTGATTTACCAAATTGATCTTTGAAATACATAATGTTATGTGTTTACAAGTGTTTTCCAAGTTTTTAGCCCAAGAGGATCAAAAATTTGGCTTTTAAACTTGATTTTGAGCTTGGGACTCAAATCTGGAATTTCCAGAATTTGGGCCTACGCTCGAGCGAGGAAGTCCACGCTCGAGCGTACACTCTGTGATTCTGCCTTCCGCTCGAGCGAGAAAAGTTACGCTCGAGCGGGGAATGCGAGCATCCAGTACTTTGCATGTGTTCACAGTCCGCTCGAGCGAGGAAACTCACGCTCGAGCGAGGACTTGTGTCTTACGCTCGAGCGAGGGTCGAGCGTCCATCGAGCGTAAAATTGGAGCATCCAGCATTTTTACTGTAGCACACAGTCCGCTCGAGCGACGGAATTGACGCTCGAGCGGAGCTCCTTTGTTTGCATGTCCGCTCGAGCGTAGAAAGCCACGCTCGAGCGAGACCCCTGTTTTCAGCAAATTTTGTAAAGTGTTCAAAAGTGCATCTTTGCATCCTCTTTCCATCCTAGGCATTCCTAGAGCATATTTAAGGCATCTTAAAGAGGATATAGATGTAGAACCACACCGAGGCAAATTAGGGATTAAATTAATATATTTCCCAACTGTGTAGCTTAGTGTGTGTTCAATCTGTAAACTGTGTAGGGTTGGCTTTCCGAGGAGACGCTCTAGTTCACTGTAGCCCAGAACTCTGTGAGTAACAATTGTGTAAAGATATGTTCAAAATGATTATTTCTGAACACTGAATCGAACTGTTTACTGAACTGATATTGATTACTGAATGAATGTATGTCATTTATTCTGAACTGTACTGTGGCATCCTTAGCACCTTTTGTTACTGTTACTGTTACAGAGATCTCTGTCGGTTCCCCATGGGCCACTACTTTACTGATTGATGGCCATCATTACTGTTCGGTCTTTGAGACCTACTGTTACTGTTATGCTAATGGATGTACCACATATGACTATTTACTGTACTGAACAACTGATATACTGATTGAATTGAACTGTTTTCATTCTGTAAGGACATTCATTCTAAACCTCTTTACGCATTATGTTATTCACTGGGCTTTAGCTCACTGCTCATATATATATGTAGGTGTACAGGCACCGGACCAATGCTAGAGCGCGGGGTAGATTCCCAGTTTTGTCAAGCCAACCAATGTGCCTCACTGCGAGGTTCCGAGCCTGCCAAGCTAAGGCTCAGGGGTGTTTTAGTTTTCCCCCTCCTGCACTGTTTTGTTTACTGTATAGACTGCACTGTACTGGTTAATAGGGACTTGATCCCTGTTCTGAATGTTTGTAAATGTTCTGCATACTGTTCTGTACCGTATATATATATGTGAATGTATGAAAAATCTTTTTGGCATACAGACTGTCACAGCTCATTGGACATTGTTTTTTTTATTACTGTAGTGGCTTCCGCCATGCCCCTGTACTCTGTTATACTGTCTTACTGTTAAGCAGGCCTTCGGTAATCTCGGTTTACTGGCCGGTTACGGTGCTAAACCCATAGGGGCGGGTTTGGGTCGTGACAGAGTGGTATCAGAGCGATACTTAACCACGAGTTATACCGCACACACGTGTCCAAATGAGCTATAGGATGTCCTAGAAAAGCAATTAGGGCATTACATGAACATGACAAGTGTGTGGTTATAACATGACTGGATATATGCTAATATGTTAAACTGTTTAAGTATGCAACTGTACCTGCTTATAATTGTTATAACTGCTTATAGTGAAATGGATAATGCAAATGAAACTGAATCCTCATCCACTGAGGCAAGAATGGCAAGAATGGAAAGAATGATGGAACTGAAACTGCTAGACTTGAGCACAAACAGAATCAAAGCCCCCACCTCCTCCTCCGGTACAGCGGAACCGAATGTGAATGTGAATGATGGGATATAATTGCTCACCCAGAAGTTCAGCAAACTGAAACCGCCATCCTTTCAGGGAGGCCTTGAACCGTTAAAGGCTGAAGCTTGGGTTTTGGAGACTAAAAAATTGTTTGAGGTTTTTCCATGTTCTGAGGCACATAAAGTGCTGTTGGCTACCTTTACTCTGCAAGAGGAAGCAAGAAGGTGGTGGATGCTTACCCGTGAGGACAACACCGTTATGACTTGGGCTCAATTCAAAGTAGCCTTCTTCGAAAAGTACTTCCCTCAATGTGTCAGGGATAGAAAAGTGACTGAATTTGAACAACTGAGGCAGGGCACGATGTCCGTTGCCGAATACGAAACAAAGTTTACCAGACTTGCTAGATATGTACCGCATATGGTGGATACTGATTACAAGAAGGCCAGAAGGTTTGAAGGCGGCCTGAATGTTGCAATACTGGACAGGATAAATGTTTTAAAGCTACCGACTTATGTGGGTGTTCTTGACCGAGCTTTGATGGCCGAGTCGAACATCGAAGCTGTGAAACAATCTGAAACACCGGCGTCTGAATGGCGTGGGAAGAGACAGAATTTCAAATTCAAGAAAGGCAAGCATAATCAATTGAACAAAAAACAGAATACGGGGTCAACAACTGGCCCCAGCCAGGGGAGTGGTTCCATACCACCCTGTTCCGAATGCGATAAGAACCATAAAGGAGTTTGTTATAAAATCTCTAGTGCTTGTTACAGGTGTGCCAAAGTGGGCCACATGGTGAAAGATTGCCCTTCCACTGCTCCGGGTAATAGTAAAGCTGCAGGCAGCGCCGCAGCATCAACTGTAGCACCAAAGCCTAACCCCAAAGCTACCGGGAAAGAGCCGATGAGGCAGGGCCGAGTGTTTGCCCTAGTACCGGGAGACGTGCAAAATACTGAAACCGTTGTGTCAGGTATCCTCTCTATTTGTGCTCAAAGTGCATATGTACTGATTGATTCAGGGTCTACACACTCATATGTATCGCATGCTTTTTCACGGAAACTGAATAGACCCTTAGAACCTATGAATGCTAGCTGTATCATCACCCGTAGAGGATCCATGACATGTGCTTATATGTACCCTGCATGTGAAATCATTGTTGGGGATATGCATCTGTTTATTGATTTACTGCCATTGAACATTGATCATTTTGATGTAATATTGGGATGGACTGGTTACAAAAATATCATGCCACCATTGACTGTGTGACAAAACAAGTTGTTTTCCGTCCACCTGGTTTACCCGAATTTGTGTTTAATGGGGTTGGAGTAGTACCTCCTCCGTATTTGATTTCTTCTGTGAAAGCCGTTAAATTGATTAGAAAGGGGTGTAAAGGATATCTGTGTTCTGTACTGACTGTATCTACTGATGATAATGTTAAAACTGATGTGAACTGTATTCCTATAGTCAGAGAATTCCCAGATGTTTTTCCAGATGATCTGCCAGGGGATTTGATTGACAGGGAGATTGAATTCACCGTTGATGTGATTCCGGGAACACAGCCTGTATCGAAAGCTCCTTACCGAATGGCTCCAACTGAATTGAAAGAATTGAAAGTACAATGCAAGAACTGTAGACAAGAAGTTTATCAGGCCTAGTACTTCACCGTGGGGTGCACCGGTTTTGTTTGTGAAAAAGAAAGACGGCTCATTGAGACTGTGCATTGACTACCGTGAACTGAACAAGGTAACTGTGAAAAAAAATACCATTACCGCGTATTGATGACTTATTTGATCAGTTACAGGGTGCTCAAGTGTTTTCCAAGATTGATCTCAGATCTATACCATCAATGAAAGTTAAACCAGGAGACATTGATAAAACTGCTTTTAGAACGAGGTATGGACATTACGAATTTTTAGTTATGCCTTTTGGAGTTACCAATGCACCTGCAGCATTTATGGACCTCATGAATAGAATCTTTAAACCGTACCTTGATGACTTTATTGTGGTATTTATTGATGACATATTGATTTACTCCAAAAGTATAGAACAACATGAACATCATCTGAGACTTGCCCTGCAGACCCTAAGAGAACAGAAACTGTATGCTAAACTGTCTAAATGTGAGTTTTGGCTTGATCATGTTATGTTTTTGGGGCATGTTGTTAGCAAAGATGGAATTTCTGTTGATCCGCAGAAAATTGAAGCTGTAGTGAACTGGCCTAGACCAACAAATGTGACAGAAGTCCGAGCTTTTTGGGATTGGCTGGATATTACAGAAGATTTGTCAAAGATTTCTCCAAAATTGCCTTACCATTGACTCAACTGACACAGAAGGGGACATCATTTGACTGGACTGACCAGAGGGAATCAGCATTCCAGAGTTGAAAACTCGACTTGTGACTGCACCTGTTCTTACCTTACCTTCAGGTACGGATGGTTATACTGTATTTAGTGATGCTTCTCATAAGGGTTTGGGATGTGTTTTAATGCAGAATGGGAGAGTTATTGCTATGCTTCCCGACAACTGAGACCACATGAAAAGAACTACCCACCCATGATCTGGAACTGGTGCAGTAGTGTTTGCACTGAAAATCTGGC
Source organism: Camellia japonica (assembly GCA_030407325.1). Lineage (NCBI taxonomy): Eukaryota > Viridiplantae > Streptophyta > Magnoliopsida > Ericales > Theaceae > Camellia > Camellia japonica. Next base: position 68,975,609 of record JAPPVO010000003.1, on the reverse strand, counting down.
GTCACTATTGTATGGGGCGACATGTGAAGTATATACCGACCACAAGAGTCTGAAGTACTTCTTCAAAAGACAGACGGAGATGGCTAGAATGATTAAAGATATGACCTACAGATTTTGTACCATCCGGAAAAGCCAACACCGTTGCCGATGCACTAGCCGGAAGTCGATTGCAAATTTAGCTTGTTTGCTCACTGGACAGAAAGAGTTGCTTTGTGACCTTGAAAAATCTGAAATTGAAGTTGTTTTGAGAGAACAAGGTGGACAATAGCTGCTATTTCTGCTCAACCGGCATTGATTGAAGAAATGAGAAACAGCAAACGGATGACTTCTTGAAGAAGATCATCGAAGAAAGAGAATCTAAACCGAGACCGGGGTTCAAATTTGAAAGCAATGTACTGAAATTTCAAGAAGACTGTGTGTACCGAATGATACTGAACTAAAAGAAGAGTTCTGCAAGAGGGCCACAACTCAAAATTTTCTATCATCCGGGAATACGAAAATGTATCTGAAACAGAATTTTGGTGGCCGGAATGAAGAAAGAAATTGCCGACTTTGTGTCAAAATGTCTTCATTGCCAACAAGTCAAAGCGGAACATCAGCGACCCGCAGGCTTACTGCAACCCTTACCCATACCGGAGTGGAAATGGGAGCATATCACGATGGATTTTATCGTTGGATTGCCTCGCTCCAGAAAAGGTATGGATTCAATTTGGGTTATTGTTGATAGACTGACCAAATCTGCTCACTTCTTACCTGTCAAGACAATTTATAATGCGGACAAGTTGGCTGTAATTTATATTGATGAAATTGTTAGACTGCATGGAGTGCCGTGTCCATTGTTTCTGACAGGGATTCGAAGTTTACATCGAGGTTTTGGCAAAGCCTACAGACTGCATTGGGTACTGAATTGAGAATGAGTAGTGCCTATCATCCTCAGACAGATGTCAGAAAGGACCATCCAGACTCTGGAGGATTTATTGAGAATGTGTGTCCTTGATTTTCAGGAAACTGGGAAAGTCATTTGCCATTGGCTGAATTCGCCTACAACAACAGTTACCATTCAAGTATTGGTATGGCGCCTTTCGAGGCATTGTATGGCAGAAAATGTAGATCTCCGATTTGCTGGGCAGAAGTTGGAGATGGGCCTTTGCTTGGGCCCGAGATTGTGTATGAGACGACTGAAAAAGTGAAACGAATTCAACAGAGACTGAAAACTGCACAGAGCCGACAGAAAAGTTATGCAGATGTTAGAAGACGAGACCGAGAATATGAAGTGGGTGATCACGTGTTTGTGAAAGTAACACCAATGAAAGGCCAGACTCGTTTTGGAGTCAAAGGCAAGTTAGTGCCGAGATATGTCGGGCCGTGTGAGGTGATTGAGAAAATCAATCCGGTGGCGTATCAAGTTGCGCTTCCTCCTGAAATGGAGCATATGCACAACGTCTTCCACATCTCTATGTTGAGAGATTATCTTCGGGATCCATTCCATGTGATTGAGCCTACTCAGATAGTGTTGAGTGATGACTACACTTACGAGGAACGGCCCATACAGATTGTAACAGACGGATCAAGAAGTTGAGGAAAAGAGATCCCGCTAGTGAAAGTTGACTGGCAAAACCATGGTGATGTATGCCACTTGGGAAAGGGAAGATGACATGGCTAAAGATATCCTGAACTGTTCCCACTGAATCCTGTTTTCTTCCAATGAAGGTAACTCGAGTTTAGAGGACTAAACTCTTTATAAGGAGGGGAGACTGTAATAACCCTCGTTACTGATCACTGATTAATGCCGATTACTACTAAGTTAATACCGATTATGAAAGTAAATGAACTGACTGACTTACTGAACTGATCGATTGAAATCTAAACTGAATCGATTAACTGTATGTTTAATTGCTGTATCTGTTTGAATTGTAATTCTATCTGTTTGACTATATGATTATCTGTTCAATTTCTATGTTTAAACTGTTAATTGAAGGCCCTATCGGCGGCCGAATCCAAAATTGATTGATGTTCCATGATTAGTGGAATTTATGTGATTTTATAGTGTATTTAATTAAAATGTGATTTGGTACGATTAAATCGGATTAAAATAAGCTAAATTACATGAGTTGCATTAAATACAATTTTGCCACTTAGTGGCCCATTATCTTACATATACTTTTGAGCCTTACACTTGATCACCAAAGCACATTTCCTCAGCCATTTGTTGCCTACAACCGATTATAGAGAGAGAGGGAGAGAATTGAAGGAGATTTTGGCTTCAACCTTGTGCATTGTTTGGGAACTTGAAGGAAATTGAAGTGTAGTTGCCAATTGAGCTCCTAAACCTTGAATACAAGACCTAAGGTAGTGTGATTACTCTTTTATTTGTGAATTGAACTTGTTCATGCATGATTTTTGAGCTTTTAGAGAGCTAAGTCATGTCTTAGTCTAATAATTGAATTGAACTCATTTCATGCATGCATGTGTGTATTGATGAATTTTGAGTTGATTTCATGGCAAATTGTCACATGCATGTTCATAATTAAGCTTAAGTCCATGTTTTCAACTTGTTTTGAAAGAATGAGCTCATTAGAGCATGTTTTGAAGTTTTAAAATGGTTTGAATTCATGCATGTCATGTTTGTAGCATGTTCATGAAAATTGATTTGAAATTGAGTTTAATTAAACACCTTGGGCTTTGATTTACCAAATTGATCTTTGAAATACATAATGTTATGTTTTACAAGTGTTTTTCCAGGTTTTTAGCCCAAGAGGATCAAAAATTTGGCTTTTAAACTTGATTTTGAGCTTGGGACTCAAATCTGGAATTTCCAGAATTTGGGCTACGCTCGAGCGAGGAAGTCCACGCTCGAGCGTACACTCTGTTCTTCCTTCCGCTCGAGCGAGAAAAGTTACGCTCGAGCGGGGAATGCGAGCATCCAGTACTTTGCATGTGTTCACAGTCCGCTCGAGCGAGGAAACTCACGCTCGAGCGAGGACTTGTGTCTTACGCTCGAGCGAGGGTCGAGCGTCCATCGAGCGTAAAATTGGAGCATCCAGCATTTTTACTGTAGCACACAGTCCGCTCGAGCGATTGACGCTCGAGCGGAGCTCCTTTGTTTGCATGTCCGCTCGAGCGTAGAAAGCCACGCTCGAGCGAGACCCCTGTTTTCAGCAAATTTTGTAAAGTGTACAAAAGTGCATCTTTGCATCCTCTTTCCATCCTAGGTTCCTAGAGCATATTTAAGGCATCTTAAAGAGGATATAGATGTAGAAACACCGAGGCAAATTAGGGATTAAATTAATATATTTCCCAACTGTGTAGCTTAGTGTGTGTTCAATCTGTAAACTGTGTAGGGTTGGCTTTCCGAGGAGACGCTCTGGTTTGTAGCCCAGAACTCTGTGAGTAACAATTGTGTAAAGATATGTTCAAAATGATTATTTTCTGAACACTGAATCGAACTGTTTACTGAACTGATATTGATTACTGAATGAATGTATGTCCTTTATTCTGAACTGTACTGTGGCATCCTTAGCACCTACTGTTTACTGTTACTGTTACAGAGATCTCTGTCGGTTCCCTCTGGGCCACTACTGTTTACTGATTGATGGCCATCATTACTGTTCGGTCTTTTAAGACCTACTGTTACTGTTATGCTAATGGATGTACCACATATGACTGTTTACTGTACTGAACAACTGATATACTGATTGAATTGAACTGTTTTCATTACTGTAAGGACATTCATTCTTAACCTCTTTACGCATTATGTTATTCACTGGGCTTTAGCTTACTGCTCATATATATATGTAGGTGTACAGGCACCGGACCAATGCTAGAGCCGTCGGGGTAGATTCCCAGTTTTGTCAAGCCAACCAATGTGCCTCACTGCGAGGTTCCGAGCCTGCCAAGCTAAGGCTAGGGGTGTTTTAGTTTTCCCCCTCTGCACTGTTTTGTTTACTGTATAGACTGCACTGTACTGGTTAATAGGGACTTGATCCCTGTTCTGAATGTTTGTAAATGTTCTGCATACTGTTCTGTACCGTATATATATATGTGAATGTATGAAAAATCTTTTTGGCATACAGACTGTCACAGCTCATTGGACATTGTTTATTTACTGTATTGGCTTCCGCCATGCCCCTGTACTCTGTTATACTGTATTACTGTTAAGCAGGCCTTCGGTAATCTCGGATTACTGGCCGGTTACGGTGCTAAACCATAGGGGCGGGTTTGGGTCGTGACAGAGTGGTATCAGAGCGATACTTAACCACGAGTTATACCGCACACACGTGTCCAAATGAGCTATAGGTGTCCTAGAAAAGCAATTAGGGCATTACATGAGCATGAAAGTGTGTGGTTATAACATGACTGATATATGCTAATATGTTAAACTGTTTAAGTATGCAACTGTTATGTTATAATTGTTATAACTGCTTATAGTGAAATGGATAATGCAAATGAAACTGAATCCTCATCCACTGAGGCAAGAATGGCAAGAATGGAAAGAATGATGGAACTGATAACTGCTAGACTTGAGCAACAACAGAATCAACAGCCCCCACCTCCTCCTCCGGTACAGCCGGAACCGAATGTGAATGTGAATGATGGGGATATAATTGCTCTCACCCAGAAGTTCAGCAAACTGAAACCGCCATCCTTTCAGGGAGGCCTTGAACCGTTAAAGCTGAAGCTTGGGTTTTGAGACTAAAAATTGTTTGAGGTTTTTCCATGTTCGAGCACATAAAGTGCTGTTGGCTACCTTCACTGCAAGAGGAAGCAAGAAGGTGGTGGATGCTTACCGTGAGGACAACACCGTTATGACTTGGGCTCAATTCAAAGTAGCCTTCTTCGAAAAGTACTTCCCTCAATGTGTCAGGGATAGGAAAGTGACTGAATTTGAACAACTGAGGCAGGGCACGATGTCCGTTGCCGAATACGAAACAAAGTTTACCAGACTTGCTAGATATGTACCATATGGTGGATACTGATTACAAGAAGGCCAGAAGGTTTGAAGGCGGCCTGAATGTTGCAATACTGGACAGGATAAATGTTTTAAAGCTACCGACTTATGTGGGTGTTCTTGACCGAGCTTTGATGGCCGAGTCGAACATCGAAGCTGTGAAACAATCTGAAACACCGGCGTCTGAATGGCGTGGTAAAGACAGAATTTCAAATTCAAGAAAGGCAAGCATAATCAATTGAACAAAAAGCAAAATACGGGTCAACAACTTCTAGCAAGGAGTGGTTCCATACCACCCTGTTCCGAATGCGGTAAGAACCATAAAGGAGTTTGTTATAAAATCTCTGGTGCTTGTTACAGGTGTGGCAAAGTGGGCCACATGGTGAAAGATTGCCCTTCCACTGCTCCGGGCAATAGTAAAGCTGCAGGCAGCGCCGCAGCATCAACTGTAGCACCAAAGCCTAACCCCAAAGCTACCGGGAAAGAGCCGATGAGGCAGGGCCGAGTGTTTGCCCTAGTACCGGGAGACGTGCAAAATACTGAAACCGTTGTGTCAGGTATCCTCTCTATTTGTGCTCAAAGTGCATATGTACTGATTGATTCAGGGTCTACACACTCATATGTATCGCATGCTTTTTCACGGAAACTGAATAGACCCTTAGAACCTATGAATGCTAGCTGTATCATCACCCGTAGGAGGATCCATGACATGTGCTTATATGTACCCTGCATGTGAAATCATTGTTGGGGATATGCATCTGTTTATTGATTTACTGCCATTGAACATTGATCATTTTGATGTAATATTGGAGATGGACTGGTTACAAAAATATCATGCCACCATTGACTGTGTGACAAAACAAGTTGTTTTCCGTCCACCTGGTTTACCTGAATTTGTGTTTAATGGGGTTGGAGTAGTACCTCCTCCGTATTTGATTTCTTCTGTGAAAGCCATTAAATTGATTAGGAATGGGTGTAAAGGATATCTGTGTTCTGTACTGACTGTATCTACTGATGATAATGTTAAAACTGATGTGAACTGTATTCCTATAGTCAGAGAATTCCCAGATGTTTTTCCCGATGGTCTGCCAGGGGATTTGATTGATAGGGAGATTGAATTCACCGTTGATGTGATTCCGGGAACACAGCCTGTATCGAGAGCTCCTTACCGAATGGCTCCAACTGAATTGAAAGAATTGAAAGTACAACTGCAAGAACTGTTAGACAAGAAGTTTATCAGGCCTAGTACTTCACCGTGGGGTGCACCAGTTTTGTTTGTGAAAAAGAAAGACGGCTCATTGAGACTGTGCATTGACTACCGTGAACTGAACAAGGTAACTGTGAAAAATAAATACCATTACCGCGTATTGATGACTTATTTGATCAGTTACAGGGTGCGCAAGTATTTTCTAAGATCGATCTCAGATCTAGATACCATTAATTGAAAGTTAAACCAGGAGACATTGATAAAACTGCTTTTAGAACGAGGTATGGACATTACGAATTTTTAGTTATGCCTTTTGGAGTTACCAATGCACCTGCAGCATTTATGGACCTCATGAATAGAATCTTTAAACCGTACCTTGATGACTTTATTGTGGTATTTATTGATGACATATTGATTTACTCCAAAAGTATAGAACAACATGAACATCATCTGAGACTTGCCCTGCAGACCCTAAGAGAACAGAAACTGTATGCTAAACTGTCTAAATGTGAGTTTTGGCTTGATCATGTTATGTTTTTGGGGCATGTTGTTAGCAAAGATGGAGTTTCTGTTGATCCGCAGAAAATTGAAGCTGTAGTGAACTGGCCTAGACCAACAAATGTGACAGAAGTCCGCAGCTTTTTGGGATTGGCTGGATATTACAGAAGATTTGTCAAAGACTTCTCCAAAATTGCCTTACCATTGACTCAACTGACACAGAAGGGGACATCATTTGACTGGACTGACCAGAGGGAATCAGCATTCCAGGAGTTGAAAACTCGACTTGTGACTGCACCTGTTCTTACCTTACCTTCAGGTACGGATGGTTATACTGTATTTAGTGATGCTTCTCATAAGGGTTTGGGATGTGTTTTAATGCAGAATGGGAGAGTTATTGCTTATGCTTCCCGATAACTGAGACCACATGAAAAGAATTACCCAACCCATGATCTGGAACTGGTTGCAGTAGTGTTTGCACTGAAAATCTGGCGTCACTATTTGTATGGAGCGACATGTGAAGTATATACCGATCACAAGAGTTTGAAGTACTTCTTCACCCAGAAAGAACTGAACATGAGACAGCGGAGATGGCTAGAATTGATTAAAGACTATGACCTACAGATTTTGTACCATCCAGGAAAAGCCAACACCGTTGCCGATGCACTAAGCCGGAAGTCGATTGCAAATTTAGCCTGTTTGCTCACTGGACAGAGAGAGTTGCTTTGTGACCTTGAAAAATCTGAAATTGAAGTTGTTTTGAGAGAACAAGGTGGTACAATAGCTGCTATTTCTGCTCAACCGGCATTGATTGAAGAAATGAAAGAGAAACAGCAAACGGATGACTTCTTGAGGAAGATCATCGAAGAAAGAGAATCTAAACCAAGACCGGGGTTCAAATTTGAAAGCAATGTACTGAAATTTCAAGGAAGACTGTGTGTACCGAATGATACTGAACTAAAAAGAAGAGTTCTGCAAGAGGGCCACAACTCAAAATTTTCTATTCATCCGGGAACGAAAATGTACAAGATCTGAAACAGAATTGGTGGCCGGAATGAAGAAAGAAATTGCCGACTTTGTGTCAAAATGTCTTCATTGCCAACAAGTCAAAGCGGAACATCAGCGACCCGCAGGCTTACTGCAACCCTTACCCATACCGGAGTGGAAATGGGAGCATATCACGATGGATTTTATCGTTGGATTGCCTCGCTCCAGAAAAGGTATGGATTCAATTTGGGTTATTGTTGATAGACTGACCAAATCTGCTCACTTCTTACCTGTCAAGACAATTTATAATGCGGACAAGTTGGCTGTAATTTATATTGATGAAATTGTTAGACTGCATGGAGTGCCTGTGTCCATTGTTTCTGACAGGGATTCGAAGTTTACATCGAGGTTTTGGCAAAGCCTACAGACTGCATTGGGTACTGAATTGAGAATGAGTAGTGCCTATCATCCTCAGACAGATGGACAGTCAGAAAGGACCATCCAGACTCTGGAGGATTTATTGAGAATGTGTGTCCTTGATTTTCAGGGAAACTGGGAAAGTCATTTGCCATTGGCTGAATTCGCCTACAACAACAGTTACCATTCAAGTATTGGTATGGCGCCTTTCGAGGCATTGTATGGCAGAAAATGTAGATCTCCGATTTGCTGGGCAGAAGTTGGAGATGGGCCTTTGCTTGGGCCCGAGATTGTGTATGAACGACTGAAAAAGTGAAACTGATTCAACAGAGACTGAAAACTGCACAGAGCCGACAGAAAAGTTATGCAGATGTTAGAAGACGAGACCGAGAATATGAAGTGGGTGATCACGTGTTTGTGAAAGTGACACCAATGAAAGGCCAGACTCGTTTTGGAGTCAAAGGCAAGTTAGCGCCGAGATATGTCGGGCCGTATGAGGTTATTGAGAAAATCAATCCGGTGGCGTATCAAGTTGCGCTTCCTCCTGAAATGGAGCATATGCACAACGTCTTCCACATCTCTATGTTGAGAGATTATCTCGGGATCCTTCCATGTGATTGAGCCTACTCGATAGTGTTGAGTGATGACTACACTTACGAGGAACGGCCTATACAGATTGTTAACAGACGGATCAAGAAGTTGAGGAACAAAGAGATCCCGCTAGTGAAAGTTGACTGGCAAAACCATGGTGATGTATGCCACTTGGGAAAGGGAAGATGACATGGCTAAAGATATCCTGAACTTTCCCACTGAATCCTGTTTTCTTCCAGAATGAAGGTAATCGAGTTTAGAGGACTAAACTCTTTATAAGGAGGGGAGACTGTAATAACCCTCGTTACTGATCACTGATTAATGCCGATTACTACTAAGTTAATACCGATTATGGAAAGTAAATGAACTGACTGACTTACTGAACTGATCGATTGAAATCTAAAACTGAATCGATTAACTGTATATGTTTAATTGCCTGTATCTGTTTGAATTGTAATTCTATCTGTTTGACTATATGATTATCTGTTCAATTTCTATGTTTAAACTGTTAATTGAAGGCCCTATCGGCGGCCGAATCCAAAATTGATTGATGTTCCATGATTAGTGGAATTTATGTGATTTTATAGTGTATTTAATTAAAATGTGATTTGGTACGATTAAATCGGATTAAAATAAGCTAAATTACATGAGTTGCATTAAATACAATTTTGCCACTTAGTGGCCCATTATCTTACATATACTTTTGAGCCTTACACTTGATCACCAAAGCATTTCCTCAGCCATTTGTTGCCTACCCCGATTATAGAGAGAGGGAGAGAATTGAAGGAGATTTTGGCTTCAACCTTGTGCATTGTTTGGGAACTTGAAGGAAATTGAAGTGTAGTTGCCAATTGAGCTCCTAAACCTTGAATACAAGACCTAAGGTAGTGTGATTACTCTTTTATTTGTGAATTGAACTTGTTCATGCATGATTTTTGAGCTTTTAGAGAGCTAAGTCATGTCTTAGTCTAATAATGTTGAATTAGAACTCATTTCATGCATGCATGTGTGTATTGATGAATTTTGAGTTGATTTCATGGCAAATTGTCACATGCATGTTCATAATTAAGCTTAAGTCCATGTTTTCAACTTGTTTTGAAAAGAATGAGCTCATTAGAGCATGTTTTGAAGTTTTAAAATGGTTTGAATTCATGCATGTCATGTTTGTAGCATGTTCATGAAAATTGATTTGAAATTGAGTTTAATTAAACACCCTTGGGCTTTGATTTACCAAATTGATCTTTGAAATACATAATGTTATGTGTTTACAAGTGTTTTTCCAGGTTTTTAGCCCAAGAGGATCAAAAATTTGGCTTTTAAACTTGATTTTGAGCTTGGGACTCAAATCTGGAATTTCCAGAATTTGGGCCTACGCTCGAGCGAGGAAGTCCACGCTCGAGCGTACACTCTGTGATTCTGCCTTCCGCTCGAGCGAGAAAAGTTACGCTCGAGCGGGGAATGCGAGCATCCAGTACTTTGCATGTGTTCACAGTCCGCTCGAGCGAGGAAACTCACGCTCGAGCGAGGACTTGTGTCTTACGCTCGAGCGAGGGTCGAGCGTCCATCGAGCGTAAAATTGGAGCATCCAGCATTTTTACTGTAGCACACAGTCCGCTCGAGCGACGGAATTGACGCTCGAGCGGAGCTCCTTTGTTTGCATGTCCGCTCGAGCGTAGAAAGCCACGCTCGAGCGAGACCCCTGTTTTCAGCAAATTTGTAAAGTGTACAAAAGTGCATCTTTGCATCCTCTTTCCATCCTAGGCATTCCTAGAGCATATTTAAGGCATCTTAAAGAGGATATAGATGTAGAACCACACCGAGGCAAATTAGGGATTAAATTAATATATTTCCCAACTGTGTAGCTTAGTGTGTGTTCAATCTGTAAACTGTGTAGGGTTGGCTTTCCGAGGAGACGCTCTGGTTCACTGTAGCCCAGAACTCTGTGAGTAACAATTGTGTAAAGATATGTTCAAAATGATTATTTTCTGAACACTGAATCGAACTGTTTACTGAACTGATATTGATTACTGAATGAATGTATGTCATTTATTCTGAACTGTACTGTGGCATCCTTAGCACCTTTTGTTTACTGTTACTGTTACAGAGATCTCTGTCGGTTCCCTCATAGGGCCACTACTATTTACTGATTGATGGCCATCATTACTGTTCGGTCTTTTGAGACCTACTGTTACTGTTATGCTAATGGATGTACCACATATGACTATTTACTGTACTGAACAACTGATATACTGATTGAATTGAACTGTTTTCATTTCTGTAAGGACATTCATTCTAAACCTCTTTACGCATTATGTTATTCACTGGGCTTTAGCTCACTGCTCATATATATATGTAGGTGTACAGGCACCGGACCAATGCTAGAGGCGTCGGGGTAGATTCCCAGTTTTGTCAAGCCAACCAATGTGCCTCACTGCGAGGTTCCGAGCCTGCCAAGCTAAGGCTCAGGGGTGTTTTAGTTTTCCCCCTCCTGCACTGTTTTGTTTACTGTATAGACTGCACTGTACTGGTTAATAGGGACTTGATCCCTGTTCTGAATGTTTGTAAATGTTCTGCATACTGTTCTGTACCGTATATATATATGTGAATGTATGAAAAATCTTTTTGGCATACAGACTGTCACAGCTCATTGGACATTGTTTTTTTTATTACTGTAGTGGCTTCCGCCATGCCCCTGTACTCTGTTATACTGTCTTACTGTTAAGCAGGCCTTCAGTAATCTCGGTTTACTGGCCGGTTACGGTGCTAAACCCATAGGGGCGGGTTTGGGTCGTGACAATTAAGCATGTTAAGTGACTGATTGACTGAAATTCTGACTGATTGATTGAGTGTATTAGTTTGAATGAATGTCTATCTGTTTGACTGCTAATGATCTGTTCATGTTTTATGTTTTAAACTGCAAATTGAAGGCCTTATTGGCGGCCGAATCTGAAATCGATTAATGTTTTGTGTTAATTAGAATTAATGTGATTTTATGGCATGTTTGATTGAAATGTGATTTGGAGTGATTAAATTAGATTAAATAATGTTGAATTACATTAGTTGCATTAATTACCAAAATGCCATCTAGTGGGCCACTTTTATTAACATCTTGAGGCTTGAACTACACACTTAGACACAACTTTTCTTCAGCCATTTTCTTGAGCCAAAACCGACTCTAGAGAGAGAGAGTTAGGAGAAAACTTGAGTTCATCAAATTTAGCTTGGGAACTAGAAGAAATTGAAGAGAGATTGCATAACTGAGCTTCCATTTTTGAAATTGGAGACTTGAGGTAGGAGACTCACCCTTTTAATTATGAGTTTGAGTTGTTCTTGCATGATTCATGGTAAGGTTAGTGATTTAAGGCATGAATTAGCTTAATATGTTGAATTGAGTAGGAATTCATGTATGCATGTATACATTGTTGAGTTTTGAGGTTGATTTCATGGAAATCCTCACATGCATGTCCATATTCTAGCTTTAGTTCATGAATTCAGCATGTTTTGGAAGGATTGACTCATTTGTTCTTGTATTAGAAGCTTTGAAGTTGATTAAATTCATGCATGTCTTATGTTCATCATGTTCTTGAAGTTTTAAATGAAATTGTGTTTCATTGAACTACCTTTGGGCTTTGATTTTGCAAATTGATCTTGGGACATGTCATAGTATGAGTTTTAAAGTGTTTTCCATAAAATTAGCCCAAAAGGATCGAATTTGATGCTTTAAATGTTGAGTTTCATGCTTGGAGACAAATCTGGAAATTCCAGATTTTGGATCCACGCTCGAGCGGGGAACTCCACGCTCGAGCGTACACTCTGAGTACATGCATCCCGCTCGAGCGGGGAAAGTAACACTCGAGCGTGAAATGCGTGTATCTAGTACTTTGCATGTGTTTACAATCCGCTCGAGCGAGGGAATGAATGCTCGAGTGAGGACTTATGTCTCACGCTCGAGCGGGGTCGAGCACCCGTCGAGCGTGAATTTCATGCATCCAGTACTTTTACAGTCTGCTCGAGCGTAGCTCTTTTGTCTGCATGTCCGCTCGAACGGAGAAAGCCACGCTCGAGCGGGACCCCTGTTTCAGCAAAAATTTGAAAAGTGTTTTAAAGTGCATCTTTGTATCCTCATTCCATCATAGGCATTCCTAGGCCTAGTTTAAGGCATCTTAATGAGGATAATGCTATAGAACCACACCGAGTCAAGATAGGGACTAAGTTATTGTTTCCCAAATGTGCAACTTAGTGTGTGTTCATCCTGTAACTGTGTAGGGTTGGCATCCGAAGACGCTCACTAGCCTATCTGTAGCCCAGAACTCTGTGAGTAACAATGTTGTAAAGATATATTCAATCATGAATATTTTCTGAATGACCAACTGTACTGCTTTCTAAAATGATATTTCTTACTGAATGAATGTTTGTCCTATTTGCGAACTGTATTCGTGGCATCCATAACAATTTACTGTTACTGTACTGTTACTGCTACTGTTACAGAGATCTCTGTCGGTTCCCATGTTGGAACCACTACTGTTTACTGATATGATGGCCATCAACTGACTGCTCGGTCTGTTAAGACCTACTGGACTGTTTTGCTATGGGATGTACCACATATGACTGCTATGACTGAATGACTGATATATTGTTATAACTGACTGTTTTAAATACTGAAAGGATATTCATTCTTAACCTCTTTACGCATATGTTATTCACTGGGCTTTAGCTCACTGTTTATATATATATGTAGGTGTCCAGGCACCGGATCGGAGCTAGGAGCGTTGGGTTTAACTCCTTTTTTGTCAAGCCAACCAACGTGCCTCACTGCGAGGTTCCAAATGTGTTCAAGCTTAGGCTTTTTGGGGTGTCTCAGTTCACCCTTCTGTCTCTGTTTTGTAATACTGTATAGACTTGTACTGTACTGTTATGGTAGGGATTTGGTCCCTAACCTGAATGCCTGTATATGATGTATGTACATACTGCTTTTGTTCCGAATGTGAATGTATTATGAAAAGCCTTTTTGCATACAGACTGTCACAGCTCATTGGACATCTTTCATTTACTGTTTGGCTTCCGCCAGCCCCTGTACTCTGTATTACTGTTATTACTGTTAAGCAGGCCTTCGGTAATCACGGATTACTGGTCGGTTACGGTGCTAAACCCATAGGGGCGGGTTTGGGTCGTGACACATACGGCCACACTTATCTCATTTGGGCCTTATCCACTGGTTTCCCAACTGATTTTGGTTTTTTGGTTATCCACTGTATCAAAAATGCCCACAAACAAAATAATCAAACCCTTTCCTATGGTATGATTTTCACTAACATCTTTAAGCATTTCAAAATTGATCTGAAGAGGGAAGAAAAAGTCCCTCGAGACCCCTTGTGTTATGGGGCTGAAACTCTTGGAAACATGGGATATTCACTGGTCAACCACATTTGGACCAAGACCAAGAAAACTGTGTCTTTCCCTAGTCTCTCTACCCCCGGCTCTTCTCTTCCCAGTCCTACATTTCCTTTCTCCACCCCTCGCCCCTCCACTCCACCACCTTCTTCTGACATCTCCTCTCTCTCTCTCAAAAAATTGACCATCTCGATTTCATGGTTCAAGGTCCCATGATGGATGGGATTGCTTTAATTAATTCTAGACTTAACAATCTAAACCTAGATTCCCAATACATCCCTGCTTCAGACATTTCATCATCTTCTCACACTGTCTCTGTCTCATCATCCTCTGTTTTGGAACAAAAGGTAGATGAGTGGGCCTCCTTCGTCCTACAGCTTATTTCTCAACAAAATGAAATGCAAAATGACATTGATCGCATGAAACTGCAGCAATCCCAAGTCATTACATGTGCTAAAGAAAGTGTCGAAAGTATGGTGATTGCAGTATACGGGATCAAAGACTCCAACGAAGAATTTCGTCAAATCTTCTAGCAACGCTGGGAAGATGATTTGGGTGAACAAATTCGCAAGTTCATGCTGTGGTTTGCCCAAGGTTGGCGCGAAACTACACCCCATTGACCTCGATCTCCTCCTCCATTTCACTGATGCTCTGACCTCCTCTTTTTGTTGATAACAAAGGGAGAGAAATTGTTGAGATTGGCTCTAATTGTAGTCGATTGGAATTGGCTCTAATTGTAGTTGGATTTGTAGTTGGATGTTTATATCGTTCTTTAGATGATAAATGTATATGGATGACGTTGACTTGGTAAAAACACTTTTTGGGTACAACTTTTGGGCAACACAAATTGAGTAGTATATGTACAACTTCTGGGAAACACAAATTAGGTAGTATATGTCTTGGAATTTTAGATACTTCTTTATATATATATGAATGTTGATGAATTCTCCTTGAATGAAACATATTGATATTTAAGTATTGGTTGTGAATGTCTATTAACAACACACTCAGTTTTTTTTTTTTTTTTGCTTGTGATTTCATTCAATGAAAATAAATTGAAGAAATTGATTTTACTAATGATTGTTTTAGTGCATATTGACTGGGGGAACTTGATCTATATTAGGTTGTTTTATTGTCTTTACATATATCATTATTTTTGTTATGGTCTTGAAGCCCTTTTTATAGGGGGAGTTTTCGATATTTTTTTTCAAATCTTTTATTTAAAAAAACTCCTTGAAAAACACTTTTTAATGTCTTCCTTTTGAAACTCATGCTTTGAAAACTTTAAATATTCGTCATCATAAAAAATGGGGAGATTGTTAGTCCCAAAGTTATTCAAACCTAAAATTCTATTGGTTTTGATTATTGACAAAATTTTTTATTTAATTTGTTATTCAAAGTTTTCAAAACAATAGTATACAAATTGTGCTTAAATTGTTCTAGAAGTTATATGATTCTAGAAGTGTTATTTTTCAATGATTTTTGGCCCTTCAAAGCATAAGATTAGCACTTGGTTGTAAAACTCTATCCATGCTTAAAACAGGTCTAAAGGTCGACACCAAAATAGTAAGGGTCGACACCAGAGTGAAGCTCAAAATGTCTAAGTGTTTCAGAAGCAAAGGTCAACACCAAATTTCAGTGTGCAACCCAGTAGCAAGAGTCGCACCAAGATAGCAAGGGTTGACACCAAATTTTAGTGTGCAGCCTAGTAGCAAGGGTCGACACCAAGGACAGCAAGAGTCGACACTAAATTTCAGAATGCAATCCAGCAATAAGGGTCGACACCAAGAATCATAAGGGTCGATACCAGGAACACATGAAACAAAACTCAGAGAAGAAAATAAGAGCAAAGGGTCGACACCCAAGTTGCAGGGGTCGACACTCGTAAAATTTGGGTTTCAAAAATACAGCTGCCAAATCGAATATGTACTGACATAGCCTCTTTCTCAGTCACTTTTTCAGATTTAGATGTAGAGTATGTTATCTTTTCTGATCCCTAAGCAGATCTTCTGACACCATATCTTCTCCATGAAATTGACTTATGAAGAAGAGCATTAAATTAAAAGCTCATGTATTTTTTGAACCTTCTCTTTCCAAGACCTACATACAGTCTACATCTCATCATGCTCTGATCAAACACAACTGAAGGATATCCTTCATGATCTTCTTCAACGGCTAGGAGATTCAAATCTCCTCTCTCTCTAACAGCGAGATGCCATCAATATTATAAATATGGTCCTTGTTCACTAAATACACTTCTTGAATATAACATACCCAGAGCATTCAAGAGCAATCAAGAGCATTTCACATACTCATTTATACTTCAACTTTCATATATGAGTGAGTAATCTGTGAGTTTACACTTTCATATTCATCTTTTAAAAGAGAATATTTGTAAAAGGAGACAGTTGTACCTCTTACTCTTGTTCCTTATTTTCTGAGTGAAATACTTGCAAAGTGAGGCATTCAGTTGAGAGGTTCTCAATAAATTGAAGTAAGTCTTGTGTAAAAATCCACAAGCTAGGAGGAGCTTGGTGGTGCATTGATTTTTAGTGAAGAAATTCTCAAAGAGGTCTCTTGAGAAGTGAATGTAGGCCGGTGAGCTGAACCACTATAAATCCTTGTATTAAGCTCTTCTTTCCTTTCCTTTCCTTTATTTTCTGTATACTTATTATTATTTGCTGCATTTAATCTCTTAGTCCTTGAAATCTATTTTTTAGCTAAATTTTTTATTACGCAATTCACCCCCTCTTGGGTTGCTTTCCTGTATAACAATACAACTAGCTATAAAAAAAATTAAATTCATACTAATGTGAACATTCACATTGTAACATGAAAACATGAAACAAAATTGAAATAAAAAAATTAACTATTTCGATTGTTTAATGATAACAAAAAATAATTATTTAAACAAGAAGTATATACAAAAAATATCAAACAATATATAAAAAATTATCAAATAATTCATATATATCGACCCACCTTTTTAGAAAAAAATATATATAATCAACGACTGTATAATATCGGTGAATAAACTACACAATACCGACGGCTACACAAATCGATGAAGAGACTACGATCTATGTGTAACAGTGACAAAAAAATGATTTTTCGTTCTCGATTTACCATCATCTCTATTGTGAGTCCATCATTATCTCTTCTATCGATCTACAACCAACTTTCTCTTCCAAATGTTTTTTCATGGCAGAACCTTATTGCAAAATAATGATGAAGGAATATCATTAATTAAGTGAATTTCTCACATTGAGACAAATAAAATACTAACAATAACAATCTTCTATATTCTATATACAATGTTTTATATATATCACAAATAAAATATATCTAATAATTTATATTCTCTCTCCTAGATATATGGTATAATATATATATATATATATATTATAGTAAAAGTTTATAAGGATAAAATAGACCACATAATAATTCTAATGTGGGAAAAGAGACCTATTAGAATATTACTCTAAATATATGGAATTTGATGAAATATTAAAAAACTTTATGAGTTTATTGAATTATAAATCTATTAAATGAGATTTATAAATAAATATTCTTTATTAGTCTTATGGATAAGAAAGTGACCATTGTCATCTTTTTTTATATTAAAATATATATTTTATTTTATTTATCTTTGAGTCTTAAAACTACTTACATTGGTTGTGATCCTTATTAATTGTCTTAAAACGGAAGGTTCATTATATCCAAATTTCATGGAAGTCAGTGTAATTTATCCTAAAGAAATTATATAAAATTTACAAAATGAGAAGACACTTTATGTGTCATTCATCTCAATTTAAAATATCGATTACTTTAACTTATATTTCAAAAATAACACAATTATATTATTCTGGTTTAGTTTTATTTATAAAAATTTTGCTTATAAATAATTTTTTTAAATTTATCAAATTATGTTTTTATTTTTATTTTTTTTGTCATGTATTACAATTGTAACATCACCAATGCTTGTGTTTTGGCAAATATTTTTGTTGGGATGTTTTTTTAAAGCTAAAATAGCCAATAAATATTTTTAAAAAGGGTTAAAATAATAAATAGAAGAAAATGTCATATCTTACTCATAAATCAATTATTTTTTTCTCACAATTATTTATTCAATTATAACTAAAATAGTCAAATCATTCAAAACATAACTTCTTTTTTATTTTTATTTTTTTTATCTCATAAAATAACTAAGTAACAAAAAAATTAATTAAAATAACCAAATTTCAACGCGACCCATTATATTGTATACTGATCTATGTTTGGGAAGTGGGTTAATTTTTTAGCTTTTGACTATTTTAGTCTGAGGCTAAAAAGTCTTGTTTGAGATAAACTTTTTGCTTTTATGATTTTTGTGAGAGAAAAAATGAAATGATTATAATTTGGATGTGATATTTTATTTTATTGACTTTTTAATCTATTTTATCTTTTTGTGACTAAAATAATCAAAAAAAAAGAAATTCTCAAACTTACATGCCAAACGAAAGCTCTCGTTTGGCATAAGCTAAACGGGACTTTTTGGCTAAAATTTTCATAAAAAGAGTTTTTTGGTCTAATAAGACAAAATATAACATCTAAGTCATAATCATTTTTTTTTTCTCTCAAAAAAGTCAAAAAAGTCAAAGGCCCCGTTTGTTTTCAGAGATAGAATGGAGGGGATTCATAGTGAAAGGATTCATAGTGAGGGAATTGATAGTGAGGAATTGTTAAATTATTTTTATATAAAATAATAAAACAAATAAAAAAAATAAAAAATTAAACATTAATATTAAAAAAAAATCCCAATATATAAAAAATAAAAAAATTCTAATCCCCTCACTATTTTTCTAATACCATCTCTATCTCTTCCTTACCAATCCCCCTTCCAGGGGACTACTAATATCAAGGGATTAATAGTCCCCTCCCCATCTCTCAAAATAAACACCTCATTAGTAATACCAAGAGATTAGTAATCCCAATCCCCTCCCTATAACCCCAAACAAACGGGGCCAAAAAGTCTATTCCAAACGAGACTTTTTAATCCTAAACTAAAATAATCAAAAAATTAAAATCTAACCCACGACCAAACGAACCTTAGAGTGATTTTTTTCTTTTTTCTTTTTTCCATGGCTAGTGAGTTTTTTTTTTTTAATTTTTAATTTTTTTATTTTTAGGTTCTACTTGATTAGACAGATTGAAAAAATAAAAAAAGGTTAAATTCAAATTTTTGAAAGAGTGAAACAGCCCTGAGGATCATTTTGACATAATTTAATATATATATATATATATATATCTAAAAATAAAAATAATAAATTTGATTTTTGAGTAGTACACCAAACAGCCCTGAGGAACATCACAACGATAAGGAGTGCGTTTGAGAATTAAAAAATAAAATAGATTAAAATAATTAATAAAATAAAATGTTACTATATTCAATCGATAATTATTTTATTTTTTGTCACACAAATATCAAATTAACTAAAAAAAATTAATTAATTTTTCAAAAATAACTATTTTAATCAGGTTAAAATTAACTAAAATAATTAACTTTCCAAACTAAACCAATGTAAACTATCAAAGAAAATTTATATTTTTAATTATTAAAACTTAAAAAAATTATCATTGATTTAATTTTTTTTTACAAACATATACTAAATTATTAATATTTCTATTGTTTTCAACGGAAAAATAAGGGAGCACTTGGAAAAAAATAACACGTGTCACTGATACAATTAGATTATCTATTTTTGGTTTTGTCAGTGATGGAACTTGGCCAGTCAACACTCATCTCATCCCTCATGCTGTCCGATCAGGACCACGTGGGTCACCCAGAGCTCGCTGCACACACCTCATACTTTTTTGAGCAAAACTAATTAGTTTATTTAGACCTCGTTTTACAAGTGATTGTTTTAGTTTAAAAATTAAAAAATTATTAAAAAAGTTAAAAAATTAATAATTTATACCAAAATTAAGATTTTTTTTTCTCTTTATTTTTATATATCTTTTCATAAAAAATCAAAAATTATCTCTCAAACATATTATTTTTTTACCTCATATTTTAGTAAAAAAACCAAAAAATTACTAAAATAATTTGTTCCAAAACGAGGCCTTAGGATTTGTTTAGAATGTGGGTTGATTTTTTATTATTTTTTTTGATTATTTTAATTTGGGTTAGAAAATTTTATTTGGGATAATTTTTTTTTTATTTTTTGAAAAAAAATGAAATAGTTATAGTTTAAATATAATATTTTATCTCATTGTTTTTTTTTTTTACTTATTTTATTATTTTGAGACTATTTTAGTCTATGATTAGGATGCCAAACAAAGGCTTATGATATTCTTAATTTTTTGAAGTTTTTAAATTTTTTTCAAAAAATAAAAATAATTATTCTTAAAAAAGAAACTAATTAAAGTCTTCTTAAATTATAAGCAAAATTTATCTTAATTTCCAATTTCACCAAACAAGGCAAACAATGTATTGAGATTCTATTAGCTTGACAATTTTAAGGACTTTCAAATTTAAAATGTGAAGAAAATAAATATAAAAAAAGAAAAAGAAAAAGAAAAAGAAAAAGATGAAGAATGAAATTAAATAATTTAGTGAACAATTAAATAAAGTAACATTGAACTACCTTTAATCAATTCATGTCATTGACATTGGGGTCTTTTGGAAAGTCAAAAAAAAAAAAAAAAGGGGTTAATTTTTAACTTTTTATCTATTTTGAGTTACATCGCCTTTCACATTTTTTACTCATAAAAACGTAAAATAAACTAAAAAAGTAAAAAAATAAATTTTTTACCCACTTTTCAAAACACTATATTGTCGGGAAGACAATCACAATGTAGTCATGAGATAATATTTATAAAAAAAATAGAAAAAAAAAATCATACCTAAATTACGACCATCTAAGTAACCATTAATATCTTACTGCATCTATCATGTTCATTTTTATTATATGTTTTTCATAATTTTTTAAATTTTAACTAATCCAGCGGGTGTCACGTGTCGTACGCTAAGACTAAGGCTTGGTTTTGCATAATTTAAAAAAGTTAAAAAGCTATCTTATTTAAGTTACGTGAGTTCTCTATCACATCACTTCAAATTTAATCTATATTTTATATTTTTTCATAAAAAATTAAAAAATACATTTATTTACATCATTCCAAACCACCCCTAAATATCTTCATAATTTATACACCACTTTTGAAATGGCTTATGATAAGAATGGACAGTCCTTAATTGTCAATATATTAATTGGGGCCATGAATAATTGATACAACCAGGACGGACTCGGGATTTTTTATTTATTTTTGGTGGGGATCATTTCATTAAAGAGAAAGTATATGAGATACCTATTAAGTCGTCGATAGATTGGTTAGCGTTATATTTGATTAAATTATTATTAAAATTATTTAATAGAGATTAATTGAACTAATAAAATTATGAGAGATTAGTCTTGATTAAATATTATTTATATGAATTTTATTATTAAAAGGAAATCAAAATGTAAAAATTTATAGATAAACGTTAAGATAATATTTGGTAATAGTTAAAAAATCTTAATATAATTAATCTATTATATAATATCCTTAGGTACATAAACTCATACAAGTGATTCTATTAAATAAATTATAGAAACTCACAAATAAACTATATTGTTTTTAACATGAACCGGATTAAAAGTTTCAATAATGTTACCATTTTTTTTATGAACTATAAATACATTATAGAGACTCACAAATAAACTATATTGTTTTTAACATGGCCCGATTAAATTTTTTCAATGATGTTACAATTTTTTTTTTTAACTATAATAATGTTAGAATGATCATATTTTTCACCATAATTTGTTTATTACTTTAACCACTTATATTTTATACTAATATAGTACTGACATATAAGAGGACAAACAATATATAATAAGAAAATATGATCACCATAATATTATTGTAAATGTTTTCTTTGAAAAGTAACTTATATTAGGGTCTTTATAATTTTTTTATTGAGTGTTAGATTGAAATTTGGGTTGGGGTGGGTGGGGTGGGGTGGGGGGACATTATGTAATATATATTTAAAAAAAAATGACAAAAGTATATATATAAAATTGAGATTTTACAGAAGGTTGGAGGGCTAGGACCCCTCTTAACCCTCCTGCCTCCGCCCTTGAATACAACTCTTCAAAATGTCGCATGCCATGAAATGTTTTTTTGATCAGAAAAGGAAATGTTAAACAAAAAACTAAAGCAAAGAAAAACTAGGTGCCCTTAGGACACTGCCTGGGATAGCTCTAACCGACCATATTTGCTACTAGTTGGCCTCGGATTTCTTCCGAGGGGTTGCCCATGATAACTAACACGTCATTTTGATTTGTGCCCATTTTGACTAGGCCATCAATACTCTTGTTGTCCTTTTTCGTGACATGTTGAATCGTGTAGCCGTATCTTTAAATGAGGAACTTGTAATCCTCCATTAGACTTGATCTCAATGTTCTTTTTTAACATATCAATGGCATATTGAGAATCCGTTTCAATGACAAGATCCATGTATCCTTTTTTGAAAGCAATTGTCACGCATTTGTAGATAGCCCAGATATCGGCCTCAATGCTGCAACAATTTGTAAGCTTGCTGAAGTAACCACAAAACCAATGTCTTTTTCATCACGGATTAACCCCCGAAGCCACCATCACCCGGATCTCCCTTTGAGCTCCAATGTGTGTTCATCTTCAATTTACCCATAGGAGGAAGAGACCAATCAATTAACCCATCAGCCGTTGAATTCACGATAGGATTGACTATGAACACGGATAGCCCAGATCTCGGTCTCATGGCATGAATTGACGATGGGCCACGATTGAAAAATGGTTGTACAGTTTATGGTGCCAACAAATTGACATCACTTCTACTGTTATATTTTGACAGTGTTGCTAACAAGGATCTCAGAACATAAGAAATATATATAAAAAAAAAAAAAATTTGAAAAATATGATGCACTTGTGATTGAATTGAATGCAATTTTAATACTATAATTTTTTATATTTTCTTCAATTTTAATACTATAAGTTTTTATATTTTTACTTATTTTGAAATACTTTTTAATATAATTTCAATGTTAAACAATAAATCAAGAATACTCTTTTAACATTTGACCCATATTTCTATGTATTAATTTCTGTGTTGCATATATATTGGTTTCTTTATAATTTGATTCATATTTTGGAAAGCTTGTTGAAGCACCTCCAATGGAGCTCTCAAAACACTTGTCAAAGTTATAATTTAGTAATAGTGATAAAAAGTGGGTCTCCAATAGCTTGCTATTTTGCTTGCCAAAGATGGCATATTCCATATCTGTTCTCAAATTTGGCAAGTAAAATAACAACTGCCAAACATGGCACATCAGCAAATATGAACATATTTGTGGCTCCAAATTCAGTTGAAAAAACAGAATTGAAACAGTAGAAAACCAAGTAATTTTTCAAATTTAATTTTTCAAATTGAATTATATTTAATTTTTTTCTTCTAATTTTTCAAATTTTTTTCATTTTTTATATTTGTCTAGTCAGGAATAATATAAATATATAATTTTTTTTACAAATAGTTAAAAAAAAGGTCATAAAAGACAAAAAATAAACAAAAATAAAATCACAAAAAAACCTATATCCAAACAATACCTACAAACTATGAGGAAAAGTTGGTTGAAAATTACTAAAATAGCAAGTGACCATTGGAGCACCATTGTTATAATTTGACAAAATAATACTATTCATTATCAAATTATAACAATAATAATGATATTATAATAACAACCATTAGAGATGCTCTTAGGTTGTTTGGCAACATCTAAAATGTCACCGGGTTTTTATTTTTTATTTTTTATTTTTAGAAACAACAAATCAACAAGTCTACTTTTTTCTCTCTCTCTCTCTCTTTTTAAATATTTTTTTTGCTTATTTTGTCTTTTCTAAATTTTTAAAAATTTTCAGATTTGATTCATCGAGTTGAATTTAAAAACTTAATTTTTTTTTATTTTTTTTATAAAAATCATTAAAAAAAGCTTAAAAAACTAGCAAATAAGCAAATTCTAAACAAAAAAATGCAATTCAATGTAAAAGTACAAAAAAATTACACATTAATTGAAAACTTTATAAATATTAATAATTAAAATTTTAAATTTTTTCTTGCATTTATAAAAAAAAAAATCAAAAGCCCGGGTCAATATTTTCTCTAATTCTAAACACCCACCAAATAATTTATGTTTCGAAAAGACGTCATTGCTGTTTCTTCGTATTGAGAAGTTATTGGTTGTTTTAAAAATAACGTTACGTGACGCTGTATATATATTATGATTGATGAAAAGTTATTAATTGTTCTAAAGACAACGTCATGTGACATTTTATATGTAATTGATTAATAAAAAGAATAAAATTTATAATTTTATATTAAATAATTAAAAATATAAAAATGTATGAGAATTTGTGATTTATATACGATATGGTTACATCTGTATTTTCCTTTTCATCAATATTACATCTGTATTTTACTTTTCACCAATATTGATTGGATGTTAAGCAGAGGTGGCACCAATATTGATGACGGGCAGAGCACCGATCGAGATCACTCACAATCTGACGACGGAGAGTTTATTGAATATCCTAACGGCTGTCACTTTTCACTCACACTCACAGTCATGAGTCAGTCACTGTCCAGTCCAAAAACACTCAGACATAGACGAGAAAGAATATATATTTTACACATTACCAACGTACCATGACTTCTCTCTTTTTGTCTTTCCAAGCGTATGATGTTATAGAGGGGTGTTTTGGAAAGTTGATAAAAAATTAATTTTTTGATTTTTTTGATAGTTTTTTTGGTAAAAATTTAGGTTATTTTGGATAAAAAAAATTGAATTTTTTAACTAAAAAATCAAAAAATTAACTTTTTTAGTGTGTTCTCAAAAGAACTCAGAGAGTGTTTAGAATTATCTGAACTATTATAGAGAGTGTATGATGTTATAGAGAGTGTTTAGAGAGTGTCTAGAATTATCTGAACAATTAGTGGTATTTTGAAAAGTTAGGGTTGGTTTGGCATAACCTAAAAAAGTTAAAAAGTTAAAAAGTCACTATCTTATTTAAGTCACATCATCTTATTTAAATCACATCACCTCTCTAACACATCACATCAAACCCAACCCAAATCCAACCCATATAAGTCAATAAGTCAAAAAGTGTACTTTTTTAGAACATCTCAAACTAATCCTAAAAATTAATTTTTTAATTTTTTTTTGTGTAGTATTTTTGGTTTTTTTTTGTGTGTAAAAAAATAGAATTGATGTGATTTAAAAAAAGTTAAAAAATTAGTTTTTTACTTGCTTTGGGACATTTTGGGAAGAAGCTAAAAAAGTCAATTTTTTGACTTTTTAACTTTTTAGTTAAAAAAGTCATTTTTTTGTCAAAAAAGCTAAAAAACCAAAAAAAATTTTTTTTACTAACTTCTCAAAACACCACTTACTAAAATGATTCCAAATATATTTTTTTAATTTTTTATAAAAAAATATATAAAAAATAATCTATCATCTGAAAAAAAAAAAAAACATGTGCTAGTAAAGGGAAGGTCAAATAGTGCCATAATATAGACATAACTACGCTGAACCGTTGGATGGTCTGCTGAGTTACAGTGTTGGGCAGCTTTATAAGATCATGCAAGGGTGAGGGTCACTGTGGATTGTAGTCATAGGTTGAACTCAGTGTTGGACTCGTAGTTACTGTAATTTGGAACTCGGAGTTAACGACGATTCTTGAGAGAGAAAATTACACAGATTGAGATTTCATTTGAAAACAACTTTTTAACTTGATGTTTTAGTCTGAATTTAATTTTTTTTATAATTTTGTGAGAACAAAAATTATAATTTAAATATAATATTTTATTTTTTTGATTTTTTAATTTATTTTTTAATAAATTAAATTAGTTTCAATTATCTTGCTAATAGGCAGTTAATCTATGGATTTGGGCCGGTTTGTTATGACTTTTAAGGGTGATTATAACTTATTTTGATTTGGGAGTCTGTATCAGATTGTTTGATGTAACTTATACTTATAATTAATAAGCAGAAATAACTTAAATAAGCTGATTATTTAAAAACTGGAATAGGGATGTTTTTAATTTCTACCATCTTATTATCAATTTTTAACTTAAAAAAAATTCCACCAAACAGGCCTATGTGTATAATGCACTAGTTTGGCATAGTGGATTTGAGTAAATTTGGATTAAAATAATCATAAAAAAATAAAATAAATTTTCTAATATAATAAAATAAAATTTTATATTCAAATCATAATTATTTTATTTTATTTTATAAAAATAAAAATAAAAAAATTTATTCAAAATAAAACTTTTTAATCTCAAATTAAAATAATTAAAAAACTAACTCTCATCCCAAACCAAACCAATCCTATGGAAATCGGAGAAGCAAAGCTGTACGTCCAAGCAAAAGGTCTGTGCCGTGTGGAGTGTGTATGTGTATTAAAGATTCGGAAAATTTGCTACTCTCAGGTGACGCTATCACCAGTGCCTCCAGCATTTTTTTTTAATGGATACATACATATATATATATATAGATAAAAATTAGTACTTATGGGTAGGTTTGGTTTGTGTTTCTGAAAAAAATTTCAAAAATTTTCTCTACAAACAAATTTCAGAAATTTTCTCTACCAAACAAATTTTCCCAAAAAAATTTCCCAAAACACACAAACCAAACAAGTTTTCCAAACAAATCTCTCTCACACACACATCAAATTAATCACTTTTTCCAAAACTCTCTCTCAAAACAATTTTCCAAAACAAATTTCCCAAAAAACCAAACCAAACATGTTTTCGTACTTTTTATCTCTAAAACACATCTCTCAAACACAAACCAAACATACCCTATGTATCTTTTGGCAGGCTGATTATCACCTTTTGACAAGAAGGTTAAAAATTAATTTTTTAATTTTTTTAAAAAAATATATAAAAAATAAAAAAATAATATAATTGAAAAATTAAAAAATTAAAAAATTAATTTTTAATTAACTCCACAAAATAAACTTATATAGAATAATGCTATATGCATTAATTAACGTACTAACTAATGTATTAATTAATGATATGACATAATTTAAGAAGTTTTTGATATTTGTAATGTGATTAATGAGTGATGTCAATAATAATGTTATAACAAGTGTAAGTACGTTAGTTAGTATATTAATTGATATATATATATATATAGCACTACCAATATAGTGGTATATGTATCCTCGATAGATCTGTTGCTAATTATGAAGATTATGAGTGTGTTTAGTTTGTGTTTTGAGGTAAATTTTTTTAAAAAAATTTGAAAAGAGAGTTTAGAATTTTTTTTATTTGTTTAGTTGTATATTTTGAAAATAATTTTGAAACTTAGAAGTTTGAGATGATTTAATATTTTGTTATAGTTAAGTAGATGTGTATGAGAGAAAAAAATGATTCAGAAAGAGAGATGAGAGAGAAAAAATGATTGATTGTAGTGAAGGAGAGAGAAAGTAATTTTGAAATTTTTTCAAAAAAAATTTGAACCAAACAAAATTTTGAATTTTTTTAAAAAAAAATTGTATCTTGAGATACAAGCCAAACAAGTCCTATAAATTTTATACCTTTTCATTTTAAAATATTATTTTTTATTATCTTAAAATATTAATTATTTTTTAAAAAAACAAAAATTAAAATAACATGAATTTTTTATTTTGCTCTTCTTTTAAATTTATTAATATTAATATACATAAAAAAATATAATTATGACAATTATACTACTAAAGAGTAATTTTGAAAAGTCAATATTTTTAAAATGTAATAATTATACTATTTAAAAAAAAGTTGAATTCTCCAAAATGATTAAATAGCTATGTTTGTGAAGATAACTATTTTTTTAGTTGATTTGATTGTTGTAAAAAAAATAAAATAATTATGTATTAAATATGATATTTTATCTTGTTAACTATTTTAATTTATTTTATTTTTATTAACTATTTTAACCAAAAAAAAAAAATTATAAAGCAGTGTAGGACGGGATGAAGGACAGGCGACTCCGGCAGTCATTACTCTCTTTTCGTTAGCTTTATCTCTCTCTTCGCTAATATTATCAGGCCGTTTGTTTGGAAAGTTAGGAATGTTTTAAAAAGTTGGTAAAAAGTTATTTTTTTTTTAGCTTTTTTAATTTATTTTATTTTTTGTGGGTAAGTTATGTGAGAGGTAATGTGACCCAAAATTGATAAAAAGTTGGAAGCTGGCTTTTTACCAGCTTCTCAAAAGAGCACTTAGAAGGGGGATTGAGATTGATAGTGAGGTGGGATCCACTAATATTGTGTTTATTTTGAGAGATGAGGAGAGGATTGATAGTGAATTCCGGATTATGATGGACCTCCCCAAGGAGATTTGGAAGGTATTAAAATAGTCCGGCGGACTAAAATTTTTTTTTTTTATTTATTTTTTACATGTCGAGCATTTTTTTTGAACATTAATATTTAATTTTTAGTATTTTTTGTTAAGTAAAAATTATTATTTTATTTGTTTTATTTTTTTCTGAAAATTTTTTATTTTATTTTTATTTTATTTAAATTTTTTACATATTGGGCATTTTTTTAAAAAACATTAATGTTTAATGTTTTTGTATTTTTTTATTTGTTTTATTATTTTATATTTATTTTATATAAAAATAATTTAACAATTCCTACATTAACAATTATCATTGAAACAAACACAATTTTACTTAACCCCTCACTAACAATCCCTCACTATTAATCCTCTCGCTATCAATCCTCTCCATTCTACCTCTGAAAACAAACGGAGCCTCAGTGTGTTTAGTTTTAATTTTTAATTTTTTGTATTTTTTTGTTTTTAATGTATATATTTAAAAATTAAGTAATTTTTTTACTTTTTTAGATGTACTTTATTTAAATATATCTAAATAATAAAATATTTATAAAAAATATTTTTAAAATTAATAAATACGCAAAAATATGAAAAATATACTGAATTTTCATATCTTTTCTTTGTATTTTTTTGTATTTAGTGAATTTTTAAAGATTTTTTTTCACAAATATTATAATTTTTAAGTGTATTTATGTTAGGTGTATCTAAAAATTTAAAAATTACTTAAAATATTAAAAATATTCATTGAAGATAAAAAAATACGAAAAATATGAAAGTAGAATTTTCTAGAAATCAAAACCAAACAAGCTGATTATTTTCTTTCCTTCTTTCTCTCTCTTTTTTTTTTTCTTTTTTTTGGAGGGTAGAGCATCTTAGTATTCGTTTGGGATATGGGTAAATTTTTTGGTTTCTTAATTTTTTAACTATTTTAATTTAAGGTTAAAAAATCTTATTTAGAATAGACTTTTTGATTTTTATAAGAGAAAAAATAAATAAATTATTATTTAAATATAATATTTTATTTTATTAATTTTTTAATATATTATTTTATATTTTTGTGACTATTTTAATCACGTAATCTTATGCCAAACAAGTGTTTGATCATCAGGTCAATTGGGTTATTTAAATTGTTGAAGTAATTTACCATATTTGAGTGTTCATTTATTTTCTAAATGTTTGTACTTTAAAATTTATTTCTTAAATCTAAAGGCATGCTTGTTTTGTATTTTAGAAACTAGTTTCTGAGTTTACAAAAAAAATTAAAATTAGTTTGACAAAAATAAACATTAAAAATATATTTTTAAATTTTTAAAAATTATTTCTATTCTAAAAAAAAGATAAAAATATAAACGATAAGCTTTTTTGATTTTTTGATTTTTTTTATGAAATTTTAGTTTTTTAAAAAATAAATTTAAAACAAATTTCTGAAAAAGTAAATCAAACATGGCCAAACTATTTCATGAAATTATGTTTTTAAAACACAATTTTAGATTAATAAAAAAATAATTTTTTCAACTCCAAATTAAAATTTTCTAGTAAACATTTTTAAAAAGATTTTTAATTTATTTAATAACTTCATTTTCAGGCAAAATTTTATTTAACCATCTAAAAAATAATTTAAAAATTATAAATGTGTCAAATAAACAATTTTGTTCACATTATTTTTTTATACTGTAATTTTTAACTAAGTAGTACGAATAAAATAATGGCACTTTGGTAATTAAAATAGCAATTGGGGCCTTAACGTAGGGTTCCCCTCCGTCCTTGTGTGTGAGAGAGAGAGAGAGAGAGAGAGAGAGAGAGAGGAAGATTCACGGGTAGACATATTCGCCGTGAAATCTAACGGACGCATCGACGTTAACTCGCCCAAAAAAGTCGTTCGTAAAGCGTCGAATCCAAACGGATAAATTATGAGAAATTTTTATATGGGTGTTTTGGGAAGATGATTAAAAGTTATTTTTTGATTTTTTAAATTTTTTTTTGTGAGATAGGAAAATAGGTTACAAACTGGAAAGTGACTTTTAACCCATTTCCAAAATAACCCATGTCAGATATCGCGATACATTATTTTTTACTAATTATAAATATATATATATATATATATATAATTGTGATGTTTTGAGAAATTAGTAAAGTTGAGTTTTTAATTTTTTTAGTGTTTTTTTGATTTTCTTGTGTAAAAAAATAAAAAGCTGATATGACTAAAAAGTTAAAAAATCAAAAAATTGGTTTTTTATTATATTGTCAAAACGTCTCATTATTCTTCAAACACTCAACATAAATGTAGTGAAATTTACTGTCAAAGTCAATCACAATAATAAAAAGTATCTCATGACATATATTCTATCCGTATTACTCATAATTTGTAAATATACCTTTTGGTTAAAATATAAATTACAATTTTAGAAATTACATCTCATCTTTGCAAGTTTATAATCATAAATAATTTTTTATTAATAAATTATCAAATTAATTAATAATTTTTAATATATTATAAATATATATTTAAATAATTTTATTATTATATAAAAACAGTTATAAAATTTAGTATTTTTTTTATTAATTTTATTAAATAAAATTTTTTAATAAAAAAATATTCATAATTTTTCAAATTACATTAACTACGTAATGTATTTTGTAAATTACCCAATCCCAACCCCCCAACCTAACGGCAATTATTGGCGTTTTGGGGTTTCACAATTATTGTCCTTCTTCAACCTCACGCAGCTCGTTTAACCACCGCCACTCCAAACCCACACTCCTCCACCGGAGAAACTTATAAGACCCGAAGTTGTTGAAAGGGTCGGTGTTGAAAATCAAGATCCAACTGTCAAGTGTACAGGTAATGAAGCTGTTACTTGTCACAATCTTCATCAACTGTTTCATCTTTAACCCATCATAGACCAGATCTCTACTAGTTCAGATTCATTCTTCATGGGTTTCTTTTTTTTGTTTGTTTTTATTTTTGGGTTTTATCCTTTGTGCTCTGGGTTTCAACTTTTTTTTTTTTGTAGTTACAGTTTCTGAATTCAAAATCTTTATATATATATATATATATATAGAGAGAGAGAGAGAGAGAGAGAGTTTACTGTTTTTGATAAATCGTAGCTCAAACGATGCGTCCATGGAGGTGGGTTGTTATGGGCTGTTCTTGAGCTCCGTTAGGTGGATCCGTTAGTGGGTGGGTGTGTTTGAGATTTCTTCAAAGGTCGTCTTTCGTTCAGTCGAGTTGGCGGGTGTTTAACGCCGTTAAATTTGGAATTAGGGTTTCAGTGGGTAGCATGATAAAGTATGTGGGTTGTAGAGTGATGAGTTCGTTTCCCTCTTTTTTATGTTTGTGTTTTGGTCTGAAGCTTTTGTTTGGTATTTTGGTTTTAGGATTTTTATGTTTACATAGTGAAAAACTACACATTCACTGTGTGGAACTGTATTGCTTGGCCGAGAAGGTTCTTGAGAGGTCTAATACGACACAAAAAAGGCTATGAAAACGGAAGCTTGTTGAAGCAAATCCATAGAAACTCTCTGTCTAGTTGACTCATGATTTTGCTACTATCTTATAATGTCTCTCTTGTTACTGTGTGTTTTTTTTTTTTTTTAAATATTTTTTTAATTTTAATATTAATAAGAAGTTATTATGTGTATTATTGATCATTTCTTTGAAATTACAAAATTGATATGATATGTTGACATTATATAACTTGTTGGGTTTTCAGGTATGAACTTATATAATAGCATTCTTAGCTTGCTCGATGAGGTTAGACATATGGGTTTGATCTATTATCCTCTCTTGTAGCTTGATTTGGTGAGTTCATTTCAAGATATAATTAATGTATGAGAAGATACATTGATCATCAAGTGTTAATTTGATGGACTTTAGCAACTTTAGGCCCGAATCGCATGTTGCCCAGCAAAGCCGGCGCGATAAGTTGAGAGTTCAGCAGAGTTCAACAACAGCCCAATCCCAGCATTTAGAGGACTATCCTAACAATCAGGGACTAAATCCAGATGTTTTTCAGGTCCCCAATGTTAGGTACGGCAATATATCGTATAACCCGGCTATGTTTTCTTCTCAAATGCTCAATTTCGCAGTGACAAAGGATGCTATGGAGGTGGTGCATCAAGAATCTAGTGGCGTTCCGCCTGATCATAGGCAGATTGCCGACGAAATTGCTTCTGTTGCCAACTCAATACACCCGATTTCATCACCTAAAGTCAGTGGTGGCCCACAAAGTTGTGGGACTTGGAAAAGTATTGGTGGTTCACAGCAAAGTTGTGATTGGATTGGTAATTATTCAAGTGGATTAACTAGCAGTGAAAGCAATCACAACAACCCACTGTTTGTAAACAGCATTGCACCATCTAGTTTCAGTGGGTATCAATATGTTGTACAGTCCTCTTTAATCAATTCATCTAGTGAAATTTCAAGTCAAAATAGGGAAAAGGGTTATGAGGAAATGCAATTTAATTCTCTTCCACTTTACCAAAACGCCCAGCTAGCAGCTGGGGTTACATTGGCCACAGTTGGCCCTGGTTCTTGGTCCGATGGTGGGAATGAACTTCCTCTTCTTCCAAATTGTGGTGATCAATCCGTTCCTTTGCGTCTTAATGACGCTTCTTCTGCATGGATGAGTAGGCCGGAGGAGGGTTGTCATCATCAGTGGAGTACCAGTGAATTGGGTTTTCTAGCAAGTAAGAGTGATAGGGACTTGAGGAGCGTTGCGAGCAATTCTAACACGCACGGTTTATCTCTATCTCTTTCACATGGCGGTCAATTTGGAGAAGATTTACACTCCGGAACCACTGGTGTTTTCAATGATCTTCGCAACTCGAAACCATCCATTGACAGTAGTAAAAATACTTGTCAAGACATGATAGGGTCATCTACCTTTACTCATCGAAATACCGGTCCTCTAGGGCCTTTCACGGGCTATGCAACTATACTCAAGGGTTCAAGATTTTTGAAGCCTGCCCAGAAGCTGTTGGATGAAATTTGTATTGGGAGTGATCGAGAGAAACCCATAAAAAAAAGTGAGGTGTCTGATAAGGTTTCTGCAGATGCTGGTAATGCTGCTAAGTCTATGGTTGGACTTGGCGATAAGGGCGGTGATCACTCAGGTGTTTTGTCCTCCACAATTTATAGTTCGAACGAAATTAGGGGGGAAGGTGGTGTTGGAAGCAGCTCAAGTGAATCTTATGGGCCTGAATTTCAGCAAAAGAAGGCAAAGCTGTTATTTATGCAGGAGGAGGTTAGTCATCTCTGATATTGTTTATATTTGAATGCTACAACCAACAAATTTCATGGCCGATCAAAAATAATCAAGAAATTTGATGTACAAGTGTTTATAGTTTTGTCTTCGCATTTTTATTAAAAATGAAAATAAAAAATTTGGCTGGGAAGTGGAAAGTGGAAGGCTGTTTAATATCTTAATGTAAAAAACTCTTGTAAGAGCATCCCAACCAGTTTACCTAAATTTTACCCTAAAATATTATTAAAAAATTCATTCCTTATTTTAAGAATAACTTTTTCATTTACTTCTCCTAACAGACTCCTTATTCTTTCTCTATTCTATTAAAATAATATTTTTCATTACTTTTAAATTTAAATATTTTTTTAATAATAAAATAATAAAAACAAAAGCAATAAAATAACAAAAACAAAAGCAAGGGCACACACAACATGATAGCTTATGTGCAGCGAAAGGCGGTCGACCGGCCGGATGACCCAGCGAAAGGTGGTCGACCGGGTGGATGTCCGGGGGACGTCCTGGCGTGCCTTCAAAACGAAATAAAATAAGAATTTACTCTAAAATATTATTAAAAATTTCATTTCTTATTTTAGGAATCATTTTTTCATCTATTTCTCCCAATAAATTTCTTATTCTTTCTCTATTCTAATAAAATATTATTTTTTAATTATTTTATATTTTATATTTTTGGGGATGAAGATGCTCAAGGTTGAATAAAAAATAATTTTATATTTTTGGAGAGTGAACAGTGGCTCCCTACATTTGGGGAGCAATTGTAGCAACACTTTTATTTGAGGGGTGGGTTAAGGGATCTGATGGGGGTTCTTTTTGATAGCAAAATCCTTTATTTTGAGTAAGGACACCATATAAGGCATCTGCTGGGGATGCTCTAAGAACTATAAAAATATTGAGAAATTTAGGAAATATTAGTATCACTATAAAATATTGAGAATAAACAAAATTGGAGTCTAGAAGTTTGTTCCTAGAAGGGGGTAAAATAGGCCAAACATTGAAAAATATCTTTTTAAAATTTATCAGCTAATTAACAATTCCAATTTTAGATCAACGGTGATGAGGCAAATCATAGAATTATAAAATAATAAAGTGAACACAATGTTTACCGTGAAAACTTTTTGAGAAAATTCTCCCAAGGGATAACGTTATGATCCCAACCCAAACAATTCACTAAGCATATTAAAGTTTATAGGACTCAAATGAAGGGAATTACCATTTGACCCCAGTTTACCTAACTTCAAAAGTCTTATCCATGCTCCATGAGCTCAACCTGACCCTGTCAGTCTCTTTTTCTCTCTCCTCAATCTCGGTACTCTAATGGTTCCGTTTACCTTATTGGCCAAGGGGACGTCAAGATAATGCCGTGCAATGCAATGCACAGTGTGGTAGTTTTGATTAAAAGCTCAAGAGAATTTTACTAAAAATGTAAATGTTGAGGAGCACTCAAAACTCTATTAAAAACTCTTAGGCATAGTTGTCAAATCGAGATTCGTATCGTGAATCGAAATAGCCTAGTACCGAATTACAAATCGAATCGAATCATAATCGTAAAGATTCAACCACTTTTTTAAATTACTTAAAAACATATATGTACACCTTTAGATGTTAAATATGTCTGATAAATATAAAATATTTAGACTGAAATCAATGAAAATGTTATTTTGAATGATAATCACGTAGTTTAATAGGTAAGAAGTTAACAAAAGTTCCTATGTAAGATCTCCATCTTACCTTTTTTCATTTTTAGATATTTCTTATCAACCATTCTTAATAAAGATAATAACCAAATAGACAAATTATCAATTTCTAAAGTAACAATAATTAACAACGATATTGATATTTGGACAATAAGCATATATACTTTTCTAAATAGCAGTGAGCAAATAAAAAGAAAGAATTATTTAGAATCTTTTATTTTAAAGCCTAAAGCATTTTAAAAGGTATAATTAACATCACACATGTAATATTCAATTTAATAAAATAGTAATAGATAATTCATAGTGTAACTTTAATCTTAAACATTTTTAAAAGATATATTATGATTTTTTAAAGGGGGAAAAAAAAAAGAGAAGAAAGGTTAAAAATATGTTGGTCTGACTGAATCTGATTGGATTCTATTAAAAATTTTATAATCACTAAAATAACAACAAATCATGTATATATGTTAGTTATTTTGGTATTAAACACTATTGGAAGTTGTATAATGTCATTTTCACTAAAAAGATGGAGAAAAAAAAAGAGTTGAAAATATGTTGGACACAATAATTTCAAAAATTGTATGAATCGTAAAAAATGAATCGAATCGTGAATCGATTATGAATCGTGCGATTCACTAGAGATTCACTTTTAAAATAGATTCACTCATAGATTCGTATCGATTTTAATTACAAAATTTGCGAATCGAGTCGTGAATCGAATCGCGAATCGTAAGATTCTGATAACAAAGCTCTTAGGGCAGCTCAAAATAGAAAAAAAGAAAAGGCATAGACACAAAAAATGTATTAGGGTCCTTTATATATGAGATGGGAGATTAAAAACCTAAAACATCTCAAATTAGGCTTTTGTCTCTATGGGTGGTCGAAGTGAGTGCTACACTATGGAATGTTTTAAGGAAAAACTCAGTGTTTTGGTTCGATGTAAATGTGCTCAATCACTTCAACGCATAAGAGTAATCAATCGCTATTAGTGGCGCTCGATCATTATTCCACTAGTTGCTTAAAGCACATGTGAGGGTTCGATCTCTTCTCAAACCTTCATCTTGGAAAATGTGCAAACTTTACCAAGTTTGCTAAAAACTCATCCTATAGACAATGACATACTCATCTAATGCAAAAAAGATCAAAATTGGTGTATTTTGAAAACACAGATGTCCTTAAAATACATTCTACATGAAGTGCAAAATATACCCATGAGGTAACGGATTGATGTCTGCAACTGTTGATCTAAGTTTTCAACTTGAAAACTCTCAGCACTATCTAATCTATCAAGTCCCATTACAACACTATCTATCCTAGGTACTGGCGCAATGGGAAATAGTAGCTTTTCTATCACATTACATATCAATAGCAAACTGAAATTGTAAGCAGGATGCCAATTTTTTCCCTCAAAATTTGAGTGTTCTCTATCGTATTAAACATATTTGTGGAATAGGATAAATACTTGATGATAGTTATCCTTTACAGTGGATTAGAACAATATACCCAAGTTTTTGTGAGAATATATTGTGAGTCTTACAAATTAAACTTAGAGTCCTATTAGAGGCATGATTGTATTAGAGTCATGATAGTATTATATTTGTATTTCCTTTTTGGTTTAGGAGTTAAGGCTATATATATTCTAAGGTCTGATTGTAATTGATATGCATTGAATATATAAGATACAGAAAGCTATTCAGAAATCTTACATGGTATCAAAGCCGTGTTCGAAAACCTGAGGTCGCGATCAGTCTTCGGAACCCTAGCACCGTCGCTGACCGTTGTTGTCGCTTCAGCCGTCGCCTCTCTCAGTCATCGTCGCTTCTCTTAGCCGTCGCTTCTCTCAGTCTGCTTCAACATCGCAATTGATTCGCGATCTATCTCTCTCTCTGGTTCTGCTAATGGACCACACCTCGTGGTTCGTTAGGCTGATTCGATCGACTGGTTTGTCTTGCTACTCTGTTTGTCTCTGTGTGTGTGAGATCGTGTCTTTAAGCCCTGTTATTTGGCATTTAAAAAAAAAAAAAAATTGAATATATTTTGACCCCTCGCATTTTGATTATTACACTTGAACCCCTGGTTTGGTTACTTTGTTTGATTGCATTGGAAACCCCTCAGTTTTTTGGTTATTATGATGTCTCTGGCTTTTGATGAGTGTGCCTTCTGCCATCAGAAGGGCCATTGGAAGTACCATTGTCCCAAGAAAGGATGTTTGTTTGCTTTGCCTGTGTCTACCTTGTCTTTTCAGCAATTTTCGATCAAGTTTTGCGCCTCTCCTCTGAGTACTGTTCGGCCTCCCGCTGGTTCTACTACATCTGCTCCAGCTCCTGATCCTGACTTGGCTTCCTTGACTGCTCAGAATAATTAACTTCATCATATATTGTCTTCCTCCCAGCCAATCTTCATCTGCCCCGTTGTTTCCTCTTTTCATTCAGGTTTGCTTGGGTCTTCTTCAGGTATTTCTTTGTCTGTCTGGCTTTTTGACTCTGGTTCCTTTCATTATATGATTCCCCATCTCTCCTTACTTCAAAATTGCACTCCTTCTCTTTTTTATTACTGTCAATGCTGCTAATGGGTCTAGTATGTCTGTTATATCTGTTGGGTCTGTCCTACCGTTTGCTATGTCTGTTGTCTCTATTCCATCTGTTCTTTATGTTCCTCAATTATCTGTCAGTTTATTATCTATCAGTCAGCTTGATGCATCTGGTTTTGATGTTATCTTTGTCTCTTCTATCTGTTCTGTGCAGGATCGGATGTCTAAACAGCAGATTGGGACTGGTCGTAGAGTTGGGGACCTCTATGTGGTAGAGAGCTTGCATCTGCCTTTGACAACCTCTCCGACTACCTTTTCCTCTTTTCAGTTAGATTCTCTGTCCAGTCCTTTCTACTTGTGGCATTCTAGATTAGGGCATTTGTCTGTTGACCGCTTACGGTCTTTGGCTCAATCAGGTATCTTGGGAAAAGTTTCTCCTAGTGAACTCACTAAATGTCAGGGGTGTAAACTCGCCAAGATGACAGCCTTACCTTTTCGTAAAAGCACTTCTATATCTGATACACCATTTTCTTTAGTTCATACTGATGTTTGAGGCCCTTCTCCTGTTCTCACCAAAGGGGGTTCTGCATACTATGTGTCATTTGTTGATGACTGCACCCGTTACACTTGGGTTTATCTTATGACTCATAAGTCCGATTTCTATTAGATATACCGTACCTTTCAGTCTATGATTACTACACAATTTGGGTCTACCATTAAAGTGTTATGGTCTGACTTGGGTGGGGAATATTTTAAAATTGAGTTTTGTGAGTATTTGGCCAATTTGGGTACAATTCACCAAACTTCCTGTACAGATACACTGCCCAAAATGGTCGCGCTGAGCGTAAACACCGTCATTTCCTTGAGACAACTAGGTCTCTTTCTCTCTGCCTCAGTTCCGGCTCCATTCTGGGGGGAGGCAGTTTTGCTGTTTCTTTTCTTCTCAATTGCATGCCTACTCCATTTTTTCTGGTCGGTCTCCTTATGAGGCTTTGTTCTCCCGACTTCCTAACTACTCCCTCCTTCGTGTGTTTGGGTCTACCTGTTTTGTCCTTCTTTCCCGCAAAGATAGGACCAAACTTAGTGTGCGGTCTGTCCTCTGTGTCTTTTTGGGTTATAGTCCTACTTATAAAGGCTATCGGTGTTACGACCCTGTTTCCCGTCGTCTTTATGTCTCCCGTCATGTTTCTTTTCTTGAACGTGTGCCTTACTTTCAGCTTCCTCCTGTCACTGCTTCAGTTTCCAAAGAAGATTTGGTTCAAATTGATCCATTTCCTTCTGAGGTACCGTCTGATGACTACATCTCCACAGTTCCTCCTGAGCTTGTTTCATCTTCTCCTCCTGCTTCACCTCTGGCTGCTTCTCCTCCTTCAGTTTGTTCTTCTCCTCCGTTGTTAGTTTATTCTCGTCGCAAGGCTCCTTCTCCACCACCGGTTGTCTCCACCCCTACTGCTGATCCTCCTGCTGCTGCCGACTCTGATCCTGTTGCACACCGATATCCTACTCGAGCGCGTCATCTTCCAAACAGGTTAGGTTGGTCTAATACATGTTTTTCTGCTTCCTATCGTACTTTTTTGTCTGCTATTCACTCTTTTTCAGAACCCTAGTCTTACAAAGAGGCATGTCAGGACGCTCATTGGGTT
The DNA here is from genome assembly GCA_030407325.1 of Camellia japonica. Lineage (NCBI taxonomy): Eukaryota > Viridiplantae > Streptophyta > Magnoliopsida > Ericales > Theaceae > Camellia > Camellia japonica. The sequence continues at coordinate 68,936,008 of JAPPVO010000003.1, read as the reverse complement.
CACACTATGGAAGATGAGTTGTCTGCTCTACAGAAAACTAGTACTTGGGAGCTGGTTTCTTTGCCTGCTGGTAAGAACTTGGTTGGTTGCAAATGGGTCTACAAAGTCAAGACTCATTCTGATGGGTCTCTTGAGCGCTACAAAGCTCGTCTGGTTGCCAAAGGTTTCTCTCAGGAGTATGGTATTGATTATGAGGAAACATTTACTCCTGTTGCCAAGATGATTACTGTCCGTACTTTGATCTCTGTCGCTGCTATTTGTTCTTGGCCTCTTTATCATATGGAGGTTAAGAATGCTTTTCTTAATGGCCATCTCACTGAGGAGGTTTACATGCGTCCTCCTCTTGGTCTTTCCCATTCCTCTGGCCAAGTTTGTCGTCTTCGGCGTGCTCTGCATGGTCTAAAGCAGTCTTCTCGTGCTTGGTATGATCGCTTTCAGACTGCTGTTACCGAGTTTGGGTTTCATTGTTCTGCTTCCAACTCTGCTTTATACATCGGCTGGTTTTGTTGCTCTCTTACTCTATGTGGATGATATGATCATCATTGGCTCTGACTCTTCTGCTATCTCTGAGGTCAAGCAGCATCTCTTCCGCACCTTCGAAATGAAAGATCTGGGTCCATTACGGTATTTTCTTGGTATTGAGGTTGCTTCTTCTCCAAAGGGCTATTTTCTGTCTCAGGCCATTCACCGTGCTGGTCTTACCGATACTAAGATTTCTGATACACCTATTGAGCTTAATGTGAAGCTTAATTCTACTGATGGTGTCCCTCTGGATGATCCTACTTTATATCGCGAGCTTGTGGGTTGTTTAGTTTATCTGACGGTCACTTACCCTGATCTTGCTTATGCTATTCACGTGGTTAGTCAGTTCGTTTCTGCTTCTCGCTCTACCCATTGGGCTGCTTTGGTTCGCATTCTTCGCTATCTTAGGGGTACCATATTTGAAGGCTTACTATTGTCCTCTACTTCCTCTTTGGACTTGGTGGCCTATGCTGACTCTGATTGGGCTGGTAATGTTATTGATCGCAAGTCTACGTCTGGTTTCTGTATGTTTCTTGGTGATTCCTTGATCTCTTGGAAAAGTAAGAAACAATTAGTTGTTGCCCGCTCTACTGCCGAAGCTGAGTATCGTGCTATGGCTCATGCCACTGCTAAGATTGTTTGGCTTCGTTGTCTTTTGTCTGATTTGGGTGTCTTTCAGTCTTCTTCGACCTCTCTCTATTGTGACAACCGCAGTGCTGTTCAGATTGCCCACAATGCTGTCTTCCATGAACGGACAAAACACATTGAGATTGATTATCATTTTGTTCGCCAACATTTGCAGTCTGCCTCTATCTCGCTTCCTTTCATCCCTTCAGCTTTGCAATTGCGGACTTCTTCACCAAGACTCACACTACTGCTCGGTTTTAATTTCTTCTTAGCAAACTCTCCGTGTTTTCTATTAAAACACCTTGAGTTTGAGCGGGGGTGTGAGAATATATTGTGAAATATATTGTGAGTCTTACAAATTAAACTTAGAGTCTTATTAGAGGTATGATTGTATTAGAGTCATGATAGTATTGTATTTGTATTTCTTTTTTGGTTTAGGAGTTAGGGCTATATATATTCTAAGGTTTGATTGTAATTGATACACATTGAATATATGAGATACAGAAAGCGATTCAGAAATCTTACGGTTTGACCATAATTTTGGGCCACATGGGGACGACTTGAGCTACTGCCATTCCTTCCTATTAACCAGGTACGCTGTTGTCTATGTACAACAATAGGGTCAGTATTTTATTTTATTTTTTGACTCCAAGGAAAATAATTCTTTGATAGATGAGCATTGAACTTGAGATTCCTTATTCTCAAATACTAATATAAACATTATCTTGCAACTATAAGCTCTAATTGAAGTTATATGTTGCCATAAAATCTGGTCCCGTTGGCATGGGAACTGAAATGCTAAGCTCATTTGCTGGGGTTTGATTCCCAGCCTGAAATATAAGTGATGTTCTTGTATTTCTGAAAACAAATGAAGGAAAATTACCACCATTTCTATAATGATCTCATACTATATAACCTTCAAAAAAAGGCAGTTTTTAAATAGACATGTTTGCTTCTCCTCATTTTGCAAAATTATACTAAAATTTCACTTATTCCCCATGATTCCATGGAAATCAATGAATTTATGCGTGTAAAACTCAGTTATGAGACACTTTGGTATATTTAAATGTTGGCTAGTAAAGTTATACTATCCGCATAATGCAGCTCCACTAGTATGATAAAATTATTCTTATAATCTCTGTTAAAACTTGTCGAGTGTGGAAGTATTTTGGCCATTTTATTACTCTCATCATCCTCTCTAAAACTACTTGTGTCAGAAGTTTCTTGGTTCTATAGGTCTTTGTTGTTTGCTTTGTTTGAAAAAACTAGTGTAAATAAAACTTGCATAAAGTTAGAGATTATGATGAGTGCCTTGTTAGACAGCGACTTTGAACTTACATATACATCAGCTTCTCATCCTCTGCTTGTTTGTCTTCTTACATAAAGAATAAAAAAATGAAATATCTCTGATATTTTAGTTCATTATTAAAGACCAAGTTTTCATGCTTGACAACCTTTTCTAATTGCTTTTGTGATATGATCAATTCTGAAGTTTTTTAAATTTTGTTTTAGTTCTTGGCCATGTAAGAAAATTTCAACATTACGTTTAATTTTATTTATTTTTTAAAAATAAAATGAAATATCTCTGATATATTAGTTCATTATTAAAGACCTAGTTTTCATGCTTGACAACCTTTTCTAATTGCTTTTGTGATATGATCAATTCGGAAGTTTTTTAAATTTTGTTTTAGTTCTTGGCCATATAAGCAAATTACATTATGTTTAATTTTATTTATTTATTTAAAATTCTAGTTCACAATTAGTAGGATTTGGAATCTATTGCTTGTGTTAGTCCATAATGATTTCAGATGGTGACAAAAGGAGCTGTAGAGTCCACACTTTTTCGTCATGTACCCATTTCGGTGTGATTGACAGTCTCACTAGCTCTAGTCTTCCTCTTGCCAAACAATCATTAATGGATAAATAACAAGAAGCTTATCTCATATCTAAGGAACGCAGTGACGATCTGATTTTCAATCAAATAGTGCACACCACTTCTTCCAATCACTTTATTAAAGCAAAATCCAAATCTCAATAAGTTGTTATCCTGCATTTTTTCAAGGTCCCATTGCTGGGTGAAAAGGAACCACCTATGTAATTCCATAGTTGCCGACGTTGCTTTACAAATTCTGAACTTACCATTGAAACTGTTGTTTTCCCTAATTTAACCCTATTTGGCAATGGCTTAAATAGCTACTTTTGCCTAATTCAGTCAAAAAAATAAAATAAACTAACCGTTTGGCAATGGTTGATTTAGCTGACAAAAAGGAAAAAGCAACTTTCCCACTAACAAAAAAGTAAATTTTTAGTATTATCTCATCTTTTAACTGATTTTTTCTAAAAAAGTAAAAAAAGTTACTAAAAAAACATTTGCCAAAAGTGAATGGTAAGTGCCATTGAGCAATGAAGGAATAGAACAGTCCTCCCATCGCAGTGTTGTAACAAATTGTTCTATATTTTGAAACTGGTATAGTTATTTTTTTCTTAAGCACATTATACTTCTCGAGGCCTTTTTATTATAGTATGATCTTCCATAGTAAAGAAGGATAATTACGTATCAATTTGATGGATATTATTTAAGTGAGCAATTTAATCAGTTTGTTACTCCTACATTTCTCCTAAAAACTAAGGAATAAAAAATGTCCATAATTTTGAAGCTTGATGTTGCCACTTACAGAGTTAATATAGTTTATTTGGTTAATCCCCATTTGTTTATTTCTTGAATTCTTTGGGTATATACATAACAATTGTATTTATTAAATTGATACTCCATTTGTGATTACTGTTGTGCTTTCTTTGTGATTTGGCTTTCTTTTCAGTGCCAACCTAATTGGGATTGGAAAGTTTTTTAGCTATTATGCTTAAAGCACTCTACTTCTCTTTGTTGATGTATATTTCATATGTTTTGCAAATTGACTTATTCATCAATAAAGTTTTTTCTTTACTGATCAAAAGAAATTTGTTGCGCGCTGCTATTGAAAGGTTTGCAGAAGGTACAAACAGTATCACCAGCAGATGCAAATGGTGGTTTCATTATTTGAGTCGGTGGCTGGGCTTAGCGCTGCCACGCCTTACATTTCTTTGGCTCTGAAGACAGTGTCAAAGCACTTCCGATGCCTAAAGAATGCCATCTCAGACCAGCTTAGGTACATAAGCAAAGCCTTGGGGGAGGACTTGTCATCTCCCACCACCTGTGCAAGCAGTAGAAAAGATGATGATAGAAGTACATCAAAGTTAACATTTGCTGACCATAGCTTTTCAAAGCAAAAGTCTGGTGGCGGCAATCTCAGCTTCTTTGAAGCCCAACAGCACATCTGGAGGCCTCAGAGAGGCCTACCGGAACGTTCTGTGGCCGTTCTTAGAGCCTGGCTATTTGAACACTTTCTTCACCCGTGAGTCTCTCTCTCTCTCCTCATGTGCTTGTGTGTGCACGTGCATGTCTTAGTTATTTGATTTATGCTTTATTTGTTGTACATAGGTATCCAACTGACACAGACAAGCAAATGTTGGCCAATCAAACTGGACTATCCCGAAACCAGGTATGATCAGCACTTTCTTTGTTTTTGAAATTGTGGTTATTCAATAGCTGGCTTTTCGTGCAAAATTGATTTATCAGAAAATTATTTCCATCAGAAATTAATTTATATCAGGTCATTTTGTTGTAAGACAGATTTGGGGAAAATAAAAGAGACAACATTATGTGAAGGTTTTAAATATTGGCCAATACATTTTAGGATTTTAGACGTCCGATATTGATATTCACTGATATAGTAGTTGATACTGTCGGATATTGATGTTATGTGACTTTATCACTGATGCTGAGATATTATTTTAAACCATGGAATGCACCACTGCTAAGATTTGGTACTTTTGGTACACTGATTATGAAATATGACCAATTAATAAATGCAGGTATCAAATTGGTTCATTAATGCCCGAGTCCGGGTGTGGAAGCCCATGGTTGAAGAAATACACATGCTTGAAACCAAAGGTTTGGCGGAACCCAACTCAAACATGAGCAAGAATGATGGGAGACCTGCTGCTGAAGGTGCCGGCTGTTCAAACAGTGATCAAATCATAAGCAGGCTCGGTGTAATTTCTACTCCAGGTGAGCAAGTTGAGTGCCTTCAGATTGGATCCTTATTGGGCACAGGAGTTGGACAGAATGCTGCAGAGCAATGGAATCAGGATAAACGGTCCAGATTGCACTGTCAAATCCCGGCTAGCATGGATGGTTCTTTGATGGGTGGTTTTGTGCCGTACCAGCGAAGTGGGCTTGAGATTGGCGGGCTTGGAGCAGTGTCGCTCACGTTGGGCCTCAGGCAAAGTGCAGAGAGCTCACAGCAGCAGCAGCAGCAATTGCAACAACAACATGAACATCAGCTTATGCAGCATTTTGGAGGTCAGATGATTCATGATTTTGTTGGTTAATATATGCACAGCTAAAAGTCAAACAAGTGAATAAAAGATAAGAGGATTGTTTTGAAAAGGACAAAAAAAAAAAAGGGGGGGGGTTTGAATGAATACGCGATCGTAGCGGTAGGTAGGAGATGAATTAAGGTCATGTATGATAGTGGTTTTAAGGTGAAGAGTCAAATCCATGAACATGAAATTTACAAAGATGTGTTAATGAGGTGTTTAAATGGAAATCAAGAAAGAGGATGAAGTATCTATTGTGTGTTTCTCATTTGCATTTATCCAAGATATCAATGGTTAGGGTAAATTATACTGACAATCTCTTGAGGTTTAGGTTTAATATAGATGCATTTTGACATTTCAAAAATTGCACTAATTTTCCCCCCCTCAGTGTTTGTATGTTACCATGGTTAAATTATTGAATTACTATTTTACCCTTTTACAATCACACCCTTTACAGCCACCACTAGTTGTCTTGTATCCCACCGCCACCCTCATCTGCTATCATCAATGTGAACCACTAAATCATATTTCTCTTTTTCCATTTCAGTATGGTTATGTTAGTGTTAAAATTTGGGTTTTTTTTTTTATAAATTTTTTATTCAAAGAAGTGTTTGTTGACATTAATAAATTTTGTTAGTTGACCAACGGAGGGGTAGTTTGTAATGTGATTTTAAACTTTCAAGAAGAAAATGTAATTTCTTGAAAGTCAGGTTCAAATTTAATGGAGACAAATTTCAAGGAGTGTTAATGTAAATTCCCCTAATGTTTGAAAATATTTTTTTAAGCTGTTGCTAAACAGAGGTGGTGTGTGAAAACTGATAGTACAAACAGCACAAAGCTACAATGCAAAACAGCAAAGGATAGATACAGCACATAAGCTATTGGACAAGGCTCTCCAGTTGGCAAGCTTTGGTGAAAGAGTTGGGATATCATATTCCAGATTATGCTAAATAATAATAATAATAATAAACCATGTCTCTCAAAGGACAATTTATTGTTACTTTCCAAATATAAACTCTTGGGTTAAGGGTCAAATGAACAACTAGTATCAGACAAATTCAATCAATACATAATTATATGGTAGACAAAAACTAGGTGACATTGAGGTGCCGTTTGGTAACACTTACGTTTTTAGTTTTCTGTTTATATTTACAAAAATTTTAAAAACTCAAATAAAAACTTATTTGGTAAAATTTTTTATTTATAAATCAGTGGTCTCAGTTTATAAATTTGGCCAAAAAATGAAAACACAAAAAATGTGTTTCCATTTTGAGTTTTCAGTTTTTTTTTTTTTACCACCCAACACTAGTCACCACCCGCCACCATTTTCCACCACCGTCTTCCGCCACCACCAACCACCACCCACCCCCACCACCACCTGCCACCACCACTCACCACCCACCTGCCACTACCATCCATCACCTGCCACCACCAGCCACCTGCCACCCACTCGCTACCACCCACCCACCCTCGCCACCACCAGCCACTCGCCACCAGCCACTACCATCCATCGCTCGCCACAACCACTCACCACCCACCTGCCACCACCATCCACTCACCTGTTACCCACCCGCCACCACCACCCACCACCAGCCACCTGCCACCCACTCGCCACCACCACCCATCCACCATCCACCCGCCACCAACCACTACCATCCACCGCCCGCCACCACCACCTGTCACCTACTTGCCACCACCACTCACCACCCACCTGTTACCACCATCCACCACCTGTCACCACCAACCACCCACCACCACCAGCCACCTGCCACCCAGCCGCCACCACCACCCACCACCCACCACCACTACCACTCACCCGCCACCTACCTGCCACCACCACCCACTTGCTACCACCTACCACCCGCCACCGTCACCCACCCACCACTACCACTATCACTACCACCACCACCACCACCCGCCACCATCTACCACCACCCACCTGCCACCACCACCTGCCACCATCGTCACCACCACCCTTGCTACCACCCACCACCGCCACCGTCACCCACTCACCCACCATCACCACCCGCCACCCACCCGCCACCCGTCACCACCACCACTTGCTACCACCCGCCACCGTCACGCACCCACCCACTACCACCACCCGCCACCTACCCGCCACCACCACCACCCGCCACCACCCACCACCACCCGCCATCCGCCACCCATCTGCCACCACCACCCGCCACCACCACCACCACCACCAACACCATTACCACCACCCACTCGCTACCACCCACTACCTGCCACCGTCACCCACCCACCACCACCACCACCCGCCACCTACTCGCCACTACCCACCACCACTCGCCATCCGCTACCCACCTGCCACCCCTACCACCCGTCACCACCACCACCACCACTCACTCGCTACCACCCACCACCACCCACCACCACCCACTACCACCGCCATCCGCCGCCACCACCACCACCACCCACCACCCGCCACTATCACCACCACCACCCACTCGCTACCACCCACCACCTGTCACCGTCACCCACCCACTCACTACCACCACCTGCCACCTACCCGCTACAACCACCCGCCCGCCACCACCTGCCATCCACCACCCACCTGTCACCACTACCCACTCGCTATCACCCACCACCTGCCACCGTCACCTACCCACCCAGCCACCACCACCATCCACCCGCCACCACCCACCACCACCAGCTACCCACCACCCACCGTCACCACTTTCCACCACCGTCTTCCGCCGCCACTTGCCACCACTTGCCATTTCTCACTCTTTTTTATATTTTTAAATTTTTAAAATATTTTTTCAATTACTAAACGCGTTTGTAGTTTATGTTTTTCTAAAAATAAACAAAAAATAAACAAAAACAAGTTTATAAAATTTTTGTAAATATAAACTGAAAACGTAAACGTTACCAAACACACACTGAGTATTTTTGTTTTTGTTTTTGTTTTGTTTGTCACCATAATTGAATGCTTTGAATTGATTTCAATGTTTGGAAGAAATTATATAAGGAACCAAAGAGATTCAACTATTGCCCCATATGTAAAAAAATTATTCATCAACACAATTTTCCTTTCGAATCCCCCTGAATGTGTTTCTGACCGGTAAGAAAATGATCAGAAACATATTTGGAGGGAATTTGAAGAGAAAAAATTGTGTGAATGTAGCATCGACAATGCTACGTAGCTTAAATTGTGGCTCAAAAGTGGCTCAAATGGCCAAAACGACGTCGTTTGAGTACAGAACAACATAAAAATGGCCAAAACGACGTCGTTTTGGCCATTTGAGCCACTTTTGAGCCACAAAATTTGAGCTACGAGACATTTTCCATGTAGCATTGCTCCCCCATATATATAGTAAAATATAAGGACTTGAATGCTCTGTCATTTTTCTTTAAAATGAACTTCCTGAGCTTTCTAGTACATCAACAAAACATATAATTCAACAGTCCAAGTTTAAAATTAAAGCAAAATATTATTCTTTTAAAAAAAAAAAAAAAAAAAATCACATTTCAAACTACATCGTTGAATTTACAAATATTCACTACTTCAAAAACACTACAAACTAACCTTCTTGACCTCAATAAGATCAAATGCACCAAATAATATTAGCTAGAAGAAAGAGAAAAACAAGCATCACAATCAATTCATAAACAAATCATTGCAAATTTGCAATATCTCTGTCCCCTGCTTAAACCACTGAACAATTCACTACAATTACTAACAAACAAAATCTTACTATACATTTTGATAATTAGATCAAACCATCCTGGCAAGGACTTTCATGATATCATCTACAGATGGCCTATGCATTGGATCATCTTCCACACAAGCTTTAGCTAAAACAGCTAGACACAATGCCTCTGCCAGAGGATAATCCTCCTTCAAACTCGGATCCATGAAATTTCTCAGTTGCTCGAAACAACCACCATCGCTTGCTCCCCCTCCCAAAAATCTAATTGATTCCCTAAATAACTTCCCATCTATGTCTTCCCTCGCAGAGATGAGCTCTAGCAGAACAACCCCAAATGCGAAAATGTCTACCTTTTCAGAAGCCTGGCCGCTCTCAAGGCTCTCCGGTGCAACCCACCCTCCTCCGGGAAGACTAATCACATCGCCGTTTTCTTTTGTGGATCCAACCATAAGGGTAGTTCCGAAAACTGCCAATTTTGCCCTCCAATTTGGTGTTAGAAAAATATTTCTACTATTTATGCTCATGTGAGTGTAAGGTGGAACCATAAAATAGTGCAGATAGTGAAGCCCGGTTGCAATGTCGAATGCTATTTGAGTCCGTCTATGCCACCGGAGATAGAATGAAGGATTCGACAAGCAATCCCTCAAGCAGCCATTGGCAGGGAATTCAAAAACAAGATAGGAACACAAAAAGTCGCTCTCACCATAACAAGCACCGAGCAATTTCACTATATTGACATGGTTGATTTTTGAATGGAGATCAATAATCAACTTAGTATCTTTTAATCTCAACTGTTTGATCATCACGTCAACATTGTCAACCACACCCTTGTACACAAATCCACTTATCTTAGTATCTTCACCGAAATCTTTTGTTGCTCTTCTGATCTCCTCTGTGCTGTAATGGCCCAAAGAGTACTTAATCCCAATGAGAAGGTCTGGAGACAAACACGAATTTGTGGAGCTTCTGCTTCTTGGAGTCGAACACGAGGTGAGAGAGCTTCTCCGTGTTGATGATTGAATGCGGGCAGCTTTCCATTTGTTCAACTCTTTAACATACAAACCGCACGCAGACAATGCGACTAGTACTAGAGAAAATCCTAAAATTGATCCGACAATGTACAGTTTTTTTAGTTGTGTGGTTTTCTCAGGTTGTTTAACAGCAGTAGTGGGTAAAAAACCCGGAGTCGGAGGATCAGAAACAGGAATATCGAGGTTAATGACCAGTTTCCCTTTTACTGGGACTAAAACAGTTGTGTTTGGATACACAGTTGGACCGGGATCTAAATGGTTAGCCTCCCATATATCCACAGTTGGAATTTCAAATTTCAGTCCTACTTCATTTGTCTCATCTCCTTCTATGAAAGGGTATGTGACAAGGTACTTAACAGTGAAATTATCAGGACAAGCACATTTCAAAGGCACATGAAGAACAGAACCAACCTTGGGGTTGTTGTCATGAGATGGGTTTTGCTCAGCAAGTGTGGTTGATTTGATCAAACCTTCAAACACACCGCAAGCAATATCTGCGAATGATGTTGTGGTTTCGGAGACTAAGTAGGTGATATTTGCTTGGTAAAATTTGCCCGTGCAAGAACAGTAAATGGGAATTAGAACTTCTCTGCCTGGTTTGAGAATCTCCGAGGCAGATGTGAGGTTGTTTAAGAAAATTAACTCGTCGGATCTAGTGATGAACAGGCGGGAGATATTTGAAATGGTCTGGAATTGTTGGTTGGCTCTATAGACCAAGAATGTGTGGCATGATTTCTGGAAGGAATTGCAGGTGTATCGTGTACCGTTATTGTTGGTTGGCGAAGAACATGGTGTAAAGTCATAGAATTGTTGAGCATGGATTGAATTGAAGCATACCCACATGAGAAACCATAAGGAAATCATGGTTTAGCAGATCAGAAAGTGTTTGAACATGAAGAGAACAAGGTGGTTGAAACAATGATGATCATGTTAATCAAGAGTTGGTTTTGCAATCAGATTCTTTGGGAGTGAGGTGAGGCCAAAGGAGGACCAACAACTATATATGTATATATTTCTTGAAAGGGGTATGAATAAATTTGAATGAACCATTAATGGGCCGGCCAACATACAAGCTTCCAACAATCTTTTAGTTGCTTTTCCTGCTTGTAATTTTGCAAATCAGAACCTTTAAACAAAGACAAATGTATCAATTTCATTGAGTCATGGTGCTCCATCATGTGGAATAAACTACATACACAATTGCAAGAACAATGCATAAAAAACAACAACAACAACAAAACCTAACAAAAAACACAGACTTGTGATTTGACAACATTGTCTACGTCCACGAACAAAACCTAATACAACACAAATTTGTGGTTTGAGAACATTGTCTACGTTCACGACTCATATCAGTTCTATTATACTAACAAGAAAAAAATGTATAACATGACCATTTGGATAGATAGTAATATATATGTTAGGATTAAGAATTATCAAATTACTGTAATACCCTTAGTAAGCAAGGGTTGGATCCACTACCAATCAGGCTCTACAAATCCAACGTGCCAACATTGTTTTCTTTCATCTCATTAATTTTCATTTTCTTTAGTTTTAGGATAAATTACAAATAAATCTTGAGGTTTGTTTAAAATATAGATTGCACCTTATGGTTTGAAAAATGACAAATACCTCATTATTAATATTTTTATTTAACAGAATTAACTAAAAAAATGAAATTCATAATTGCTCTCCTATACAATAATAAAATTACCTAAATTATTAATTGAAACATATTTCTAACATCATTAAAAACTATTAATTGACTTGATGATTTATTAATAAAATGGACGATTTATTATAAAATTAGAAACCTCAGAGGGTGAAATATAATTTTTAAAATTACAGAAAATAATTTATATTTTAATCATATCTGAGAGAGGGTATATTTGTTATTTACCCTCAGTTTTAACTCTTGACCTCAAGTTCCCCATGGTAGGTAGGTAGTGTCAAAAGACTAGCTGAATTTACTTGAATCATACGTATTCCAACCAAAAAAATGTTCATTTTCATTTGTGGGATCCACATTTGGGAAATCCTTTGCAGAATAAAAAACAGATAATTAACTCAAGGCAGGTTTGAGTTAACTCCTTTCAGTGATTTTTTAAAAATTTTAAAAATCAATGTGGTTTGGAAGTCATTAAAAAATTGTAAAAAAAAAAATAACATTTAATATTTTTAATTAATAACAACTTTGTAATTTTATTGATTTTTTTAACATAAATTGACTTTTTATGAAGTTGACAAACGGCCACTAACTAATGCTAACAAACACAAAAAGGTTAAGAATAAAAAATAAAAAATAAAAAAATGAAATGAAATCATACAAGTTTAAGCCTATGCCATAGACAGGGCATTCCTGACTTTAAGGATGCCGAAGGCTAGGGATGTAATAATGGTTTGCCCTGGCCTGACTCGGTGGTCCGGACATGGGCTAACCTAAGTGGGTCTCGCGGGTTCTCTTCTTTTTAGTGGGTTGAGCCGGGTCATGGATCAAAAGATATGGCCCAAGCCCACTTATAATAGAGCCTAGGGTCTGGGCTAAGGCCTAAGCTAGGGCCTAGGGTTGGGCCTAGTCGGGTCTTTTTTTTTTATTAGGAATTTAAAAAAAATAATTATATTAGAATATTTTAATTAAGATTAATGAAGTATTTTGGTTGGTTATATTTCATGGTGATATTTAAATTTAATTATGTATAACTTATAATTTTTTAATTATGAACTTATAACTAAAAAAGTATGTAATTATGTAATTTTTTTTCTTTCGAAATGAATAATTTTATAAATATGAAAATAAAACTTTTAATATTACAATATTAAATTATTTATATAACATTTATTGAATGAATAATTTTATTTCAAAATGAAATAAAATAGTACAAAAATTGATATTATTCAATAAAATAGGTATAGATTATTGATGATGTTTGAGCAATTACATCACTATAGGTCAAGTACATCCCAACTAGGTTGGCACCTACTAGCCTACCAATCATTTGTATTATACTCTACCTCAATAATCTAATACAAAAAAAAAAATAAAATGAAATGAAATAGTAAAAAAACAAATTGTTGATCAATCATCGGAGGAGACAGAAATTTCAATCGCGTTGCCCGAGGATATGTCATCCAAATCATTTTGAATTCGCTTATTTTCACTATAATTTTGTTTTCTTATAAGCGCATGCATATGACCTCTGGATATCATCAGTGCTTCAACCATTTGGAGTAAAAGCCTGCTCCGGTAATCGCTCAGCACCCGTTCACCTGCACTAAAAACTGTTTTCGAAGCAATTGTAGAAATATAACGATAAGTCACGACACATTCGTCGTCGACATAACACCGTGAGACAACTACTCTCTAATGGAATTATTTCCATAGAATATGTTAAGTCTAAAGACAACATAGCGGATCCACTAACCAAAGGGTTAGCGAGAGAGTTAGTTGAGAATTCGTCGAGGGGAATGGGACTTAAGCCTATTAAATAAGAGTTACCACAACGGCAACCCAACCTAGTTGACTGGAGATCCCAAGATCTAGGTTCAAAGGGACAACCGAGTTGTGATTGACTCAGAAGGATCACTGTGGAGTCCAATTCCTACCCATTTCTATGATGAAATAAGTGATGTCTGCAGCGTTAAAGGTTAAGTAAAATTTTAATGATTCTTATATCTAGGTAAACCTAGTGGAGTATGGCAGGATACTCTTCATAAGAATCACCTATATGAGTGTGAACTGGGCCGGTTCTATGAGATTTGTGAAGGGCTACAATTCTCTAAAGCACTCATGAAGACCAGGTTGTTCAGGGCCAAAATGAACACAATAGTGAGAACTAAACTGTGTCTGGAGATAATCTGTGTGAGTTCTATTGTCTTGGTTTACACAAACGGCTGAACAGTTCAAGACATCATGTTCACTGGTTAGCTAGTAAATCCGATAGTGTCTCACAAGGGAAAGTTCAAAGTCAAAAGCTACCTATCCTTTGCAGAATATTTCCAATTTCTGTACTCTCTGATTAGATCATGTTGTTGCATTTTCTCTCCGTCAAATTCCGTTCATGTGGGGGATTGTTGGAAAAATGGTTTAATATAGGCATATTTTTGAGCCAAAATTTTGAGTGGGTCCGAAGAGGTGTAGTGTTCCTTGCCGCATGGCAAGTCACACGGTGAAGACGGAACGTCAAAACCATTTATGAGTGAATAGGAAGTTGACGTCGTTTTCGGGTCTAACATTAATTTTTTAGATAAAATTCATTTGGATTTTTTCAATAAAAAATTATTGTGAGAATTTAATTTAATTCTAAATTTAAATTTTGGGTTCCTAAGTAGTTTCTTAAAATTTGTAATTGTGAGAATTTAATTTAATTCTAAATTCAAATTTAAGGTTCCTAAAAAGTTTCCTAAAGTTTGTACCTCTTTATTTATTTATTTAACTATTTCAATAGTTTAAATAATAAATGGACCTACTATTTCAATTGTTTGAATAAGTGTGTATTGTGCAACAGATAGTGCAACGGAACATTTGTTTGAAAATGTGATCTTTGCAACGGACGGTTAAGTCAATTGTTCAAATAAATAAGTTTGAATAAGTGGTTGCACCAATGAAGCACCTTTTCATTCAAATATGGAACCTGTTGAGGCTGCGGGTTTTTGCCTATTTATACCCTTCATTTTCAGCAGTGAAGAAAAGAAAATAAAAATTTTTTCCATCCCGTAAAACAGTCTGGTTTTTTGTCTCTTTGCAGTCCAAATTTTCTTTTTGCATTATTTCTTCATTATAGTTTTAGAGTAAATATTTCAGAGAGTTAGAACACAGGTTTGGTTCGCCGAACAAATTTATTTGAAGTGCTTCTATAAATTTGTGAAGATCATTGTATCCTGGGAGATAGACGCCACTCAACCGTAAGCACCGTAGCGGGGCGAATCTGTCTTAAGGACAGAGTGTCACACACTTGACTTGGTCTTAAATTATTTATTCGGTTCAACAAAATAAATTCGGTATGTTATTTATTTATTTTGTTTGAATTTTTTCAAGTTATTTTATTTACACAGAAGATTGTTCCAACAGTATCAACATCGACATAAACATTAAGAATATTAGGATCCATAGAAATGTAAGTAAAACAATATATAAGAATTAATAATTAATTTAAATAATATGTAAATACAATGAGTAAAAAATAATAATTAATATATGTGCACAAATAATTAATGAAAAAATGAGTAGCTAATAAATTTAATTAAACTAATTAATGTTACCGACTGACGAATGCGATACAGAAATTAGCTTCTTCTAATAAAAGTTTCTTGTTGCACAATTGCAATTGTCACTTAGGGATGACACTTCAAAACTAATTCAAAATTGAGAGAGATTGAGAGTTTAAGAGAGATTGAGAGAGAGAATTATTTGTGAGATTTATTTTGAAAAATGAATGATATTTATAGTAGTTTTAAAGAGTGAAATAAATTTATAAAACAAATATATATATATTACCGTTTGAATTATGTCTGTTTGAATTTTTTTATGACCGTTCGTCTCTACTAATTTATGACCGTTTGAATTTTTATTTTATTTTCATTCAATGAATGAAGAACAGTGTGGAGTTGAGTGATTGATGAGATGCAATAGACCAAAGTAGGCTAATAGGGGCGGGGTAGTGACAGGCTCTTCTTCTTCAATGTCATGTCACTTCCATTGCTAGCATAGCAGCCAGTGGGTTACACTCCCACACTTTCTCTCTCTCTCTACTTTCTTGTTCCTGTCTTGTGATTGATGGCTGGTCAGAGAAAAAACAAAATAAAGTTAATTTGATTTTAATTTAATAAACTATTATTATTTTTTATTTTACTTTTAAATTATTAATTTAATTTATTTAATTATATAAATCTTTATTTCAGTTCTTGTAATTCAATTAGAGATAATTGTACAAATTATTAACTATTAACTATTATGTTATTTTGTTTTTATTTTCATTTATTTTATTTTTACAAGATCAATCTTTTATTTATTTTATTTGTTTATATTTTTTTATTTTTTAAAAAATTATTTAACCATCCGTTGCAAGTTGTTTTTTATTTCTGTTTTTTGAAATTTAACCATTGGTAGAGAGAGGACCGGGTGGGTAGGCCGGGTCAGGCTGCCCGCAGGGCCCGATTTTTTTTTTGGGCTAGGCTACAAATGGAAGGCCTAGGCCGAAACGGGTCGGGCCACCTCGGGCCTCGAGCAAGCTTTGAGCAGCCCAGAGGCCTCGGGCTATTTTCACACCCCTACCCAAGGCGAGTTTAAAAAAATGGAGCCTTTATATATATGTAATTTTTTTTTTCTATAAAATTTACTCATATATATAAATATAGTTTTTTACTTAAACTATTAGGTGATAAATCATATTTTAAAATATTGTATTAATAAGTGAATCAATTATAATTTTATTCACAATAAATATAATATTATATTTTCTGAGTAATTTCATATGATTTCTATCGTTAACAGAAATTATAATTGTCAAAAGACGTATATCATAATTTTTGAGATAGATTTTGGACATCTTCAATGGGTAATATTATTTAGTTATTCATTTTTTTCTAATATAATTGATTGAATGTAAAAATACTATCAATCCATACATTTGACAAACAATCATTCATAACATTTAAATACTTCACGACTTCAAATTTTATTTTATTTCTGGTAAAGCTACAATATTTGGTTCACTAGAATAAAATTGAATAGTCATTTTTAAACCTATATATAGAATGATTATTCTATCACAATGGTAAATGATGATTTCATATGTAATATACTTTTTTTTTTATTATCATTTTTTAAGTAACCAAATATAAAAATGAATACTATGATAGAATGATTATTTCACACATTTTATTTTCATAAATCAAATATAATATGAAAGATAAAATAATTTGCAGGCCCCCTAATTTTTAAACAAAATTCAGAGACTCAGGTTAGCGCCTTTGTTATAGGGCCTGGCCATACAACCCTAGCTCAATCTATTTTGGGTAGGAGGCCTACCCACTTGTAACGCCCCCGAAATAAATGCAATAAACCATCGAAAACAACAGGTAAATAACCATATGAATCAGAGTATGATGTACTTCTATTACATAAGATTTAGTTGTACAAAAGGTGACACATGCGATATACATTAATAAATAATACATCCTGAATCTACAGCTTATGTTACCAAGCAGTAAAAGGAAGTGAAAGTTAAACAGATAATCATATGCCTTAAAGGCTTACAACTTTCCAAAATAGTTCTTGGTTACACAAAAGTGGACTTTAGATCCAAGACATTTAAAGCCCTTGGCTGTACAAAAATGAATATAACAAAAGAAGCTCTTGCTCCAACTCCACCCAAGTTACTGCCGTGGTAGAGGCATATCACTAGCACTTGAAAATGATTTTTCCCAAATAGGGTGAGCCAAAGCCCAGTAAAAATAATCTAACACAATATATGAATCTTAACAAAGATATAAGGGTGAAATGCATATGCAATACTCATGTCAAAACGGTTTACATCTCTTTCTCAAAATCATGCCATACTCAATTTATATCACAAATTTCAAATCATACCCTTTACCATTAGAAACAAAGGGGAATTCTCAAACCGGTACAACATTTCAAGGATATTTCGTTCGCAAGAAACCGTCAAACGGCATCCATGTAAATGTAGTCTATACAAGCACTAATATTGCCATTTTACGGATATTTCGTCCGCGGGAATCAGCACCTATGTATATGTGCGTTTTTCAGGACTTTCACCTTGGACACACAAGCCAACTTAATTTTGGTGATACATACCTCTTTGCAACATTTACCCATTTTTGTTAAAATCATATACATTTACAATGTATTAAATGAGCAACAAATGTTCAATGTACATGGATGAAAAATTAGTTTTAATTCACCTAATTCTCATGCAATTTGTACAACAATCATAGTTATCCTCTACTGATAGCCCAAAACAAATATTTCTAAATAGATATAAAATCTTCAATAAAGATAAACTTTCCAAAATTCAAGATGTAAGCGATAATACATATCCAACTCCACCATCCATATTAATACTCATCCAATTTCACATTCCCAACATTAATTCTATTTATTATACAAAATAGATATTTGAAATATTTAGGTCAAAACCCTTGTTCTTCCAAAATCCAATCCAAATATCAAAATCAACAATTGTATCTCCACTAAACCTCATTTCTACTCCCATAACCTTTTTCCATACAACCATTTGAAAACCCCTCTTTTGATTTTAAGCTAAAACCCTAGGTTTGTTCAAAATCCCCCAAAATCACAATATTGTTTATGGCAAACAAATAGCTAAATTAAAACCCATAGAAGAGTGTAGGAAATCTCTACCTCAAAGCTAGAAGACGAGCAAAGCAAAGAAGAAACTCGGATGAAGCCGAAACCCAACTCTATTTGGATGAAAATGTAGCTCATGAGATGCTCTACCTTTTTAATAAAGGCACACGGGTAGAGAAACAACTAAATCTAGGTGAAAATATAGAGAGAGAGAGAGAGAGAGAGGGGGGTTAGTTTTAGAGAGAGGAGCTCTAGATCTAGGGTTTTTAAAATGTTTAGAGAGATAATGAAATGAAAAAGTGATGTAAAATGTCACTTTTATGGACTGAAATACGCACAGTCCTCTCGAGCGCAAGAAGTGATGCTAGAGCGTCCAGACACAATAAGTTGTTTCGCTCGAGCACCAAACACAATGAAAAGGCGCCAGCGCTTGAGCGTAGAATACACACTCCTAGTAGTTTTGCAAACAGAAGACTATCGCTTGAGCGCAAGAATGGCCACTCGAGTGCACGACCGCTTGAGCGTAGGAAACACAGCTTGAGCGTATAATATACTCTCCCAATAGTTTTGCAAGCCTGCAAAAGTATTGAGAGTTCACAAAGCCCGCTTGAGCCCAAGAAGTGACACTTGAGCGGAGGAGTAAAATTCTATGCAACAAAAGTTTGGAAACTAAGCTACCAACATGTTCCAAACGCAACAAATACGACCCAATAGCCAAACTCAAGAAAGTATAAGGGAAGTAAGACAAGAATAATAATATTGAACCATGAAACCCAAGTCCAGAATATCAAATGGGTCGGGTCTAAAACCAGAATCACTATAATCTTTCCCTCTTAAGGAATTTCGTCCTCGAAATTACAATTTAAACTTTAAAACCACGCTTACATCAATTACAACAATTATAATCAATCAATTCCAATACCATGGCCCATTCGTCGGTCATTCATTCTCATCAAGATGATAAACAAGTTCTTAATATTAAATATACAATTCACAGTTCCAAAACATAAACAATGTTTATAATAAATCAACCTATCAAAATTTTCAATACATGCTCAAACATTAACAAATAGGTTCGGATACTTCTCACGACTTCCAACTCACGTTCCGAAGTTGCTTCCTCAACTCCGTGATGTCGCCACAATACCTTAACTAAGGGAATTGTCTTACCTTGCAAGACTTGGTCTCGAATATTCAAGATTTTCACCGGTCTTTCCTCATACGAGGCATCATTATCTACCTCTAAGTCGGTCCAATCCAACATGTGCGATGGATTCAACTCATACTTCCGAAGCATACTAATGTGAAACATGTCATGAACCCTAGAAAGCTGTGGCGGCAAGGCCAAGCGGTAGGCTACCTCTCTAATCCGCTCAAGGATCTCAAAAGGCTCAATAAACCTAGGGGACAACTTCCTACTCTTCCCAAATCTCATCAAACCTCGCATAGGTGATATCTTCAAGAAGACATGATCTCATACCTCAAAAGACAAAGGTCTCCTTCTACGGTCGGCGTAACTTTTCTAGCGACTCTGGGCCGTAACCAACCTCTTATAGATAAGGGCAACTTTCTCCGTCATCTCCTTGACTAACTCTGGACCCAACAATGGTGTATCACCACCTTGGCCCAACACATAGGGGATCTACATGGTCAGCCATACAAGGCCTTAAAGTGCCATGCCAATAATACTCGACTGGAAGCTATTGTTATAGGCCAAATTCACTAAGGGCAAGTTGTCGACCGACTTTTTTGCACCCCCCTCTTTCGAGAGGTCGAAATAAGCCCTACGGTTCGGACTCCCGCGGTTCTAAATCTAATCTCACAAGTGTAATGTGAAATTGATAAATACCAAAGAGTCCAAATCTGACAAATCGTTTGGAAAATTGATTTTGAATAAAAAAATGTCAAAATTGGACTGCTTTACTAGATACAGAGTCGCCACCTAAATATTTTTGAAAAATTTAGGAAACCCATGACTCGTGCCAAAGGCCACGTGTCCATCATCACTAAGATTGTCTCAGTTCGGGAACTTAGGTACAAGAGAGGAAGGTCATGAATACATTTGAGTAGCCCGCTCGCCCGATCAAAGATCGGCCTCTACTAATCATGATATGAATTTTATGTACATTATATACTCTTGTTCGGTTATTAAGCTAGCATTTACTATGTGATGTGCACACACAAGTATAGACTAACTCACAAGAATTGGAACATTCCGAGTCATGTTTGTTTTAAAAATTGTTTCGAAATATATACCACTTGAAAAAGTGATCTCATATAAACATTACTCAAATTCCAATTCAAGCAATAAGCCTTCATCCACAGGCATACAAGCAGTTTTAGCAATTAAGCAATTAGCCTCATGGCAAGCATGCTAGACATGGCAACATCAACATTCATGCGATATGCTAAAGCGAGTAAAAGGCTCACCTAGTACTCCAAGCCAAAATAAACAAAAGAGTTAGGAAAAATGCATGATTCCTAACTATGTGATATGACTAATGCAACATATGCAATATGCAATTACAGGCTCGGCTACTAATATGGCGTATAGAACAATTAAATAGCATGTGGTCTAAGCACGTATTCAAAGAAGTATTAAAACAACAATGCAGTTAGAATGATGAATCGAGCCTCGGTGCATGCAATACGAATGGATGCAAATCATGAAGTTATGCTAAACAAAACGTGATGTCCTTAATCTAACCATCGTAAACTAATAAATAAAAGAGAGAAAGACGTGGGGTTGGAAGACATACACATTATTACATTGCGCTTTCACGAAGGAGAGTCTGAATAAACTAAGCTAATTAACTAACTAAGCTAAGCTAAGCTAATTAAGCTAATTATTACAAAACTTGAAATTGGCTAAACTACTTAACTAATTATTACAATAACAAATGAATTAATTAACTATTCTAGTTAACTAACAACAAACTTGAATAAGTAGTTAACTAACTAATTAAATAATCACAACACAAGTGCAATTAAAAGAATTAAATAAGCTAAACAATCTAAATATTCAGCTAACTACTCGCCTCAGGATGCGTGAGATGTTCATGCGCATGCTCAGTTTTCACCCGAAAAGACCACCGTTTTGCTTCCAGAGAGCCTCTGTTGCGCAATGGAACACATACATTGTTGCCCACTTCCAGAATAACTCTGCTCTACCTTACAAACATGCTGCTGAAATTTGCACCAGTGGTCAGTCAGCCATTGATGAAGGTTGTCGGCCATCAAAGGTGGTCTGCCAGCCACCTGCCGGCCATGGAAAGTGGCCTGCCAACCACTGCTGCCCAGTTCTCCTTGCTGCAACAGAGGACAAACAGAGCATATACAGGGTATTTTCAAGGGTTTTTGCACAATTCACCCCTCCTTTTCATGAGCAAATCAAAGGAGTAGTGAACTTGGTTCATAAACTACCAACTCAAGCAATTTCATTGCATGATGGCTCATGAACCAAAGTGTGCAAGTTCAATAAATGCAAAACAAAACACAAACCTCCTCGCTTTCATGAATGATCAAGGGAAGTAGTGACCTTTGAACCTTGAATCATTTCATCACTAATGAGTATGAAATGGTTCAAGTTTTCATGTGTTCAATTAACATCCGATTGAACACACCAAATTATTATCTTGCTCACTTTTAGTCCCAATTTTAGTTACGCAATTTTAAATTACCAACCATCCTTTAAACAATTGAGTCCAAAGGGTGAGTTTAAGTCCTCTAATAGAAAAAAAGCTCAAACCAAAAGTTGTTCTAAGCATGAAAGAGACATCATATCGTTGGTAATGAACCCCCTAAGGGATTAAACCATTAAGCATGACACCTCAATATCATGCTTTAAACAAACAAATAGTTTGAACCACTTTCAAAGCAAAACAAAAGGCCAAGAAATGAGGGAGGTTGCAGAGATTATTAAGTGCTGAAAATGAGTGAGAAAAGCATAAATAAATGCTATCAACTCAAAGGAGATGGTGTCTAAGGACTAGAACACCAAACTCATGAGGACTATTACACTATAAGTATGAAAAACAAAGCTCAAATGCAACCAACAGCCCAAAACAATGCTAAAATAGTCTAAAACAAGTCCTAAAATATGCTGAAATTAAGCTAAAAATAGCTAGATTAATATGCTAAAACATGGAACTAACTAAGCTGGTAAGCAAGACACAAGGAGTGGAGACTAACCCCTCCAAATTTGGACTTCAAAACATGATTTTGGCCACTGAAAAAGCTTTGAAAATCAGTGTTTAAAAGCTTGGAAAAAGATGATGCAAGGGTGGGAAACACAAGGGCTAAGGCCTCCAAAACAAGGTACAAAGAAGGATGAACCACCCTTCAACCTTTAATGGCCTTAGGACCCAAGTTTCAGCCCAAAAATACAAAAGTTTTACAGCTCCAAAACACTTGAAAAACAGCAAGAAAAATAGTAGAGAAAGCAAGTAAATAGGCAAAACTTTATACCTCTTGAAGAGAAGAAGCAATTCAAGCAACAAAACCAAGCAAACAACACCCCAAGAGCTCAAACCAAGCTCAAAAGTACCTCAGCTCAAAGGTGAGAGGATTTGGTTAAGGGTGTATGGGCAAAGGTTAAGGAATTGTAGGCAAAAATGTAGAGATTTGCTAGAGAGAGAGGAAAAAAATTTTGATCTCAAAATTTTCTAACCTTAAAACATGGGAGAGGGGGCTCCTATATATAGAAAACATGATTTCTCTACAAGGATATCCAGCCCTACACGTGGGTGCAGATGCATGCATCTATGCAAACAACTGGCATAAAATATCTGCAAAAGAAACTGATGGCTGGCAAGCCACATTAGTGGCCAGCAGCCCAAAAGTGATGGCCAACAGCCTCAAAAGGCAAGGTCGGCCCTGGGCCATAGGCCACAAGGCCATGGCTAGGGCCCCTTAAAATAGACTCAAAAAAGGGGCCCTCTTATTATAATTTAGTGTAATATATTAGGTATGTGTAAGTCTAAAAAAATTAAAAAAGACCCAAACTAACTTAAAATAAATTGACCCATTAAAAAATTGAAAAGCCATTCAAAAAAATTAGCATTGTTATCCATTGGAAAATAGACCCAAAAAAGGGTCTCTCTTATTATAGTTTAGTCTAATATATTAAAGTATATTTTAAGTCCAAAAAAAATTAAAGAAGGCCCAAATTAACTTAAAATAAATTAATCCATTAAAAAATTGAAAGGCCTATTTAAAATAATTAGCATTGTTATTCATTGAAAATGATTTTGCAAAAAAATTAGATTATGCAAGTAAGATTGATTTATTTACTTCTAAAAATACAAGAAGAATGAGGACCAAGCGATACTTATTAGTTATTGTAATGTAATGTTAAGTATTTTTTGTGATTTTGACACAAATCTTTTATCCTTTACTTTTTTTTTTTTTTTCATTCAATGATTAAAAAAAAAGTGTGAAAGGCCCCAGAAATTTATTAGTTGATTATCGGCTTTAGGCCCCGAAAATCTCAGAGCCAGGCCTGTCAAAAGGTGGCCCGGCAGGCACCAGAAGTTGCAGGTTAAAGGACTAAGGCTTGGTCCAAGAATGAAGCAACAAGGATGTAGGGTTTGAAAGGCTCAAATGTGTGGCATTCCGCTGAGGACTTCGAGCACTTGGCGAGCATATAAACTCATCATCGGGTGTGCATGCAATGGTGTCCAAGTCGTAAGCCGTAAAAAATGGGGTGTCTACACAAGTGCCTCTCTCACTACCCCTTAAGTCAAGAACACAACTTCAAAGCATATCCTCAAGGATCTGAATAGTACGCTCGGATTGCCTGTTAGTCTGAGGACTGCTCGTTAGTCCAACTTTGAAAACTGGACTAACACGCTACGCGAAGCCAACTATTTTGAAAACTCATGACCATGTGCAATGATGCAATAAGCAATAACAAGATGCGATAAGCAAGATAACGAGATAACAACAAATGAATGAGCAACTTCAAGCTTAGAACCAACACGGGTTCGATGCTAAAAGATCTAAAGCACGCTCTAACCACGCCTAAACAAGAGACGAGGAAAGAAAACACCACTCAAGGTTGTGTTCCACACATCCGGAGAAACTGAGAACAAAAACCGCTCAGGGTCGCGTTTCACACATCCTGAGACATAAGAGAATGAAAACAGCTCGGGGTCACGTTTCACGCGTCCCGAGATGAATGACCGCACGGGGTCGCATTTCATATGTCCTGAGATGAATGACCGCACGGGGTCACGTTTTACGCGTCCCGAGAAAACTAGAGAACCCACTCAAGCTCGAGTTTCACGCATCCTGAGATACGAGAAAATCTCTCGGGCTCACGTTTCACGCGTCCCGAGAAAACTAGAGAGCCCGCTTGGGCTCGCATTTCACGTATCCCGAGATACAACACGCCCAGGGCCACGTGTCATGCGTCCTGAGATAAAAACTGCTTGGGCTCGCGCTTCATACATCCCGAGACAAAACCCGCCTAGGGCTGCGCGTCACACGTCCTGAGATAACAAGAAAAATTCGCTGGGGCTCGCGTTTCATGCGTCTCAAGATGAAACCTGCCCAGGGCCACGCGTCTCACGTCTTGAGTTAACAAGAAAATCGCTTGGGCTCGTGCTTCGCACATCCTGAGATAAAACCTGCCTAGGGCTATGCGTCACGCGTCCTGAGATAACAAGAAAACTACTCGGGCTCATGTTTCGCATGTCCCGAGATAAAACCTGCCAGGGTTGCGCGTCTCGCGTCCTGAGTTAACAAGAAAACTGCTTGGGGTCGTGCTTCGCACGTCCCAAGATGAATCCCGCCCAGGGCCGTGCTTCACGCGTCTTGAGATAACAGAAAATCGCTTGGGCTTGTGCTTCGCACATCCCGAGATGAAACCACAGAGAGGTGTGCGATAGATGCACAAAGCAAACAAGTGCGAGATGAATAAAGCGAACAAGTGCGATAGATGCACAAAGCGAACAAGTGCGATGGATGTACAAAGGGAACAAGTGCGATAGATGCACAAAGTGAATGAGTGCGATAGATGCACAAAGTGAATGAGTGCGATAGATGCACAAAGTGAACAAGTACGATAGATGCACAAAGTAAACAAGTGCGACAAATGCACAAAGTGAATGTGTAGGTTCCCCTACCGAGACACAAACGATCTTATCCGGAACTCCTCCGAATGAACCGTACATTCAATATCATTTGCTTGTGTTGGCAAAGGGAGAAAGAAAGGAACTTTCCTATTTGTGAAAGCATAACTAACATGGACAATGTGCGATACAGTGACAATGTATATTCTATGCAAGATAAACAACCGAGATATGAAGTTAAGTAAAGGCATGTTCTAGCATGTTCTATGCAAGGTAGTAAAGCATATTTTATGCATGAAATAAGAGCAAGAGCATATTCTATGCGAAATTGGAATGATTCGAGATACGCATGCAATATGTATATGTGAAATGCATATTTTATGCAACAATACATGCGAGATGCATATCCTATGCAACAAAAGAGAACGATGGCAAAACGAACAAAAGCGACATTCGGTGGCACCTTCCGATTTACCTCTCGGAGGAATTACAATATGTTTAAAAAGGATACACCTCATTCATGTTGACAAGTGATGAACATCATGTGTCAAAAACACAGTTTTGAGCTTCCGTAAGACAATCTGAACCCAACAGTGAACTTTCCTTGCAACTCTTGGGAAACAAAGACACAAAAAACATCAGGACTCAGGGAGAGGCTGCTGACCACAAGAGGAGGCTGCTGGCCACATGCCGGCCACCAATGAGCCTTGCCAGCCACCGATGGCAATTCGGGGCAAATTTGTCTTTTCACACACGGGTCTTTAAGTATACATTGCAACACTTCATTTCCTCATTTCTCTAGGGCCAAAATCCTTCTCCCTCTCTCTCTAGATACTTTTTCTCTCTAGATCTGAGCCTTTTACGCTTTTTCTAACGCCCCACGCAAACTTTATTCGCTAAACCCTCTTGATTCTCTTCTTTTTAAACCGCTTGAAATTTGATTTCGACGCTTCTTTCCTCATTTTTACCCTTCTAGGCTTGTTCCCCTTGAATTTCTCTTGAGTTTTGTGAACTTTTCCAAGCTTTGACTTTTTCTTCTATTTTCTCTAGGGTTGACTTTTTCCAAGTTTACCATCTTTTCTCAATTTTTTTTCACTTTTTACCTACTTTTCACCCATTCTATAGATGGCAGATGATTCACCACTTGACGGGGCTCCTCCGGAGGTTCCACTCGTATTGCCACTTGTTTCCGAGGCGGATGGCTGGCAAGGCAGCTGAAGGCGTCGAGGCTGACATCGAGGTAGAGTTTGAGCCCAAGGTCGAGCTAGAGCCACTACCGTTGAGGGTACGCCCTTTTGATACAGCGAGGTACCATCCCCGGACACATATCTTGCCAGCTGGTGGCATTAGGCGCTTTAGCGACTTCATTATCGGTGTACCGGAGGACCTCCTGCTGAGGGAGCCGGTTTCTCACCTTTCATCCATCATCATTGAGGTATGAACTCTGTTTTCATGCATTCTTGCCTTTCTTTACTTGCATTTCTAGCACTGCCTTTTATCTTACTGTACTTTCATCACTGCATTATCTGATTCATCTGTTCTTTGCCATAAGGCGAGTCTCGTGCCTTCAAAGGGTATGGATCCACGACTGCATGGGATTGGTACGACGAGCTCTCTGCTGGAGTTCGTGACATTGTGGATGAGACTGGCTTCAGCCTCTTCTGCTCTGGCTTGACGTAGGTCATCGCTAGCCGTTCTCTTTCTAGGAGCACTTGTGAAGGGATGATGGGACACCACCAACTCCTTCCACTTCTCCAATGCCAGGGAGATGACGATGACTTCCTACGAATTTGCCATGATCACCGGCTTAAGAGTAGGGGGTGATCCGATCCCCATTCGACACAGACATGGAGGAGTGAAAAGCCGCCTGGGTCGAGCTGTTAGGAGCGCGTCCACCTTTATACCGGACAATCATGGTCAGGTATCGCTGGTTTGCAAAGCAGTTCAGAGGGAGCGAGCCAGAGACACTTGAGGAGATGGAGTAGTACGCCAAAGGCTTTTTGATGTTCATGCTCAGTACCTCCTTGTTTTTGAATAGGTGGAACACCGTGGGCTTGTATCTATTGAGTGCCCTAGTGACCCTTTCCCGGGTTCGTTTTTATGACTGGGGCAGAGCTGGCCTCGCCACCCTATATGGCTATATGAGCTCCACCACCCGCCTGAGGGGAGAGCTAATTGGAGGCTACTAGCGAGCCTGGGAGGTATGCATTTCGGTTCCCTCTTTGCACTTTACATTTTCTGCTTTATATCTATTCAACACTTGTGCTTTCTGCTTTACACTTTCTACATCTGTTCATGCATTGTGCTCACATATTACTGCACTTTCTCACAATTGTGGGTCTATGCTTATTTTCTGACTCTTGCCCTAGAGCCTATGGAAGAGCTCTCTCTTGCGGTCTCGTACTTGAGGTGGTATGATGGGAGGTGCCAGCGCAGGACTCGCAAGACGTTCACATTCTTCCAGCACTATTTCGACACTGTGGCTGCCCACGAGGTAACCCAAAACACAATCATTTTGCTTTACAACTATTCTGATACACATTTTGGCAACTGATAGCAACTAACAATCTGTTCACTCTCTGTTTACAGATCATGTGGCAGCCCTGGGCCATAATGCCAGCTGGGATACAGGACCAGTACGCCGAGGCCTGGGCCACTTCTCACTTTCGTTCTACTTGAGGGCCCAGTCTGCCAGGCCTGATTCCTGACCGTGGGCTTACCAGACCTGATCGTTCTGATGGCATCGCCTGAGTCCATGAGATCAATAGACAGCTATCCGTTGACGCAATTACTCAGTTTATGGTGGGTTTGGATGCTGACTACTTCAGGGCAGAGGGTGACTATGCAACCTTCATTCAGACCCATCTAATGCCACCTCTGACAGATGCTCACGGAGGTGAGAGGGCGAGGGCTCCTGCAGCGGGAGAGGCATGTAGGGCGACCTGGGCCCGTGCTAGAGGGGCTTCTCGAGCAAGGTAGAGGACTAGTTGGCTAGAGCTTCCTACCACGCTTACATGTTGGCGACATACCGGGGCTGCTTACCAGGTCTCGATTGAGCCTGCAACGGTTGATCATGAGTTTGTCGGGGTTTGAGGCCCGACTAAGGTATGGACCATGCTTTATGATTTGCACCCACATTTCATTTCAGATATATTTATTGTGAACACTGATCATCCAAATGCATTTGCAGGCATCGATAGAGTACACAAGGAGCGCTCTCGAGCTGATAGCCTCATTGATGGGCATGGTACAGAGGAGAAGACGCTACTCGGTCTCCACGGCATCCCGGTAAATTCTTTCAGTTTGCACTTCATGCTATCATCTTTCTACTGATACAATAGCATTTCAATTGTAGACTTCTCCAAACTGCACTGATACACTGCATCGGCACACTGTACTCATACATTGTATTTGACTTCTGCATGCACTCATTCTACATTGCATGTTTGCATCTGGTACACGCATTGAAACTGATATGTGATAACTGTCTTTTTCAGATCCCAGCTATACCGATTGCACCAGCGCCAGCACCGGCAATACCTCCTCCAACAGCAGGAGGGAAAGGTAGAGATAGGAGTGCCTGAGGCCAGAGTAGTCCTCTAGAGCCCATCTTGCACGACGATGATGTTGAGACCAGTGACTCTGCGGAGGCAGCGAGTCAGCATTCTGAGTCATCCGAGAGTGGAGATAATGACGCTGGCTCAGGTTCCAAGAGCGGAGGTGATGATGCTGATGAGAGTTCTGGGCCAGCGAGCGGAGATGATGTCGACTCTGGTTCTAGCTCAGAGACTGATTCAGACAACGGCGCTGATGGAGATAGTGCCCCAAAGTCCTCTCATCCGAGGAAAATGACGAAGAGGGCCTCTAGAGCATGAGGCGACTGGCACTGATTTTTGATTTTTTGTTTAGTTTCTTTTTGTTTGGTAGCATTAGCACATTGTATAGCTTTAGGAATGTTTTATTTGCTTTAAAAACTTGTACTCATCTTTTGTAAAAACCATGATCGGAATAAAACCTCGCAATTTTTATAAAAAGTGTTGTTTATTTTTGCATCATGAGCACCACTTTTGCATGAACACGGAATTGAATTGGCCAAGAGCACTTGATTGAAACGTCTTAATCGGGTAATGAACCGACCAACAAAGGAAATACAAAATGCGACATACAACTCGATAAACAAAACAACAACAACTCAAATACAACTTAACAAACTTGCTAAAATCAAAAGGACTCAAAACAAGACCTTAAAACACACAAAGAGCAGAACAAAACACATGCTTTCAGTATTGTACAACACGCAGGTGGGCAGCAAGCCTGAAAAGAAGGCTGCCTGCCAGAGATAAAGCCTGCCGGCCACAAGAGATGGTCTGCCGGCCACCTGCAGGCCATCAATGTGAAGCATCTCCAGATTGTTGACAGCTGGCTTCCACTCACTACCTTATCTTCTACAAAAGGTTGAGCTTCGTGAATTCTTCTCCAGAACTTCATTTTAGCTGCAATTTCTTCACAAATGAAGCCATTTTTCGCCGAAAAGCTCTTGGATTGGATTGCGGCTTTGGACAGTTCGGAAAAGGTAAATTTCCAGGGTTTCGGCATAAATGCACTTTTTTCGCTGAACCGTACTCCATTTTGTATTCCGTTCCTTCATGCCGCCCCAGGATGCTGGGACCCGATTACACATGTCTTTAGCTTCGAGGGTCAAGAAATATGCCCAACAATTGAAGAATTTCAGGCACTAATAGAATCCCAACGCGATGAGGAAATCATACCTCAGCCTCATTTTGGCCACGTCCAAGCTTTAGGACAGATGTGTGGGCTTACTCTACATGAGGCTCGATCTTTTGTTCACAACAGAGTGCTGGATATTCCCAGCTTGATTCATCGATTTTCTAACGTCGGTGATAGAGGCGACATTTTCTGGCAAGGTTTTTGATAGCATGCCCTTTGCTTGTGTATGTTGGCTCATTTCCTTCTTGCCCCAAGTTTCAGCGGGTCGAGCATTAAGTTGGTTGAAGTGGCCCAAGGTTTGAAAGAAGGCAAGAGTTGCATTGGCTTGATGCTGGCTGAGACTTTGATGAGCTTAGACGTCTTTCATCAGCGAGAGACTACCAGATTTGCGGGGAGTCCACTACTTCTTCAGGTAGTGTTTCCCATTCTTTTTCATATGTGTTTCTCACATCATTTGCCACTCATGCTCTGTTTTTCTCTCAAAACCTTTTTCTCACTTTTCTCTCAACATACATCTCTCTATTCTTCAATCTCTCTTTTCTTTCATCCCTCCCCAGGTGTGGCTTATGGATAAGCTGAAGCTAGTGGACTCTTGCCCTGAGTTCTTAGCTTGAGGCTATTTCTTCCGCCACCGACTAATAGATTTCTCGAATGAGGGATAGTGGTGCCATTGGATGTGCAACAGGTCTGCTGCTGACATAGCTTAATGTTGCCCCTGGCTTAATCTCACCGAGACGAGCTACAGCATGGCTCGGCAACCTGGGATACAGTTGATCGGTCTCACACACTGTGTATTCTACTTCCCGTTCCGGTTCAAGCATCAGTTTGGGCATGATCAGATCTGCCCGGAGGAGGGGATAAAGTACCCGGTTTCATTCCCTATCCGTGGTTCATATTTGGCTAGGTATCTTACTACCTGGAGGACGAGAGAGCTTCTGGCCCCTGCCCCTAGTTTCAGTTACGCCCTTTCTGGCGAATGCTTGGCTTGGCTCGGCTCAAAGATGAGGCACAAACCGGGCCCACATTGGCATCAGAAGCTTCCACAAGCATGAGCGGGGGACACAAGAGCACCTGACTCATCTATGCCTCTAGTTTATTGCTTTGACCTTTCTTTTCAAGTTTTTTTTCTCAATATAATAAAAGCAACTTTGATTTGTATCAAAGAGTTGGAGAACTTTTATGTTGAAATCAATGAAATTAAAGTTGTAAGCAATGGAAAATTTTCTTTTGGTCCAAAAATGGTCTAAGTTGTAAAAGGTAAAATTTGAACAAAATTTCCAAAACCATTTTCGAAAAGGATTACCACTTGTGTCACGACCCAAACCCGCCCCTATGGGTTTAGCACCATAACCGGCCAGTAATCCGAGATTACCGAAGGCCTGCTTAACAGTAAGACAGAGTACAGGGGCATGGCGGAAGCCAATACAGTAAATAAACAATGTCCAATGAGCTGTGACAGTCTGTATGCAAAAAGACTTTTCATACATATATGCAGTCAGTGACAAAACAGTATGCACCATATTTACAAACATTCAGAACAGGGACTTAATCCCTATTAAACAATACAGTACAGTGCTATCAGTCTATACAGTTATACAAAACAGACACAGAGACGGACATGGGGAAAATAAAACACCCCCAAGCATAACTTGACAGGCTCGGAACCTCACGGTGAGGCACAGTGGTTGGCTTGACAAAACTGGGAGTCTACCCCGACGCTCCTAGCTCCGGTCTGGTGCATGTACACCTACATATATATATGAGCAGTGAGCTAAAGTACAGTGAATAACATAAAGCGTAAAGGGGTTTAGAATGGATGTCCTTACAGTAATGAAAACAGTTCATTTCAATCAGTATATCAGTTGTTCAGTACAGTAAACAATCATATGTGGTACATCCATTAGCATAGCAGTACAGTAAACAGTAGGTCTAAAAAGACCGAACAGTCAATGATGGCCATCAATCAGTAAACAGTAGCGGTCCCAATGAGAGAACCGACAGAGATCTCTGTAACAGTAACAGTCAGTAACAGTAGTTGCTAAGGATGCCACAATACAGTTCAGAATATAGGACATACATTTATTTAGTTAACAGTAGCAGTTCAGAAAACAGTACAGTTCAATTGTTCAGAAGATAATCATTTTTGAACATATCTTTACACAGTTGTTACTCACAGAGTTCTGGGCTACAGTAAAGCTAGAGCGCGTCTCCAGTCGCCAACCCTACACAGTTAACAGATCGAACACAAACTAAGTTACACAGTTGGGAAAGATAACAACTTGATCCTTAATTGCCTCGGTGTGTTCTACATCTATGTCCTCATTAAGATGCCTTAAACTAGGCCTAAGAATGCCTAGAATGAAATGAGGATGCAAAGATGCACTTTTAAAAGCATTTTCAGAATTTTCAGAAAACAGAGGTCCCGCTTGAGCGTAGATTAGTCCGCTCGAGCGGACATGCAGACAACAGTTCCAGCTCGAGCGTCACTTCCCACGCTCGAGCGGACATACAAAACAGTCAAAAGTACTGGATGCTCAAAAATCACACTCGATTAGGCGCTCGATAACCGCTCGAGCGTAAGGCACAAGGCCCCGCTCGAGCGTTAATTATCCTGCTCGAGCGGACATCAAAACAGTGCAAAGTACTGGGAGCACGAATTCCCCGCTCGAGCGCCACTTTCCCCGCTCAACGGGAGTGCAAAATCTGGAAAATCCAGATTGCACCTCCAAGCAAAAATCAAGTTTAAATGCACTAAATTCGATTCTCTTGGGCCAAATTTCTGGAAAACATTTGTAAAGACATAGAATAACATGATTCAAAGCTTAATTTATAAAATCAAGGCCCAAGGGTAGTTCAAACAAGCTCAATTAGAAACCAATTTTCATGAACAATCCTCAAACATGACCTGCATGAATTTAACTCAATTCAAAGCTTCAATTTGATGCTCTAAAGAGCCAATTCTTAAAATTCAAGATGAAATCATGATCCTTAACATTAACATGAACATGCATGAGCGAATTTATGAAGAACAACTTCAAAAATGAGAGACATATACATGCATGCATGGAATGAACTCTAATTCAACATTTTAGGACCAAAACTTAACTCAACTCTTCAATTTAGCATGAACCATGCAAGAACTAACTTAAACACAAGAATGAGAAGATGAATTTCTACCTTAAGCCTTCAATTATGAGAATATAAGCTCAAGTTTGCAAATTACTCTTCAATTCCTTCACTTCTACCAAATTTCCAAGCCAATTAGAGATGAAATCACACTCTCTTCTAACTCTCTCTCTCTAGTTCGGTGGAGCTCAACAAAATAGGCTGAGGAAAGTGTTTTGTTGCATGAATGCTAAGGCTCACATGT
The DNA here is from genome assembly GCA_030407325.1 of Camellia japonica. Classification (NCBI taxonomy): domain Eukaryota; kingdom Viridiplantae; phylum Streptophyta; class Magnoliopsida; order Ericales; family Theaceae; genus Camellia; species Camellia japonica. Next base: position 68,902,235 of record JAPPVO010000003.1, on the reverse strand, counting down.
GTCTAGGTAGTGGGCCACTTAAGTGGCAAAGTTGTAATTAAAGCCAACTATGCAATTTAACCTATTTAATCTAATTTAATCATACCTAATCAGTTTTCAGATAATTACACCGTAAAATCACATAAATTATGATGATCATAAAACATCAATCGATTTCCGGTTCGGCCGCCGATAAGGCCTTCAATTTGCAGTTTGAACATAAAATATGAATAGATAGTCAAACGGTCAAACATATAGAAATGCATTTAAACAAATACAGTCAATCAATCAGTTTCAGATTTCAGTCGGTTAGTTCAGTATTTCAGTCAGTCCCATTACTTATCATAATCAGTCTCAGTTTAGCAGTATCCGGTAATTAATCGGTAAACAGTGACGAGGGTTATTACAACTTGACACGCACGGAATCAATCCTCAAGATGTAAAACTCTGAATCCAAATATCACAAATTGCCCCTTGACTGGATAGCACTGCTCTGCACTGTAACCAGTTCTTCTCTCAGAGTAAATATCACAACCGAACCCTTAGGTAAAGAATAGACAAAGATGACCTGATCAGACACATGGACAGGATAATTGAGTTGGAGGTGTTTACGGCCGAACTTCGGGATGAAGTTGCCTCCGTATCCCGAAAATGGGAATCAGATCTTACGTAGTTCGGTTCAGGTTCAGGTTCACTCGAGTATTAACTTTCTCCTTTTGCGCTCTAACTTTTGCCAAGACAGCCCCTTAGGGTTTTCAACCTTGCAAGCTCAGTTTTTCTTTATTTCTAATTTTTCATGCTCTAACTTTTGCCTAGGTCGCCCTTCCGGGTTTTCGGCCTAGCGAGCCTCAGGAATAGTATTTCTTCAGCTTGTCCATGTTGATTGGTTAGGAAAATTCCAGGCCATCCAGGTCTATGAGAATAACAGCTCCACCTGACCAAATAGCTTTGATGATGTAAGGACTAGTCCAATTGGGTTTGAACTTGCCTCTAGAGTCATGGATGGGAGTTTGGTTGTCTTTTAGCACCATATCTCCCTCTTTGAGATTTCGGAACTTAACCTTCTTGTTAAAAGCCCTAGGGATTCTGCGTTGATAGCCTTGAACATGGTACAATGCTTTCAACCTTCTTCATCAAACAGCATCAGCTTTTTGAATGTGCTGTTGCCAGTCCGCCTCTACTATCTGACATTCAACCATAACTCGCAGTGACGGGACTTCTATTTTAATCGGCAAAACAACTTCCATCCCATAGACGAGAGAATAAGGAGTTGCCCCTGTAGACGTCCGAATTGAAGTTCTATAGCCCCAGAGTGCGAACGACAATTATCCAGCCAGTCCCTGTAGGTCTCAACCATTTTCTACAAAATATGTTTGATGTTCTTGTTGGTGGACTCAACAGCTCCGTTGGTTTGCGGCCGGTATGTAGACGACTTGTGAAAAGCCACATTATATTTCTCTAACAAGTCTATCACCTCTTTCTTAAAGTGAGAGCCATTATCTAATATAATCTTGTTTGGGACTCCGTACCGGCAAATGATGTTGTTTCTAATGAACTTAGCCACATGCGCTGCTTTCAACACTGCATAGGACTGAGCTTCCTTCCACTTTGTGAAGTAATCAATTGCCACCAGAATGTATTCATGCCCATTCGACTCTTTTGGTGTGACTGCGCCGATGACATCAATTCTCCAGACTGAGAAAGGCCACGGTGAAGTCATGTTGTACAGTTTTGACGGCGGAATATTCATGCGATTTGCATGAATTTGGCATTTGTGGCATCGCTGAACAAAACCAATACAATCTTCCTCCATAGTGGACTAGTAGTAACCTTGCCTGAGAATCTTCCGAGCTAACATTACTCTGTTCATGTGCGCTCCGCACTCCCCTCCATGGATGGCCTCTATCAGGCGCCTTGATTCCTCTTCTTCGACACACAACTTGTTCATTCCCTGATGACTCCATTTGTACAGTTTACCTCCGCAGATAATAAATTGGATGGCTATTCGCCGTATTCCCCTTTTGTCCTTGGCATTTGCCCCTGGTGGATAAACCTCTTTTTCCAAGAAGTTCCAGATATCATAGTACCAAGAGTTTTTGTCTTGCGCTTCATCTATTGCGGCGATAGTTTCATAGGTCGGCGTGTATCTCTACTCAATAATGATCGGACGTATCCAAACTTCGAGTGAGATGTCTATCATGGATGATAGAGTTGATAAAGCGTCAACGAACCTGTTGTTTTCTCTCAGTAGATGCGTGAAAGTCAGCTTTTCAAACCTAGGAATCAGAACGTCCAGGGTCTGGTGATAAATCTTCATCTTTTCTTCTTTGACCTTCCAGTCTCCATTTGCTTGAGAAACAACTAGGTTTGAGTCCCCAATAACATCCAATCTTTTTGCCCCTAGTTCCAAGGCGGCTTCTAAACCAGCGATACACGTTTTATATTCTACATCGTTATTGGATACCTTGAACCGGAGTTTGAAGGCTAAAGGTATATGGGAATTGTCAGGTGCTATCAGCAACACACCTATACCATAACCGTATTAATTGGACGCTCCGTCAAAGTACATTGTCCAAGTCTCCTCATCGACTTGCAGAATGGCTTCATCTGGGAACAGATATTCTACCGCTTTATCCCCTTCTACTGGGTGATTTGCTAGGAACTCCGCTACAGCACTCCCCTTGACCGACGGAGCCGGTAACATACTTGAGATCGAATTTGAAGAGGAGAAGCAACCAACGAGCTAGTCTACCTGTAAGCGTTGGTTTCTCAAAATGATATTTGATGGGATCTAATATTGAAATTAGAATTATGGAGTAAGCTAACAAGTAGTGCCTCAACTTCCTGGTAGCCCATACCAAGGCTAAGCAAGCTTTCTCCACCTTATCCTCAAATTCATGAGCAAGCATGCATCCATTGTTGTGTCCGTTACTGACAGATACAGATTCAAAGGCTTCCTCGGCTTTGGCGGGATAATACAGGCAGATTATGAAGATACTACTTAATCTACTCAAAGGCGAATTGACATCGATCATCCCATCGAAATTTCTTCCCTTTCTTCAAGAGACAAAATAGTGGTTCACAAGTCAAGATTAATTTGGAAATAAACCGTCTTATGAATTGCACTTTACCCAGAAAGCCTCGCACCTCCTTTTCAGTCCTTGGTGGTGGCATTTCTAGGATGACCTTGATTTTGGAAGGATCTACCTCTATGCCTCTCTGTATAAAAAAAGCCCAACATTTTCCCTGATGTCACACCGAAAGTACATTTTTGTGGATTCAACCTCAGTCTATATTCTCTAATCTATTGAAAGAATTTCTTTAAGGCGGTGTAGTGGCCCTCTCTTTCTTTGGACTTGACAATCATGTGTTTACGTACACCTCGACCTCTTTGTGGATCATATGTATAGAATAATGGTTGCAGCCCTTTGATAGGTAGCCCCAACATTCTTCAGCCCAAAAGGCATAACCCCGATAGCACTAGGTTCCCTATGACGTAGTAAATGCAGTTTTCTCTCTGTCTTCAGGCGCCATCAGAATCTGGTTATACCCAAAAAATCCATCTATGAAGGAGAGCAATGCATGGCCCACAGTGAAGTCCACTAATTCATCGATGTGAGGTAGAGGAAAGTCGTCCTTCGGACTGGCTTTGTTCAAATCCCTGAAGTCCACACATACCCGGACTCTACATCCTTTTCTAGTACTGGGACGATATTGGCCAACCAAGTCAATATTCAGATACTAATAAGAAACCTGTTTCGATCTACTTGGTGACCTATTCTTTGATTTTCAGCGCCCAATCCGGACAAATTCTTCGCAACTTCTGCTTAACGGGTTGGGTCTCGGGGTCAAGAGGGATCTGATGCTGTACAATCTTATGATCGATTCCAAGCATGTCTTCGTAGGACCACGCGAAAACATCTTTGAAATCTTTTAATAAAGCGACTAAGTGCTCGCGCTCCTCCGAAGACAACGTGGACCCAATCTGGACTAAATGCGAATCCTTCTCATACCCATATTAATAGCAATGATTTCATCAGTAAAGGGTTTTACAAACCTCTCATCCTCTCGATTAATCAAGTTTTTCAAAACTAGAGGAATTTCTTCATCTTCGTTTTCATTAAAATTTTGAAAATCTCGGTCAATGCAATAAACAAGCGACACAGAGAAATACTCAGAATCAGCAGCATTCTCATTCATAAAGTCCAACTCAACCAGCTCTTCGATTACAACCGACTCAAAAACAAAAGAAAAAGAGGACCTAGACAAGACCTTAGCATCCGGGTTATCAACCCCAGGAATACCGGACTCGGACTCAGAAGAACCGGAATCTGATTCTGACTCCAAAGACTTTGTGGAATCAGATTCTGGCTCATCACCTGACTCAGAACTAGACAGGTAGCCCTCCTCTAGCTGCCAGATAAGAAATGGTGTGTCAGATGCATCCAAAATGCTGCTAGATGGGTTCACACCCGGTTGGTACCTTATCATGGAGATGGTAAGGTTATCCCTCAAGCTCTATGAGTCGGCTAAAGGATCTGTAAGGAGACATGCCAATGTTGCCCCTACTCCAAGCTCACTGTTGTCCAAGTCACTTTCCATGCTCTTTTCAGCTCCAGCACTTGGTTCAGCCTTTTCCTCGGCATCACTTTCTTGCAACTACAGATCGAAGAAGATTTCGAAGCCAGGAACATGCTGCTTCGTAGAATTTATCCAAGGCTCGGGAAAGCCGCAAAATGGGAAGTCTTCCCCCTCCTAAACAAAGTGACCATTTAGCGTTCCCCGGATAGGCCTGTAAACAAGCTCATAGTGTTTCGCAGCCTACTTAGCTCTGGCTCTGCCTGCCATCTCTTCCCTTTTCCTGACCCAATCCTCTTTGGTGGGTACATACCCTAGACCAAAGGTTTGCGGATTATGCAGCACATCGGCCAATGCTGTGACACCTTTCCGGCCACTTCTTCCAAGCCCCATTCCTGGCACATGTTGCAGCTTGTTCATGAAATAGATTGATTGGACGCTGACATACATACCCTCATCTGCCGCCAAGATGGTTTGCACCACCCGGGCCTTGGCCAGAGTAAACCTTGAGAGGAAAACATCCTCCTCACCATGAACGATCTCCAGCACTGGTGTAGTTATCTCTGGCGGAGAATGGATAGACAAATTCCTGAAGATTATCGCCACTCCCTTCCCGTGAGGGTATTTCAGCATTTAGTGGAGAGTAAAGGAAACTACTTTCACCAGGTGCAGCCAAGGCCTCCTTAGCAGTAGGTTGAAAGTGGCCGGCACATCTAGGACATAGAACTCGACATCCTGTTGAGTTGGGCCCACCTGAACTCTGATTTGTACTGCGTCCATAACCTCCTTGCTTGTGTTATCATATGCCCGAATCACTTGGGATGGGTACGAAGTCTGCTGGTTTCATGTCGATGGCATAAGCTGTGCGGGAAGGACAAACGTTGATAGCTGACCCGGTGTCGACCAACACCACTGGCACTCATTTTTCTCTACACTCAACAGATATGTACAGAGGTTTGTTATGTGCTGAGCCTTCTGGCGGCATTTCTTTACCAGAAAAGGTTAGGGTTGGCCCGGCGCCACCTAGGAAGACCAATCCCACAAGCTATTCAGGGGTAATGTCAATGGACAGTTTGGCTTTATCCATTGCTGATAGTACAGCCTGTAAATGCACCTGGGAGGCCATGAGTAGACCCCAAATTGAAAGGTCGGCTTGGATTTTCTTCAATTACTTCAACACTGCCTCTTCCTCCAACTATTTCTCTTTCTATTTTTAACCTCTCTATCTTTCGCAGAGGCCTCAGCTTGGTCTAAGTGCGGTGGCTTGAAATACCGCCCACTTCTTGTCATGTGGTCAATTTCTTCAGCGTACCACGTGTTGTCTGGAAGGGACTCATCCCAATCTTCATCGGTGTGAGCCAAAAATAGATCATCATCCTCCCACCATACACCTCTGACAACCAACAAACAGTTGTCCGACTCTGTTTATATCACTTTCACTTTACAAGTGTCCCCCACAGGGTGTTGAGCCGTTACAGCTCTCTAGTTGTCTTGACCCATTTCTTGTGCAAATTGCTTCAACGCAACTTCCTGTTCTGTATCTACAGTACTCACAATACCCAGCTCCTGAGCCAAATCATTCACGCCGGTGTTCTCCGGCAGTTTCCCCTTTTCATCGGCCATTCCGGCCATTACAGCAATTCTTACTCCCTTTTCCTCCGATTTTGTTTCAGTTCCTTCCACCCTGTCAGGTTCATCACTCAACCACCCAAAGTTGTCTTTCGACCCATTTAAATCGAACCAGTCAATCTGCATATCTCCTTGATCTTCTACATCAAAGAACTGCAGGTTGTCTAAGTCCTCCTCTAGCTCCTCCAGATCATCCAAACCTTGGCTCGGGCTATCCTCCCTAACCACATTGACCTCCACTGTAGTTGGCAATACCACTTCTGGCTTGACTTGATCAATCGGCACAATGTAACAGCTCAGATTGTACATACTCTCAGACAAGTCCTCAGAGCACTCAAGCAATGGACTCGTACTCTCTTCTAAGGCCAGCCTCCTTTCTTCTACCACCGTCACCACCACAAGTTTAGGTTGAAATGCGGATGTGTCCATCATGCACAAATATGTGCTTTCAGGAATGAACACCGTTGGTCTGGGTAGGTGGGAGGGGTAATATATGCGCTGGGGTCGTAGAGGAGGGCCAGTGTATGGATTAGGTTTAGATTGTGAGGTGGGGGAAGTTGATTGTGGGCCGGGAGAGGGTTGGTAGTTACATTTGCTTTCTGGGGTGGTGCAATTACCTTGTTGTCAATGAGGTCTTGAATCTCAAGACGCAGCCTAAAGTATTGGTCGGTGTCGTAACCATGCTGCTGGTGAAATGCACAGTACTTAGCTGGGTTGTGTTTTGGTGGAAGAGGATCAGGTAGTGGGCAAGGCTTAACGGCTTGAAGTGCCCTTTTTTTATCAACACACTCATGGCTTGGGATAAAGGCATGTAGAGTGGGGTAAAGGTCCTCTGGGATCGAGCCGGGTTGTTTGAAGTTTGTGGAGTTGTGCTGGCAAAGGGATTGGCAATCTTGGTTATGGTGGTGACAACACTCACATCAGACAGCTGCGCAACTGTGCTACCACTAGTGGTTGCATTAGAACTGCGCACAAAAGGCCTCTTGGCCTGCTCTTTTTCATCAGTAATCAAGCCCTATTTCATGGTGTCTTCAATCTGAACTCCCATCTCATGGAGCTCGGTGAATGTGAACAGAGGTAGAACGATCATTTTCTACAACAATTTCCCGTGCAAATTGTGGACTACCATCCTTATCTGATCTTTCTTTGAAGGTCGTGTAGTTATCATTGAAGCCTTGGCCCTCCACTTCGTCACGAATTCTGAGAAGCCCTTCTTTGGCTCTTGGCGCGTTACCTCGTGATCATGAGTCGTGACCTCAATTTGTGTATTGTAGGAGTATTGTGCAACAAAAGCCTCAGCCATTTTTTCCCAACTCTGCTTCACAGAATCCTTTAGCTTCGCATACCATATCGCCGCTATTCCCGGCATAGTCCAACCAAAGAGTGAGAGCTTCTGCAACCTGGTTAGGTCCATCGGCCGCAGAACGTCTGAAAACAGCCGAAAATGAACCATGGGGTCTCCGGAACTATCGAATCTATCGATATACGGCATTTTCAACTGATCTAGTAATGTCGCTGCAGAGTCGATATACCTGTCTTCTATGTCAGGATAGAGTTAACACCCTACACTCTCTTGAAGAGCTTCTCCCACTTGTTAACTTTAAGCACGGTTGGGTCAACTTCAAACTCGAATGGAGCTTCGGTCTGATACACAGGTGCTTTGGAGGCTTGTGGTGGGATCGGCTTTGCCGGATTGCCCTAATTCTCAGCCTGGACATTAGCAGCATGGACTGTGGCTTCGGGTGCTGGGATACCTGTAAGGGGTGCATGAGATGCAGAAACCGCTGCCAGCTGTGGTTGTTGTTGCTGCAGCCTGTTTATTACCTTTGCCTGGCATGCTGTGACCTCGGCTTGACGAGCAGTGTCTTGCTGCATGGTTTCAACTGTTTGCTGAAGATGGTGGATTAGGTCCTCCTGTTACCGGGGGATATTTTGCCATCAGAATTGGCGAGTGATCTCGTACCGGACTGGATGTAGAAGATTGAGCCTGACTAGATGCAGGTGAAGTGATGGGTGATTGCTGTAGAAATTGAACTGGTGAACTCTGTCTTGCTCTCCTCCATTTAGTAACCAGAGGGAGCGAAACAAACACAGGTTGTCCTTTAACAATTCTCTGAATCCGTAAAGCCTCCTGACACGGGTCCAGAGCGCTTGGGGGATATCTAAACTGTCCGAACCTATGGTGTTATACTACCTAGCAAAAAAAATAAAGCAAAAAGAAAGCAGTAATCAGAAACTGCACAGCATCTCAACTCAATGTTAACAACACACAAATGTAATCAAAGCTGGTAAGAGTGCACTTAACACTAAATTCTGCCCCCAAAACTGATACCCAACTTGCAACTGATGCATGTTCCTGTACAGTTTCACTGTAAAGCACATTCTAGTTAAATGAGAACCAAAACACCCCTATGAGAGGGGAGGGTTTCCCTGTCCTAGTTTCGTCAGGAACTAGGGTTCACTATTCAAACAAAACAGTTTCATGCAATCCTATATTCGGTAAGCATCCTGTTCTAATTTGGAACAGTCTCTATGGTTTTCGATATGCAACTAGGTCAAATGGTCAAAAGGGTACCTCAGCAAGACTACGTAATATGCCTCTCACACCTAACACCGAGAAGTGAAAAGAGGATCAAACGGTACAGCGGTAGTCCAGATCCAAGGGTTGTGTTCCCATTGTGGCAGAACCCGTGACCGGTCAGCCTTTTGACAAGCTTTTAGACAAGCCTCCGGCAAACCGTCTAGGAATAGCAGATGGCAAACATAGTGACTTAAACGCACCAATGCAAATGCAATGCAAAGAAACATATAAGTGTAAATAAAATTTCATATCATGCAGTTCAAGTTAAGTTCTCTAATTTCCCCAGCAGAGTCGCTAGAAATTGTAGACCGACTTTTTTGCGCCCCCCTCTTCGAGAGGTCGAAATAAGCCCTACAGTTCGGACTCCCGCGGTTCTAAATCTAATCTCACAAGTGCAATGTGAAATTGATAAACACCAAAGAGTCCAAATCCGACAAATCGTTTGGAAAATTGATTTTGAATCAAAAATGCCAAAATTGGACTGTTTTACCAAATACAGAGTCGTCTTCTAAATATTTTTGGGAAATTTAGGAAACCCATGACTCGTGCCAAATGCCACATGTCCGTCATCACCAAGATTGTCTCAGCTCAGGAACTTACGTATGAGAGGGGAAGGTCATGAATACATTTGACCACTCCCACTCGCCCAATCAAAGATCGGCCTCTACTAATCATGATATGAATTTTATGTACATTATATGCTCTTATTCCGATTATTAAGCTAGCATTTACCATGTGATGCGCACACACAAGTATAAACTAACTCGCAAGAATTGGAACATTCTGAGTCATGTCTGTTTTTAAAATTGTTTCAAAATATGTACCACTTGAAAAAGTGATCTCATATAAACATTACTCAAATTATTCCAATTCAAGCAATAAGCCTTCATTCAAAGGAATACAAACAGTTTTAGCAATTAATCAATTAGCCTCATGGCAAGCATGCTAGACATGGCAACATCAACATTCATGCGATATGCTAAAGCGAGTAAAAGGCTCACCTAGTACTTTAAGTCAAAATAAACAAAAGAGTTAGGAAAATTACATGATTCCTAACTATGTGATATGACTAATGCAATACATGCAATATGCAATTACTAGGCTCGGCTACTAATATGGCATATGGAATAATTAAATAGCATGCGGTCTAAGCACGTATTCAAAAAGGATTAAAACAGTAATGCAGTTAGAATGATGAACGGAGCTTCAGTGCATGCAATACAAATGGATGCAAATCATGAAGTTATGCTAAACAAAACGTGATGTCCCTAATCTAACCATCATAAGCTAATAAATAAAAGAGAGAAAGATGTGGGGTTGGAAGATATACACATTATTACATTACGCTCTCACGAAGGAGAGTCCGAATAAACTAAGCTAATTAACTAACTAAGCTAAGCTAAGCTAATTAAGCTAATTATTACAAAACTTGAAATTAGCTAAACTACTTAACTAATTATTACAACAACAAATGAATTAATTAACTATTCTAATTAACTAACAACAAACTTGAATAACTAGTTAACTAACTAATTAAATAATCACAACACAAGTGCAATTAAAAGAATTAAATAAGCTAAACAATCTAAATATTAAGCTAACTACTCCGCCTTGGGATGCGTGGGATGTTCATGTGCATGCTCGGTTTCTACCCGAAAAGGCCACCGTTTTGCTTCCGGAGAGCCTCTATTGCGCAATGGAACACATACACTGTTGCCCACTTCCAGAATAACTCTGCTCTACCTTACAAACATGCTGCTGAAATTTGTATCAGTGGCCGGCCAGCCAGTGATGAAGGTTGCTGGTCACCAGTGATGGCTAGCCAGCCATCAAAAGTGGTCTGCCAGCCACCTATCGGCCATGGAAAGTGGCCTGCCAGCCACTGTTACCCAGTTCTCCTTGCTGCAACAGAGGACAAACAAAGCATATACAGGGTATTTTCAAGGGTCTGTTTGCACAATTCACCCCTCATTTTCATGAGCAAATCAAAAGAGTAGTGAACTTGGCTCATAAAGCACCAACTCAAGCAATTTCATTGCATGATGGCTCATGAACCAAAGTATGCAAGTTCAAAAAATGCAAAACAAGACACAAATCTCCTCCCTTTCATGAATGATCAAGGGAAGTGGTGACCTTGGAACCTTAATTTATTTCATTACTAATGAGTATAAAATGGTTCAAGTTTCCATGTATTCAATTAACGTCCGATTGAACACACCAAATTATTATCTTGCTCACTTTTAGTCCCAATTTTAGTTACTCAATTTTAGATTACTAACCATCCTTTAACCATTTGAGTCCAAATGGTGAGTTTAAGTCCTCTAGTGGAAAGAAGGCTCAAACCAAAAGTTGTTCTAGGCATGAAAGAGACTTCATACCATTGGTAATGAACCCCTTAAGGGATTAAATCATTAAGCATGACACCTCAATCTCATGCTTTAAACAAACAAATAGTTTGAACCACTTTCAAAGCAAAACAAAAGGCCAAGAAAGGAGGGAGGTTGCAGAGATTATTAAGTGCCGAAAATAAGTGAGAAAAGCATAAATAAATGCTATCAACTCAAAGGAAATGGTTTCTAAGGCCTAGAACACCAAACTCATGAGGACTATTGGCACTACAAGCATGCAAAACAAAGCTCAAATGCAACCAAAAGTCCAAAACAGTGCTAAAATAGTCTAAAATAAGTCCTAAAACATGCTGAATTAAGCTAAAAATAGCTAGATTAATATGCTAAAACATGGCACTAACTAGGCTAGTAAACAAGACACAATGAGGGGAGGCTAACCCCTCCAAATTTGGACTTCAAAACATGATTTTGGCCACTGAAAAAGCTTTGAAAATCAGTGTTTAAAAGCTTGGAAAAAGATGATGCAATGGGTGGGAAACACAAGGGCTAAGGCCTCCAAAACAAGGTACAAAGAAGGGTGAACCACCCATCAACCTTTAATGGCCTTAAGACCCAAGTTTCAGTCCAAAAATACAGAAGTTTTACAGCCCAAAAACACTTGAAAAACAACAAGAAAAATAGTAAAGAAAGCAAGTAAATAGGCAAAGCTTTATACCTTTTGAAGAGAAGAAGCAATTCAAGCAACAAAACCAAGCAAACAACACCCTTAAGAGCTCAAACCAAGCTCAAAAGTACCTCAGCTCAAAGGTGAGAGGATTTGGTTAAGGGTGTATAGGCAAAGGTTAAGGAATTGTAGGCAAAAGTGTAGAGATTTGCTAGAGAGAGAGAGAGAGAGAGGAAAATTTTTGATCTCAAAATTTTCTAATCTTAAAACATGAGAGAGGGGGCTTCTATATATAGAAAACATGATTTCTCTATAAGGATATCCAGCCCTACACATGGGTGCAGGTGCTTGCATCTGTGCAAACAGCTGGCACAATTGGCATAAAATATCTGCAAAAGAGACTAGTGGCCGGCAGCCCAAAAGTGATGGCCGACAGCCTCAAAAGGTGGTCGGCAGGCCACCAGAAGCTCCAGGCTTGAAGGACTAAGGCTTGGTCTCAAGAATGAGGCAACAAGGATGTAAGGTTTGAAAAGCTCAAAGCTGTGGCATTCGCTAAGGACTTCGAGCACTTGACGAGCATATAAACTCATCATCAGGTGTGCATGCGATGGTGTCCAAGTCGTAAAAGCCGTAAAAATAGGGTGTCCACACAAGTGCCTCTCCTACGACCCCTTAAAGTCAAGAACACCATCTCAAAGCATATCCTCAAGTATCTGAATAGTACGCTCGGACTGCCCATCAGTCTGATGATGGTACGTAGTGCTAAAAGTTAATCTCGTGCCCAAGGCACTCTGTAGGCTCTACCACAACTGAGACGTGAAACGCAGATCTTTATCTGAAACAGTCGTTACAGGGACCCCGTGCAACCTCACTATGTCCCTAATATAAAGGTCGGTAAGATAATCTACTAAGTCACTCATGCGCATAGGTATAAAGTGCGCCGACTTGGTCAACCGGTCAACTACTACCCAAATTGCATTACTACCCCGTTGAGTCCTCGGAAAGCCCACAACAAAATCCATCGTAACATGCTCCCACTTCCACTCGGCTATAGGCAAAGGTTGCAACAAACCTGTTGGCCTTTGATGTTCAGCCTTCACTTGTTGACAAGTAAGGCATCTCGATACAAACTCGGCCACATCTTTCTTTATTCCCCTCCACCAAAACTGGCAACTAAGGTCGTGGTACATCTTTGTGCCTCTCGGATGCACCGCAAGGCGTGAATGGTGAAACTCTCGGAATACTTCCTCTCGACAAGACTCTGGCACAAAAAGACAGTCACGGTATCTAACACTCAAATCGGGATACACATTCAAGCTTTTTTTACCTTTCCACTAGAAATCTTTTCCTGAAGGGTTTCTATCTTAATATCACCCTTCTACGCTTCTATCACTCAATTCACAAGTGTAGGTTATGCAACTACCAAAAACAAGGCTGCAAACTCAACGGACTCGCCAAGATGCTAGTAAAACTCACTAATAGCATCCAACATCTCCCATTCGCATATGACAACACTAGCCACACTACCAATGGATTTTCTACTTAAAACATCGGCTACAACATTGGCCTTTCCGAGGTGATAATGTAGCTCAAAATCCTAATCTTCTATAAACTCCATCCACCTCATCTGCCTCAAATTCAAGTCCTTCTGTGTAAACAAATATTTCAGACTCTTATGATCAGAAAATACCTCAAACTTCTCACCATACAAATAATGCCTCCAAATCTTCAAGGTGAAGATCACTGTCGCTAACTCTAGGTCATGAGTAGGGTAGTTCCTCTCATGTGTTTTCAACTGCCGCGAGCCATAAACTATTACATTTTCCTCTTACATCAATACACAACCCAAACCTTCCCGTGAAGCATCACAATATACCGAATAGCCCAAACCCTTCTCCAGAATAATCAGTACTGGAGTAGTGGTAAGTCTAACTTTAAGCTCTTGAAAAGACTTCTCACAAGTCTCGCTCCACACGAACTTAATTCCTTTTCTTGTCAGCCTAGTTAATGATGAAGCTAATCTAGAGAAATCTTTCACAAACCGACGGTAATACCCGGCCAACCCCAAGAAATTACGGATCTCAAAAGCATTCTTAGGTCGCTCACAATCTTACACTGCTTCTATCTTGGATGAATCTACAGTCACCTCTTTCCCGAAGACCACATTACCTAAGAACTTAACATCTCTCAGCCAAAATTCATATTTCCCGAATGTGGCATAAAGTTTGTGAGTAACTCAAGTACTACCCGTAAATATTCTTCGTGTTCCTCCTTAGAGGGTGAGTAAATCAAGATCTCATTAACAAAGACTACTACGAAACAGTCTAGGAACTCACGGAAGATCCGATTCATCAAATTCATAAACACGGCTAGTGCATTGGTTAGCCCAAAAGGCATCACTAGAAACCCATAATGGTCATACCGCATACGAAATGCCATCTTCTGGATATCCTCCTCCCTTACTCTCAACTGGTGATAACCTGATCTTAGGTCTATCTTAGAAAAGTAACAAGACCCCTTCAATTGATCAAACAAATCGTCTGTACGAGGCATTGGGTACTTATTCTTAACAGTTACCCGTTTCAACTTCCAGTAATCAATACAAAGTCGCAACGCACCATCTTTCTTTTTAGCAAAGAGAGCCGGTGCTTCCCAAGGCGAAGTACTAAGGTGGATAAAAGCCTTATCTAGTAGCTCTTGGAGTTGAATCTTTAACTCACTCAACTCGGCAGGTGCAAATCTATATAGTGCCATAGAAATCGGTGCCATACCAGGTACTAAATCAATTGAGAACTCAATCTCATGGTGAGATGGTAAATTGGTGAGATCCTCAGGAAAGATATTCGGGTATTCACAAACTACCCTTGGCAACTCAACTTAAACTTCATCACACTCATTACCCAAGAAGTTGGTAAGAAGACAACTAAGTTCACTCCGTCCACATGGATCATACACCGGTGATAAGACTCTATCAACTCGGTCTCCCAAGAAATAAAAGCAATCGCCATTCAAGGTACATACAGTAACCTTTTGACGGTAACAATCTATGACAGCCCGATATGATGACAACTAGTCCATACCTAAAATAGTATCAATAGACATGTCAATCAACACAAATGCAAAAGGAAGCCGGCGACCGGCAACCTCTGTATCACAACCCCGATACCCTTGCTCCAAAATAATCTCACCACTAATAGATGACTCTACATTGAGAGGAGATGCTAACTGAGCCAATTCTAACCCCAAAGCCGATACAAATGCAGACAAGATAAATAAATGGGATGCACCCATATCAATCAACACATTAGTAATAGAATTGCATAACAGGAAAGTACCTCTCACTACCAAAGACGCTGGTACTAGATCTAGCACGGTAACAGTATGCACATGCCCCAAAAGCCTCTATTCTACCTACTCGCCCCTTGGAGCATAAATCTGATGCACTGATTGAACTGAAGAGGCTCCCTAATTGGCTCTCAAGGCCTGTGCTGACTGTGCAGGCTGGTGGCTCTGTGTCTACCTCGAACCAGATGCACTAGGTGTGCCACCAAACTGAGGGCAAAATCTCTTCATGTGCCCCACCTACCCACACTGATAACAAGTGAGTGGCTGCCCTCTCCCCTAACTCTGGCTCTAAGAACGAACCAAAGACGATGCAGATCGTTGCCCTCCTCCTCTCTGCGGGTAAACTGGAGACTTGTGGCCTAACTGTCCACACTTGAAATAAGTGAAATCTCCCTGACCACCTCTCCTAGAACCTAAACTCAGTACTAGAAAAGTGGACCTTGATTGAGCTCCTTAGGACTGCTATGGGTTAGAACCCCTCTACCTTTTACTATCTCCCTGAACCTCCTGACTCCTCTTGGAGCCCCTTATCTGCTCCTCCTCCTCCATTTGCATCATGGTCTCAAAATGAGCCGCCGACTCTACAAGTCGTCCGTAATCTCTAATCATCGAACCTACTACTTTGAAAAAAAGCTCAGTTCTTAACCTTTTCTCAAACTCCACACAACAGCGCTTCTCTGTCGACACTAACTCTGGTGCAAATCCAGAGTGGCTAGTAAATGCGACCTCAAATTCGGCCACAGGTGTGTTCAACTGCTTGAGCTATGAGAATTGCTCCCTCAACTTCTCCTTAATAGTGGGAGGCAAAAACTTATCCTGGAAAACGTTGACAAAAGCCTCCCAAGTCACTCCAACACATCCACACGCATACTTCACCACTGACCCGCATCTCCCTTCAGTTGGAAGGATGCCAAGGTCACTTTCAATCTATCGTCCTCGATGTCAAGCATCTCAAACGTCTGCACTATCTGCTCTAGCCACTCATCCGCCTTTACTGGCTCCTTGGGGTCACCCAAAAACTCATCCGAATTCGACCGAAAGAACTCTCGTTTCAAGAATGACAGCCCTGCCTCAACTAGTTGGGCCTGGACTTGATTATCAGCTCTTAGAATGTCCATGGATTCCCGCAATGCTCTTGCCATTTCGTGGGTTAAGGCGCCCATGGCCTATTGACCGACTAGTTCAGCCATATTGGCCTGACCGACTCCCTCCTTTTACGCCGGAATATCATCCGGTAAAGGCACCTTGTGCCTTCTAGGCCTACCACACCTACCACCACTACGTCCACGTCCTGACATCCTAATGAAGGTAACAAAAGAGATTAGCACATTTACAAATGCGCTGAAACTAACTCACTCACGTCCTAATACGATGGACAACAGTAATTCACTTCACATAAGCACATAGTCACATAAACACATACGAATTTTCTCCCTAGATAATGATCGTGCCATGGCGTTGCTAGAGTTTCGATTAGAAACAGCAGTGATCAATTGCTCTTCTAACAGGACTTCTAGAAATCCGTAGACCTTATCAATATCTTCGGAATTAAATCTCATACTCATATAATCGCATAAGCATGTTATCACATAGCATACCATACATACTAATGTCTCTATCAAGCGAGACAAACCCATTGTGGTGATAACCACTTCCCACATACCCTAGGTATTCAAACCAGGTACACTCTGACACCAAGTTGTAACACCCCGAAATAAATGCAATAAACCATCCAAAACGATAGGTAAATAACCATATGAATCATAGTATGATGTACTTCTATTACATAAGATTTAGTTGTACGAAAGGGTGACATATGCGATATACATTCAAAAATAATACATCCTGAATCTACAACATGTGTTATCAAGCAGTAAAAGGAAGTAAAAGTTAAACAGATAATCATATGCCCTAAAGGCTTATAACTTTCCAAGATAGTTCTTAGTTACACAAAAGTAGACATTAGGTCCAATACATTTAAAGCCCTTCACTGTACAAAAATGAATACAACAAAAGAAGCTCTTGCTCCAACTCCTCCCAAGCTACTGCCTTGGCAGAGGCATATCACCAACACCTGAAAATAATTTTCCCCAAATAGGGTGAGCCAAAGCCTAGTAGAAATAATCTAACACAATATATGAATCTTAACAAAGATATAAGGGTGAAATGCATATGCAATACTCATGTCAAAACGGTTTACATTTCTTTCTCAAAATCATGCCATGCTCAATTTATATCACAAATTTCAAATCATACCCTTTACCATTAGAAACAAGGGGGAATTCTCAAACCGGTACAACCTTTCATAGATATTTTATCCGCAGGAAACCATCAAACGGCACCCATGTAAACGTGGTCTATACAAGCACTACTATTACCATTTTATGGATATTTCATCCACAGAAATCGACACCCATGTATACGCATGTTTTTCGAAACTTTTACCCTAGATACATGGGCCAACTAAATTTTGGTGATACACACGTCTTTCCAATATTCACCAATTTTTTTCAAAATCATATATATTTACAATGTATTAAATGAGCAACAAATGTTCAATGCACGTGGATGAAAAATTAGTTTTAATTCACTTAATCCTTATGCAATTTCTACAACAATTATAGCTATCCTCCACCGATAGCCCAAAACAGATATTTCTAAATAAATATAAAATCTCTAATAATCAAGATGTAAGCAATAATACGTATCCAATTCTACCATTCATATTAATACTCATCCAATTTTACATTCCCAACATTAATTCCATTTATTTATACAAAATAAATATTTGAAACATTTAGGTCAACACCCTTGTTCTTTCAAAATCCAATCCAAGTATCAAAATCAATAATTGTATCTCCACTCAACCTCATTTCTACTCCCACAACCTTTTCCATACAACCATTTGAAAACCCTCTTTTGATTTTAAACCGAAACCCTAGGTTTGTTCAAAATCCTCCAAAATCACAATTTTGTTTATGAAAAACAAATAGTAAAGTTAAAACCCATATAAGAGTGTAGAAAATTCCTACCTCAAAGCTAGAAAACGAGCAAAGCAAAGAATAAACTCGGATGAAGCCAAAACCTAACTCTATTCAGATGAAAATGTAGCTCTTGAGATGATCTACTTTTTCACAAAAGCATACGGGAAGAGAAACCACTAAATCTAGGTGAAAATGTAAAGAGAGAGAGTGTGTGTGAGTTTTAGAGAGAGAAGCTCTAGATTTAGGGTTTTTGAAATGTTAAAGAGATAATGAAATGAAAAAGTAATGTAAAATGTCACTTTTACGGACTGAAATACGCACAATCCTCTCGAGCTCAAGAAGTGACGCTTGAGCGCCAAGACACAATGAGAGCGTAAAATACACACTCCCAGTAGTTGTGCAGACAGAAGACCATCGCTTGAGCACAAGAATGGCAGCTCGAGCGCAAGAATGGCCGCTTGAGCACATGACCGCTCGAGCGTAGAATACACTCTCCCAGTAGTTTTGCAGCCTGCAAAAGTACTGACAGTTCACAAAGCCCGCTCGAGTGCAAGAAGTGACGCTCGAGCGGAGAAGTAAAATTCTAGGCAACAAAAGTTTGAAAACCAAGCTACCAACCTGTTCCAAATGCAACCAATACAATGCAATAGCCAAACTCAAGGAAGTATAAGGGAAGTAAGACAAGAACAATAATACAGAAACATGAAACCCAAGTCCAGAATATCAAATGGGTCGGGTCTAAAACCAGAATCGCTATACACTTGTCATAATGTAAAACACTAGTTTAAGAGTGAAGTATCAATAAATCTCAAAACATGATTTTATAAATTATTTAGTTTTTTTTTTTCTTCTTATGAATTCAAATATCCCATTAAAGTGGAAATTACACATAAGGGTAGTCACTTACACGTTTGGGTTTAATTTTTGAAGAATGAAAATGGGTTCTCAAAAAGTGAAATTACACATTTGGGCAATCCGCACTATAAAGGTTTTGGATTTTCTCTCATTTTGGAACAAATGTCACATTATGAATAAGAATGTAACACTCTAATAACGTAACACTTCAATGTAACATATTAAAAAACTTCTTAGTATACTTTTCCCAAATATAACGACGTAACACTCTGAACTTTTTTCAAACGTAACACTCCGATGTAACACACAAAAAAAACTCTTTCGTGTATTTTTTCTAAAAGTAACACTATGATGTAACACACAAAATTAGTTACTTTTCCCAAACGTAGCACTCTAATCAATGTAATGTCAAACATTACACTCCAATGTAACACATATAAAAATACTAAAAAACTACATAGTATATTTTTTTCAAACGTAACACTCACAGTTTGAAATTATACATTTATCCAAAACTTATTAGGAAATTTTTGTACTCCTTTTGGAATGATTTCAAGAATCTCACACTCTTTTAGAATGGTTTGAAGAATCTCACATCTTTTTTTTGAATGTTATACTAGAATATTATGTTTAAAAAAAAGTATACTAAATTTTTTTCTATATTACATCGGAGTGTTACATTAGAGTGTTACATTTGAAAAAAGTATAATAATTAGTTTTTTGAAGTGTTACAATGGAGTGTTACGTTTGGAAGAAATATAATAAGGAGTTTTTTTATTAGTGTTACACTGGAGTGTTATATTAGAGTGTTACAGATTGAAATTATACATTTGCTCAAAACTTATTAAGGAGTTTTTGTACTCATTTTGAAATATTTGACCAATCCCATATCCTTTTGAAATATTTGAAGAATTCCATATCTTAAGTCATTCCAAATATAAAAGATTCTCATATAAAAATTCCTCTTAAATTTGATTTTCATAGGTTGTGTATCTTATCTTTTTGACACAAAAAAATAAAAAATAAAAAATAATAGAAATAAGGGTATAACTGAAAATTTAATTTTCATATAATATATTAAATCTACCTTTCCAAAATCAATGAAACTAATTGGTTTATAAGAAAAATCTTGAAATTCAATATGAGATTTATAAGTAAATTTTTCTTTTAGTTTTATATTATTAAATAGTTAGTTTTTTTTTTTTTAATATTGCTTCAATGATACAAAAATTATTTATTTTATTTTTTTATAAAATATTAAATTAAAATTAAAACCAATGAATTGTGGAATTGCTCGCCGATAATGGAGGTGAAATTAGTTTGCCAAATTAAGTAGTTAAGCTAGTAGTTTATCTGTGCAATACATGTACTATTTTTTCAAAAAATATATATATATATATATTTAATAGTACAATGTGTGTTATAAAATAATAATTTTAATTTAAAATTAAAATTAAAGTATGATTTTAATTATTTATTTGATAATATTAGCACTATCGTTCTACAAAATTGTTAGTTGAATAATTATATATATTCATTTTAGTTGAATAATTTGTGTATTTTGATAATTTTAGTTCTATCGCATTATAAAAGTGTAATTATCATATAATAATTTTTATGATATATATTAAATTATAAAATAGTAAAATAAATACTCATTTTGCTATTAAAATAATATTTAAACTAAAATAATATAAAATCAAAAATAATTCTAACTATTTAATTTTTTTATATTCATTTGGAAATAAAAATATGTAGAAATATAAATTATATAAAATTTATTTAAAAAATTAAATATAAATATGTTGTAATTAGATTATCATATAATGATTTTAATATGATTGTAAAATAAACACTCTTAATTAAATTAAAATATCAACTATATAAAAAAATTCACTATATAAAAAAAAATTCAACAATAGCTAACCAAGAAAAAATCACATAACAACATCTAAACCTAAAAAAAAAAAAATGAAAACGTCCAAACGATAGATACTTCTCAGTATATGAAGTGATTAATCATCTGTAATATGATATCAAATATAAAAGAACTTGTTGTTCAATAATTGAAAAGTAATTAAGCAGTAAATTCAAACTTTAAAAGTTTCTCGAGAGTATTATTGTTGTGCAGGTTTTTCCTCTTGTGAGTTGTAATTATGTAAAATAATGTGGAAAAAGAAGTATAATTTTATATATATAATCACTATAAAATTGAAATGACAAATCCACAATATAGAATAATAATATATAATTTGTATTGGGTATAGAATAATGCACGGGAAAATAAGGGGGAAAAAATAATAATTTAGCATTAAAAAAATTCTAATACCCTTGAAAGAATTAAGAAGAAAAATGTGAACGCAAAATTGGTATTGAGTTTGTGAATTATCTCAAATAGGGCTAGTTTGGCATGTACTTAAAATAAGCCAAAAAGTCAAAAAGTCACTATCTTATTTAAGTCACATCATCTTATTTAAATCACATCACCTCTCTAACACATCACATCAAACCCAACCCAAACCCAACCCAAACCCAAACCCAACCCAAACCCATCAATAAGTCAAAAAGTACACTTTTTTAGGACATCCCAAACCAATATAAAAAAAATATATGGAAAAGAAATATTATGGGATGTTCTAAATAAGTGCACTTTTTTACTTTTTATTAAAAAAAATTGTAGAAAAGTAGAGAAAGTGGATAGAAATGTAAAGAGAAAATATTAATAGATGTTGATTGATGTAACCTAAATAAGTGTATGTATGTAAAAAAGTGCACTTTTTTAGTGCATGCCAAAGAAGCACTAAGTATTTTAGTCAAAAAGTCACTATAAATTGTCACATCACTCTCTCTACTTTTCTGCACGTTTTTTTGTAAAAAGTCAAAAAATTACTAAAGTAGCTTGTTTACAAACAAGGCCTTAGTCTAATTGAAAATAGATTTGGATTTGTGCAGAACTCTATATGTAATTAAAAAAAAAAATACATGCTAATTGACTCTCTTATAAAAAAATAAACCCTTACAATATACCATCTAAATATAAAAAAAATACTACTTTTAATTATATTAGGAATGGCAACGGGGCGGTTCGGGGCCGGGGACCACACTCCCCGTCCCCGATCCCCGATAGTGAGAAATTCCCCGTCCCCGGCCCCGATCCCCGACGGGGACCCCATCGGCCCCCCCGCCCCCGCCCCCGATCGGGGATCGATTTTCCCCAACCCCGAAAATCCCCGACCTGTTTATTTTTTTTTTTAAACACAAAAACAACAATCTATCATCATCATCAACTGTTGTATAATCTATTACACACACATATATATCATCATCAACGCAGATATATATATATATATATCAAAAATCTGGCGACGAAGATATATATAATATATATATATCTCAAAAAAAAAATCTCAAATCTCAAAAATCTGAACTTGTTCATGTCACACACACGCAGATAAATGATGATAAACAGATCTAGAACATAAATAAATTAATCTGTAAACATGATGATATATATAAACAGATCTAGAACATGATGATATATATAAACAGATCTAGAACATAAACACAAACATCAACTTAAATAAATAAATTAAAAAAAAAAAACATGTTCATTATACACACACAAATATATATATATATATATAGAGAGAGAGAGAGAGAGAGAGAGTTGTTAGATCGGTGGCTTAGCTTGAGGGTTCAAACACCACGATCTGTTAGATCGGTGGCTTCACGGTTCAGATCGGTGCTTCACGGTGGTAGATCTTGATTATGATGATGATGATGATAACGACAAGTGAGAGAACGAGAGACAAATCAGAGTCAGTGAGTGAGATCGGTGCTTCACGTCGGTGGCTTCACGGTGGTGGATCTTGATGATGATGATGATAACGAGAGGTGAGAGAACGAGAGAGAAATCAGAGTGACTGAGGGAGAGGGAGAGGGAGGGGAGAGGGAGAGGTACACAGACAGACTCTGTGAGAGTGAGTGAGCGAGTAGAGTGGAGAGAGAGAAACACGGGGCTGGAACAACCGGGGAAATTAATAAATTAGTATGTTTGTGTATATATATATATATATAGAGGGGTAAATTAGTAAATTCATTTCGGGGAAAAATCGGGCCGGGGAACGGGGCCGGGGACGGGGACGGGCCGGGGCTTGAACACTGATCCCCGTCCCCGGCCCGAATCTGTTCGGGGATTAAGTTTTAAATACCATCCCCGTCCCCGCGGGGGTATTTTTCGGGGAAAATCCGCTTAAATCGGGGTCGGGATCCGGGATCCCCGTCGGGCCGGTTTCAAATTGCCATCCCTAAATTATATATATATTAGTGTTCCACCCGTACTATGCACAGGTTGTGTTTATAATTATTTGTATATATATGAATGGTAATTTTTAATTTTTTTTTGGCACATAGAAAAAAGAATATGACAAATGCAGCATATCTTCAATCAGTTATTTTATGTTTGGTTTTATTCAAATTTTAATAATAATGTACTGGCAAATTTATAACTAAATTAAGAAAAAATTTATTCCTAACAACATTTTTTTATTTCTATATAAATACTTAAAAAAATAAACCCAAAAAAGGTAGTCAATATAACTATTATACAGTAAGTAAAAAAATATGGTTAGCAATTATGCTTACATAAATTTACTATAATTTTAATTTCAAGCTAAAAAAAAATATTTTAAAAGCATTTTATTTAGCTAGTTCCAAATAGAATTTTCTTAGTAAAAAGAAAAATTATAAAATTTTGTTGCCAAATTTCAAATGTCTATTGTTAAACATTCTATTTAATTTGCTTGTTTGTTTGCTTACTTGCTTTGGGAGTTTTGATCTTTGATCATTGCTCCACATTCATCGTATTGTTTTATTTATTTTTCTTCTTCTTACTTGATTTTCACTTGATACTTCTTTCATGGTGCATCTCCAAGTGTATTAGTGAAAATATCATACACTTAAAATGCACAAAATTACAATATATATATATATATATATATATATAGAAAAAAGTAAGTAATTGCCTAAAACTAAAACTACTTTAAGAAAAAATAAAACAAAACAAAACAAAAACAAAAATGAAATTGTTTGAAATAGAAAATGATTTATTTATTTATTAATTAATTAATTAATTTTTAAAAATAAACTTTTGAAGAAAAATAAAGAAAACTATATTAAAAAAAAGTACAGAAAGTAAACATAAAATATAATACAAAAAATAAATAAATTACAGGATTTTCAAGAAGTGAAACTCATAAACAAATTTTATAAAATCTTATCTATTCATATAATTTTTGTGTATGTTTTTATAGCGACATTGGTTTGAATTCAACCGGTTGATGTTTTGGATTCAAGTTTCATTGTCTTTTTGGTTGTTCATGTCTTACTTTCGCTCATTGTTTATTGGGTTCGGTCATCGGAGTGTCTTGGTTGCGTTGGGAATAGGTTGGTGACTTGTTCCTCAAGCTGTTGTTGCCCAGAATTTTTCTTCAGTGCTTGAGCGTTCATTGTGAGCTTCTAGTACTTTTGCAGGTCTGCAGAGATATTGGGAGTTGTCATTTTTCGCTCAAGCGGTGCTTCTTGTACTCGAGCGGTGGTCATTTGTCTGTAAAACTTCTGAGAGTTTGTATTCTATGCTCGAGTGACACTTCTTGCACTAGAGCGGTCACACTTTTTGTGTCTGGACGCTCGAGCGACACTTCTTGCACTAGAGCGGTCACACTTTTTGTGTCTGGACGCTCGAGCGTCACTTCTTGCGCTCGAGCGGACTGCGCATCTATATAAGGCCGTAGTGCGCTGAAAAAGTCACTTTTTGCTTTTCTCTCTCTCTTTTCTTTCTCTTTTCGCCATTTTAGGGTTTCTTGGACCTAAAAGCTTGGGTTTCATCTAGTTACACCCATTTTCTACCCCTAGTCCTATAGATCAAAATGTAGAGAGTCGTGAGGGTTTCAATTTAATTTGAGTGGATCGTGTTTTTATCGCCGGTGGATTTTCAGCTTTTCTTCTCTTCGCTTCAAGAGTTAGGGATTCTTGAGCTTCTTTTCATCACCTCGCTATAGATAGACTTGTGATATTTTTACTACATTTAAAAGCATAATTTATAGTTGATTTTGTTAAAAAGCATATGGTTTGATTTGGGTTTAATTGGTGGATTTATGGGTTATATTTATTATTCATTGTGCATTGTAAAAACAAGTTTGGGATATGGGATTGGAAGGGTTTGGTGTTTGTGGTGGTGGCCAAATATAAAAAGCTACAATTTGGAGCCACTTGCAAGTCGGCACTCACGGGCCGACTAACTGTGGCCCACCTCGGCCGAGTAAACTTGCTTTTATAGCTGAGTATGTTACAGATCATATGGCATCAATGAAGGCCCAGCTGTTAGGGCAGGGTTTCCATAAATCAAAAGGTGGGCCCTAGAAGAGTATTATAAAAAGAGGAACATCAGCCAGAAAGAAGGAATGTAAGAATATACAAGAGAACTTGAGATACAAGTAAATTAGAGAGAATATTGACTTGTCCGTCGGAGTGCTAATTCCGGCACCCCCGACCGAAGTGTTCATCCTTTTTTCAGGTAACAATCAAAGGATCAAGGACGTCTAACTGGATACTAGAGTATTTCCAAACCACATCTCCACAATTGGCGCCGTCTGTGGGAATACTCAAGTGCGTCTATGGCAGGCGTGACAGAAGATCCTTCGATAGTTGCTGACGATGTTACACCAAGAGATGACATTACTCCAAGAAACATGCTTGGACCGGAGAATATCACGGCGCAACGGGCCTTGAACGTCGACCCAGTAGCTCAAACCTCACCTTCAACTTCTGCGCATGAGACTGTGCAGACGATCATGGATCAAGCAAAACGAAACAAACAACGTCTAGAAGATATGATGGCTGAGAATGAGCGCTTGTGTAAGGAATTGGCCATGGAGTTAGCCAAATCCCAACAGGCCGCACACCATGACCGGGGTCGATCCCTAGAAAAGAAGGATAACCGACGACGTCGACTACGGAAATATGATAATGGCAGTGATTCCGACTCACCATCTCAGGAACCAAAGAAGGGGCGAGTCGATGTATCGAGCTCATCTGAAGGAACTCCATATGTACGACACATGCGAGGGAAATGAAGTGATAATTTGGATAAGGAGGACAGGCACGACCCTTTCGTACGACATATTACAAAGGTTGTGCTGCCTAAAAAGTTCAAAGCACCAACATTCACCCTATACGACGGAAAATCAAATCCCACTGACCACATTCGTCATTATAAACAAGCGATGACGTTGCATGCTGATGATGAAGCCCTCATGTGTCGAATGTTTCCAAGTAGCCTGGGACTGTTGGCTGTCAGATGGTACTATAAACTGGAGCCGGCGTCAATAAGAAGCTTTCATCAACTCCAAAAATCTTTCAGGGCAAGATTCATCACCAACGAAGTTCAGCCAAAGCAAGCCGACTCTCTCTGGACAATGCAAATTAAACCAGAAGAGACCCTCTGTGAGTATTCAGCGCGCTATTGGGAATGTTTCAACTTGGTGGATGATGCCTGCAATGATTCCATAGCCATTACCGCTTTTAAGATTGGATTACACCCTGATAGTCCTCTCCACAGTTTGTTGACCAGACGGCCTCCAAAAACAGTCTAGGCGCTGATGAAGAAATTTGAAGAATACTACAAGGTGGAAGACAATGCCTTGAGCGTAAAAGCCAAACAGAAAGTCATTGAATTGGCCCCATCTAGTCTGGTTCAGCAGATAAGCGTCGTGCCATCAAGAAGCCCCGAACCTCGGACTTGGACAAAATGAGACAACCGCGTGATTCGCGTTGTTCAAGCAGCCAATGTTTGCACCGTTCAAATGAACAATATCAAGTGGATAGCAGGCGTACAAGACGTTCGGACAAAAAGTACACGGAATTGGCGGAGCCGATCAGTAAGATCCTGCCCAAAGTCTAACACATTCCGTTCTTTAAGTGGCTGCCCAAGATGATGGTAGCCTGATACAAGGAGAAGGGATAAGCGGTGCGAATATCACAAGGACCATGGCCACGATACTGACAGCTGTTATGCACTGAAGGACCACCTGAAGGAGTTGGTACAACACGGCCGGTTGGCGCAACATGTCCGAAAGAACAATCCATCGAACACGGTAGCCCTACGGCCGGATTCACCTCCACTTGGTGTAATTCACATGATATACAGCCTACCGTCGTCAGCCAAGGTACATACAATTTAGCTGTAACCTTGCTTACCTAAGCCAATCACACCAGCCAAACGGACCCACGAAACTGGCAGGAATAGCTTCGATGACACTGACCTAGATGGAGTAAATCTCCACCACGCTGATCCCCTCGTCGTCGAGCTACGCGTGAACAGATTCACAGTTGAGCATGTTCTCATGGATCAGGGACGCACCTCAGAAATAATGTATTACAAGACGTTTCTTAAACTTGGCTTCACTGATTCAGATCTGTTACCGGCCGATTACCCATTGTTCGGCTTCAACGCCAACCCCGAGTATCCCTTGGGTAAGATCACACTCTAGTACGGACGTGTACCAGATCAGTAGACGTGGAATTTCTGGTCGTCAAACTCCCGCCACCATATAATCTTATCATGGGAAAGACTTGGTTGCAAACTATGCAGGCTGTGCCGATCACCTACCATCAACTACTCTGCTTCCTAACTGAGTATAGCATTGAGCAAATTCGGGGTTCTTAAAAATCGGCACAGGCCTGCTATCTTATTGCTGTTGCAAAGAGACTAGAGGAACTGGAAGTGAACTCGATTGAAATACCGGATCGAGAGAGCCTCAAGGATATCGGGAAAATCCCCAGTGAAAAGGCAACTGAAGACCTTGATCGGATAGAAATCAATGGGAGTCCTGACATATTCTTCATGATCGGCACTTCCTTGAACGAAGTTGATAGGGGCAAGCTGGTGTCCTTCTTACTCGGCAACCTTGACGTGTTTGTGTGGACACCATATGAGATGCCGAGGGTGGATCCAGTCGTGGCTCAGCATCATTTAAACGTCAATCCAAAAGTCAAACCAATCATTCAGAAAAGTTAGCGATCAGCCGCGGAGCATGCATCAGCCGTTGTTGATAAAGTTGACAGATTGCTTGATGTTGGAGCAATTCGTGAAGTCACTTATCCCACATGGCTATCCAATACCGTGGTTATAAAGAAAAAAATGGATCTTGGTGCGTTTGTGTCGATTTCACGGACTTGAACAGGACCTGTCCAAAGGATTATTTTTCTCTTCCCAGAATCGACCAACTTATGGACGCAACAGCACATCATCAGTATGAGCTTCTTGGATGCCTATAAGGGGTTATCACCAAATTGCCATGCATCCGGAGGATCAAGAAAAGACCGCATTCCTCACCCCAAAGGGAATCTATTGCTACAAGGTCATGCCCTTCAGACTGAAGAATGCGGGGGGCAACTTACCAGAGACTGGTTACCACTATGTTCAAGGAACAACTCGGCCGTACCATGGAAGTATACATCGATGACATGGTGTTGAAATCCAAGGAAAAGCACGCCCATCTAGCCAATTTAGCAGAGACCTTAGACATTCTTCGAAAGTACAAGATGAAACTGAACGCCTCGAAATGTGCATTCCGCATCGGATCTGGCAAATTTCTCGACTATATTGTCAACCATCGCGGAATAGAGGCCAACCTGAGGCAAATCACTGCAATTTTAGAACTCGACTCCCCTCAGTCGGTCAAACTAGTTCAGAAGTTGATGGAGATGGCTGCCGCCCTCAATAGGTTTAGCAGCCGTTCCTCAGATCGCTGCCCACAATTTTTTCACACACTTCGGCAAGGCAAAGCATTTGAATGGACCCCCGAGTGCCAGGCCGTGCTGGACGGGTTGAAAATTTATCTCCGATCAATACTACTCTTGGCAACTCTATCGGCAGGCGATCCACTCATCTTGTATCTGGCGGTATCCGATCGGGCGGTCAGCGCCGTGCTACTAAAAGAAGAACTCAAGGAACAGCGACCAATTTACTATGTAAAGCAAGGCAATGGTCGATGCCGAAACACGATATCTACCATTAGAAAAGCTCATCCTTGTTGTCGTGGTGGCTGTAAGAAAATTGATGCACTATTTTCAGGCTCACACCATAATGGTATTAACGGACTATCCCCTCCGATCAGCGCTTCATAGTGCGAAAGCATAAAGGTGAGTCTCGAAATGGACTTTAGAACTCGGCCAATATGATATCCAATTTTTGCCTAGAACTGCCATCAAAGGGCAAGTGCTCACCGACTTTGTAGCCGAGTTCACGGGATGCCATGCCGACTTCAAGTCCGATCAAGTGCAACCTAAACCCGACTAGCGAATGTATGTTGGAGACATTTGGCAGATGTACTGTGACAGATCATCTAACCAACGTGGCAGCGGAGTAGGCATAGTAATCATGACCCCTGAAAAGGCAATGATCGAGTAGGCGATCAAACTAGGCTTTGATGCATCAAATAACGAGGCCGAATACAAAGCATTGTTAACCGGCCTTTGTAACGCACTTCACCTTGGTGCATAGCAGTTACTTGTTTTCTGTGACTCGAAATTAGTCATCAACTAGTTGAAAGGAAAGTATGCAGCTAAAAATGACCGCATGGCAGCCTACATGAAAACGACAAATTCCTTGCTCAAAAAATTCAACCACCATGAGTTGAATCAGATAAACCGAGATCAAAACACGTATGCAAATGCCCTTGCTTGCCTAGCCTCCACTATTAACTCAGAAGTCAAACGAACAATTAAAGTAGCGTTCATCCCAGAGCAGAACATCACCTCTTCTGAACCAGTTCAGATTAACATCATTGAACTAAGACCAAGTTAGATGGGCCTTATTGCTGCATTCCTTTCCTCAGAACAGCTCCTAACAGATAAGAAAGAAGCCCACAAGCTGCGAAATAAAACCCTGCGATACTATCTGGATCCACAGGGAAAGCTTTACAAAAAATCTCTCTCTGGCCCGTACCTGGAATGTGTTCACCCAGATAAAGTTAAGGAACTCTTGGCTGAAATACATGAAGGTAGCTGTGGTGCCCACTCTAAAGGGCGGTCATTGGCCCATCGAGCCGTAACGCAGGGGTATTATTGGCCAACCATACGAACAGATGCCGAGAATTACGTAAAGAAGTGCGAACAATGCCAAAAGTTTTCCCCTTTAACTCATCTGCCTGCTGAAGAATTAAATTCCATTACTAGTCCTTGGCCACTGTAGACACCCCATTTTGACCGGCCCTAAGACTTGGGCGCTTTCTATTGATTACCCGATGATGACAATTAAAATGTGTTTCTCACAGAATCCTCAGTAAGAGAGATGAAATTTAAAGTTTAATCCCAACATTCACCATTTTGGCCAAATTATTTTAAGCTACTAAATATTTCATTAGTTCAGTATTTTGTACTTTTGCATAATTTTATGTGTTTGTTCATATTTTTTGTGTTTTTATATAAATTGGTATAAATTATATATTTTATATATTATATTATATATTATAAAAGAAACTAATAAAAAAATCTTTTGATGTCGGTCAACCGAGGGCTGGCTGACCGACATTCAAATCAAACATAAGGCATATATATTATATTATATGTATATAGATATATATTATATAATATTTATAATATTATATTATATTTTGTTTGTTTGTTGTTTATATAAAGCAATCTCAACAAAGGCATATATATGTTCACTACTACAAACACAGATAAAGATCATAATTTTTTTGTGTGATGTATATTATTTAATCACACTTTTTAAATTTTATTAAAGTGTGATATTTGGAAGTGTGATTAAAAGGAGTCATTTTTAATCACACCTTTTAAGTGTGATTAATAACATTTAGATCACACCTTTTAAGTATAATTAAAAATATTTAGATCACACTCACACTTTTTAAGTGTGATTAATAGTATTTAGTTCACACCTTTTAAGTGTGATTAATAACATTTAGATTACACCTTTTAAGTGTGATTAAAAATATTTAGATCACACTTTTTAAGTGTGATTAATAACATTTAGATCAAACCTTTTAGTCGCCAAAAACTCATTCGTGAAAAAAAAAAATTACGCTCACTAACTTCTCATTTGCTCTCATGGAGATTTGAACCATCAACCTCTCACACCATAAACCTTATACACAATACACTCCTTCCACTACACCTCTATAACACCATACAATTAAATATGCAACATATATTATTTATATAGTGCATAGACCGTATTAATATAAAAGTATATATATAAAGATAATTATTTTTTATTGAACATAATTTATGTAAAAATAAATTATTTACTAGAAAAAAAAAAAGAGACCACTTAAACATAATTTTAGTTGCCAATTCTATACTTTTGGCTACTAAACATCTTTTTAATCGCCCAATGCCTCAGTTTTGGCTACTAAATTTTTTTTAGTCGCCAAAAAACTCACTTTTGGCTACTAAAATTTTTTTAGTTGGTAAAAGCCTCACTTTTGGCGACCAAACATCTTTTTAGTCACCCAATACCTCACTTTTGGCTACTATTTTTTTTTTTTGTCACCAAAAAGCCTTACTTTTGGCTACTAATGCTTTTTTAGTTGCCAAAACATATACTTTCTGCGACCAAATGTGCTTTTTTAGTCGTCAAAGATGCTTTTTCTTGTAGTGGAGTGTGATTAAATATATATATATATATATATATAATTACACTTATTTAAAAAGTGTGATTAAAAAGTAGTAATGTATATATAATCACACTTTAATTAGAATGTGTGATTAATATATATATATATATATATATCACACTTATTTAAAAAGTGTGATTAAAAAGTAGTAGTGTATATATAATCACACTTTAATTAGAATGTGTGATTAAAAAATATATAAATAATCACACTTTAATTAGAATGTGTGATTAAAAAATATATATATAATATATATATAATCACACTTAATTGAAAAGTGACATAAAAAATGAATATTATCACACTCAATCAAATTAAGTGTGATTAAAATATCAATCTAATTTTTTTATCACACTTTCAATAAAAGTGAGATATTTTTTTTGTCAAAGTGTGATCTTTAACTATTTTTGTAGTAGTGGTTATATATTATATGTATATAGATATATGTTATATAATATTTATATTATTATTATATTTTGTTTGTTGTTGCTTATATAAAGCAATCAAAGAGAGAGACTTGGGAGAGCAAAATAAAAAATGGAAGAATGATTCAAGAGAGTTAGAGGGAAAATAGAGTAAAAGATTGTCTACAATTTCAATTTTGAGCCAACACTTCCAAGCTTCCATAGCTACTGAAATTCCTCATTTCCATACACCAAAAACACTCAAAAAATTCTGATACAGCCAAAGATCAATTGCCTTGATCATAAGGAAGAGTGTTTAGTGATTGAAAGTGAGAAAAACTAGGGAGTTAGCCACTTTTCATACCATAAACTCTATAATTTCAAATTGAGGATTTGAAAACACACTTCCTACACTTGAGGGTGATCAAGAGGGAGTTTGTGAACTAAGGAGTTCATCTTTTTCTTGGAAAGTGAATTTCACAAACCTTTTTTTTTTTGCATTTCTTACTTATTTTGCTCTTTTGCTTTGATTTATTATTATATTGTATATTGTTGTAATCTAATTGAAAGTGGTGAATTGAAGTCTCATATATGTTGTTTTTAGCATGAGAAAGAGACTTTCTATACTAAATGGTTTAATCTCTTCGGAGGTTCATTATCAGGGCATTACATCTCTCTCATGCCAAGAACAACTCCTTGTTTGACACTTCTCTTATTTTAGTGGACATAATTCTCATTTTTGGACTAAAAGGACTAAAGAATGGCAAGGTAATTAAAAGAGCTAATAAATGGGTTAAAAGAGGTAAAACAAGATAATAAAATCAAGTTGGGTTCACTCGGACATTAATTGAACCCATTAAGTCTTGAATCATTACATACTCTTAGTGATAATAATGGTTCAAGAGTCAATGTTTACCACTTCCCTTGAGGTAACTCCATGATAGGGAGAAGGTCTTGTTGGTCTTTTATTTTCATTCATTGAGCCTTTGTCCCATCGAGCCATGGATCATCATGTAATAACCTTGTGACCATTGATGATTTTCGGATCGATTCTACTCCTCCCTTGATTTGTTTCATGATAGGGTGGAGCAGAGAGGATAAATATCCCCAGGAAACACTTTGTTTGTGCTCTGTTTCTTTTCTGTGGCAACAGGGCAGTACCAAAAATCAGTGGCCGGCCGGCCACCCTTCCATCTGGCCGGCCACTCCACTTTTTACAAGCAGTGCCATTCTCATGGCAGAATAGAAAAGAGGCTGGGGTAAAAACAGATTATTTTTCTGACTGCGAAACAGAACAAAAACTGACACTAAATAGAGAGTTTCAAAGAGGATATTCTTATTCGTATGCATGCAAATCCTCGCTTCCCGTGCCTTTGATTTAATGCTTTAATAATAATATGTCATAATTATATGTCTTCCAACCCCCATTCTTTCTCCTTTTTATTTATCTACTTATGATGAATAGCATATAACATCATGTTTTCCTTAGCATTTTTCATGAATTGCATCCATTCGTTTTGCATGCATAAAAGTTCGGCTCATCATATTACTCGAATATCAATTTCAAACTCCTTATTTGAATACATGCACTATCACATGCCTTAGATTGACTCGCATGCCATGCTAGTAGCCAAGCCTATTAATTGCACATTATATGTGTTGCATTAGTCATATTGCATTATTTAGGATCATGCATTCTTTTTCTCTAACTATTTTCTTTCTTTTGACTCGCCTTCAGACTTTTGAGGTAAGCATTTTTGCTTTAGCATAGTGCATGAGTGTGATTGCTGCCATATCAAACATATTACCATAAGGCTAAATGCTTAGTTGATATACCTATTTGAATGCCTGTGGATGAAGGCTATTTCCTGAAATTGGGATATTTTGATTAATATGTATATATGAGATCACTTTTTAAGTGGTACATATTCAAAACACTTTTTCAAAACAAACATGAGATCAAAATGTTCCAACTTTCGTGAAAATTAGTCTATACTTGTGTGCACATCACATAGTAATGCTAGCCTAATAATCAGAACAAGAGTATATAATGTAAATAAGATTCACATCATGATTGGTAGAGGCCGATTTTGATTGGGCGAGCGGGGGTGCTCAATTTATGACCTTCCCCTCTCGTATCCAAGTTCTCGAGCCGAGACAATCTTGGTGATGACGAACACGTGGCCTTTGGCACAAGTCATGGGTTTCCTAAATTGCCCGAAAATGATTTAGGTGGCGACTCTGTATCTGGCAAAGTAGTCCAATTGTGGCAATTTGATTCAAAATCGATTTTCCAAAAGCTTTGCCGGATTTGGACTCTTTGGTATTTATCTATTTTACATTGCCCTTGTGGAATCAAATTCAGAACCGCGGGAGTCTAATACTGTAGGGCTTATTCGTCTTACGAAAGGAGCGCGAAAAGTCGAGCTACAGCCGTTCACTCAATGGGCACTTGATATCGTCGGACCATTACCGCGTGCTCTAAGGAACAAGCGATTCCTGATCGTCGCAACAGATTATTTTACAAAGTGGGTCGAAGCAAAGGCATTAACACATATTTGAGATGTCGATGTTAAACGTTTTGTATGGAAAAACATCATAACATGATTCGGCATACCGAGAGCACTTGTCTCCGACAACGGCACCCAATTCGATTGTGGCGTCTAACGGGAGTTATGTAACACATATGGTATCCGACCCTACTTTTCCTTGTCGGCATACCACAAAACAACGGTCAGGTTAAGGCCTCTAATAAAGTGATCTTGGACGGCATCAAGAAACGATTGGAAAAAGCCAAAGGCAGGTGGGTTGAAGAATTGCCTAGTGTGTTGTGGGCTCATCGCATTACTCAGAGGCGATCTACTAAAGAAACGCCGTTCGTTTTGTGTTTTGGAACACAGGCAATTATCCCTTTTGAAATCGGCCTACCCACACTAAAATCCAAGGTTTTTGACATGGGCTGTAATGACATCATGTTGGCCTTAAATTTGACTTTGATTGAAGAACGCCGAGATCGTGCTCTTGCATGCTCTTGCATACATGGCGCGGCATCAGTAACAGCTCGCCAAGTTATATAACCAGCGCGTGCAGTTGTGTCGTTATACACCTGGAGAATTGGTCCTCAAGAAAGTGCTTCCTGCTACTAAGAATCCAGCGGACGGTAAATTTGGCCCCAACTGGATGGTCCTTATCAGATTGATTCAATTACCGGAACATGGGCATATCAGCTTTCAGACATGGCTGGCAGAAGTTTGCCACACCCCTGGAATTCCACACATTTGCGCAAATTTTATCATTAAGCCAACTTGTACGGCGTGCTAGTTTGTTTCTAAATTTTGCTGTTATGCTAACATGTACACATCTATGAATTTCGCAATGCAATGCCCTTTTTATCGTCGTCTCGTTAATAATAGTTGAATAATGAAAAAACCTCCGAATTTGGAGCGCCCTTCGTGGATATCACGTTTGGGCCGAATAAGCCTCCGAATTTGGAGCGCCCTTCATGGATATCACGTTTGGGCCGAATAAGCCTCTGAATTCGGAGCGCCCTTCGTGGATATCATGAATGGCCAACACAAAGACTCCGAATTCGGAGTGCCCTTCGTGGATATCACGTTTGGGCTGAATAAGCCTCCAAATTCTAAGTGCCCTTCGTGTATCACGATTGGCTAACACAAAGACTTCGAATTCGGAGCGCCTTTTGTGTCACGATTAGCCAATACAAAGACTCTGAATTCAGAGCACCTTTCGTGCATATTCATGTTTGGGCTGAATAAGACTTTGAATTCGGAGCACCCGTCGTGGATATCACGATTGGCCAACACAAAGACTCCGAATTCGGAGCGCCCTTTGTGGATATCACGTTTGGGCCGAATAAGCCTCCAAATTCGGAACGCCATTCATGTATCACGATTGGCCAATACAAAAACTCCGAATTCGGAGCGCCCTTCGTGCATGTTCACATTTGGGTCGAATAAGCTTCTGAATTTAGAGCGCCCATCGTGTCACTATTGGCCAATAAAAAGACTCCAAATTCAGAGCGCCCTTCACACGTGTTTGCGTTTGGGCTGAATAAGCCTTCGAATTCGGAGCGCCCTTCATGGATGACCACGAACGGCCGAGTAATCCTCTAAATTTGGAACACCCTTTGTATTTGGAGACATAGCAGCGTGGGCCAAGAAATATGTAATTATCACTCAAGTTTATACAAACATTAAGCAAAGCAATGTAACAAATATTTATTTATTTCACCAAAGAGGTACAAGTACATGGTTTTCGGCAAATTCAAAAGTACAATAACATGTTTCTTGATATCTAAGTCTTCTCCGGCTCGACACCCTCTTCGTCGTCGATTTTTTCGGCGTCGTAAGCTTCGAAAGGAAACTTGTAATTCTGAAATAGTGATGACGCCGAATCGACACCCGCGACTTGCATAGCCTTGGTCCATCCGTGCTTAAAATCACAATTCTCGTATCAGCAGACATCATCCGCCAACTTCTTATTTGGCTTTTGGATACCGAACTTTTTGCCGTCAAAAAAGCCTCGATTATAGGCCCGCATCCTTATCGCTTCTTATGCAAACATGCTTGTCGTATCTCAATCGGCTATGGCATGATCAAGCAAGCGCTGGTTTACCCTGTCCATCACCACTGGGTTCGTCTGACCCGCCGATTGAGACTCGGCTGCCTTGGCCTTTTTCAGCTCACTTTCCGTCTTTTCTACGCAGTGCTCCAAGTCCCAAATGCGGCCATCTTTCTGTTCGATCTCTCTTCGCGTGGCACGAAGGCACATGCCAATCTCGTAGGAAGTGTAAAGTCCTTTAACCACTCTATGGACGCCATCTCGAAAAATTTCATAATTAGGCCGACCGACCATTGATTATTGGACTTCGGGCAGAAAAATTTATCAAGTAAACTCTACCACCACGTTCGGATTGCGGATAATTGAGTCCGCTTCAGTCATCAGTTTATTCCCAATGAAAATTGAAAAACTCAATGGCCACGGTGACCTACTGGTTTCGTTTCACGATAAGGCATGCACACTCCCAACCCTAGAGCTCCCTCGTTGCTGCTTCTCCCTTGGAGACCTACTTCGTCAACGGGGGAGCGACGCCTCTCATGCTCTTCCGAAGTCCTATTACCCGTTCAAGTGGGTTCGTCACCAGCCGCTTAGTTCATTTCTAAATCAAGCTCAGCTAGCGTCCTGCCCTTCCCTCTGGTATTAAAGAATACTTTTCTTGACATATGAATCTACTCAGGACAACGCAATGCTCTTTTCCTTCTCGTACTATGTTGAATTTGAGCAGAACATATTTAACACCAACACAGGCCCCACGCGCGCCTGGCCCCCCCTTTATTAATTACGAAAGCAGCGTTTACGAAGCGACCGCTTCAAGCATTTTGCCGACTTAAGACAGTGTCCCATTCGATCCCACGGACGTTTAATCCATACATTTGGCGGTTATTGCTCAATGCAGCTGGGGCAAGAGCAGATTTATGAATATATTTGGCTTATCTTTAAGCAGTGTGCCAAATAAAGACAATGCCTCGTCTGATCCCATGAACGTTTAGTCCATACATTCGGCGGTTATTGCTCAATGATCAGCTGAGGCAAGGGCATATTTATGAATATATTCAGCTTATCTTCAAGTAGTGTGTTGAATAAAGACAATACCTCATCTAATCCCATGAACGTTTAGTCTGTACATTCGGCGATTATTGCTCAGTGATCAGCTGGGGCAAGGGTAGATTTATGAATATATTCAGCTTATCTTCAAACAGTGTGCCGGATAAAGACAATGCCCCATCTGATCCCATGAACGTTTAGTCCGTACATTCGGTGGTTATTGCTCAATAATCAGCTGGGGCAATGGCAGATTTATGAATATATTCGGCTTATCTTCAAGCAGTGTGCCGAATAAAGACAATGCCCCATCTGATTCCATGAACGTTTAGTCCGTACATTCAGCAGTTATTGCTCAATGATCAACTGGGGCAAGGGCAGATTTATGAATTAATTTGGCTTATCTTCAAGCAGTGTGCTGAATACTGACAATGCCCCATCTGATTCCATGAACGTTTAGTCCGTACATTCAGCAGTTATTGCTCAATGATCAACTGGGGCAAGGGCAGATTTATGAATTAATTTGGCTTATCTTCAAGCAGTGTGCTGAATACTGACAATGCCCCATCTAATCCCATGAACGTTTAATCCGTACATTCGGCGGTTGTTGCTCAATGATCAGCTGGGGCAGGGGTAGATTTATGAATTAATTCGGCTTATCTTCAAGCATTTTGCCAAATTAAGATTTAAAGGTCATGATTTCAATTGATATGGCACATTTCTGTTTTCCAATACTTAATGATTTTCATTCATTAACAAAACGGAATTTTCATTACCAATACTTCATGATTTTCATTCATTAGCAAAATAAACATTTTCATGACCAATACTATTTTCATTCATTAACAAAACGGATATTTTCATTAACAAACTGTATTGCGTACAGCCACTTTATACATAAAAATGACCTACATCTAAAATAAAGTGCTAACAAAAACTAAGAAAAGCTTGCAAAACAAAGCTAACAAAAACCAATAATGGTTGAACATTCATTACAAAACCGCCGATCAAGAGTCCAACTCCTCTAGATCCGATTCCAGCAGTTCGACTTCTAGTTGTTCATAAAGAATCGGCTGATCGAGAGTCACCTTAGCGACCGCTAAAGCTTTTAGCCATTCGTGCTTGAAGTCTCGATTCTAGAACTTCAAGACTTCATCAGGATACATCTCCTTGGCCTTCAGATGGCCGGCATCAAAATCTTTGGCCGTTTCCGCCTCAGCGAGCTCCCTTGCCTTCTTTTCGGCTTCAAGATCGGCCTTCAGCCGAGAGAATTCTTCTTGTGCCGATTTAAGGGAGTCATTCAGCAAGTTCACTCACTCCTCAGCATCCCTACGTAATTGATTGGTGTTTTGAGCTTTTTTCTGCGCAGCAATGGCCCTCGCTTCTCTTCATTCACCTTCGTGACTCGGCCTTAGCCGTTGCCACAGCCAAATCGATAATTGTAGCCACGACCTTTCCCTTCTCAGCTTCAAGCTGGCCCTCAAGACGCCGAGTCTCTCTACGGCATCGTAGTGATGACGGCCGATCTCGGCGATTCTCCCGCCGCCTGACGAAAACAATAAACCAAGACTTATTAGTCGGCACTAAAAACAATTTATATGATCCAAGGGGTCGAAACTTACCAATATGGCCGACTGTGATGCCAGAGCAATAGAGACAACATCCGGTTCGGCGCAGAAGCCGATCCTATCAGCTGGCAGAAAGAGAGTTGAAGCCACACTCAAGGCCACAACAGAATCTTTGATGGCCGATCAACTGGAGAGAATCGGCGCATTTTTCATCCTTGGATGGATAACAAATGGCTCAGATACCTCATCAGTGGAAGACAACATCTCAATCCTTTGTCGTTTATTTGCCGGTGCTTCAATTAGATCAGGGACAATCTCGGCTTGCTGTTTCTGCCCTAAAGAATCGACTTCCACGATTTATTAGGGCTCTTCTGAAACATATTCGGCCACTATCATTTCGGGGGTCGTTTCTTCTCTGGAAGCTTGGCGTGTTGGAGTGACCAGGATCGACCCAGAATCGTTGGCCTGCCACCTGGCCGCTATCTTCTCAGCATTACACCTCCTAGCGAATTGAACAAGGGACTCTCCGCTCATCTCTTCAGCCTCGGATTCAGCCCCAGGAAGATTCTCTAAACCGATGAAAATGTCATCCTCTTTGGTTGAGAGGTCCGCTCGACCAGAGGTAGATGGTTGGTTGGCTTGATCATCTGAGCTGATGCACTCCAAAGCCAATTCAATTTCTGAATTTAATTCTTGTTCTGCATGTTCGTCGAACTGTGCGTCTTCAACGATTGGTTCGTCAGTGTCGAAACCGTTAACACCAATATCCATTAGGCTTTTGAAACTAGGGAATATAAGTGCAGTCAGATGTTATTCGCCTCTCGGTACGGGGATATGGTCAGTAGCCGAGAAGGTGGCGTAGATGGGGTCGTATCTCAACAGAACATGGGTTGTGCGCCCTTGCCCTTGAAAGTTGGATCGGTTTTTGTAGTTAAGAACAATCTTCACTTGTGCAAGAACGACTTCGTCTGCTGATGTCAACGCCCTTTTTAAATCGTTACCTGCATGACAATTGTAGATTAGTACAAGATTTATGCCGAATTCACAATTTACAAAAATAGTATCATAACAATCTAGTCGGCCACCTAGCTCCCCTTTTTGCCTCAGCACTAGGTCTTGGCGATTCTATCATGACCCAAACTGGCCCCTAAAAGTTTGGACATGACCATTCTGAAAATTGAACCTTGGAGTTAAATTCCCACCGTTACATATATATATATATATATATATCTATCATATGGGGCCTGTACGGAAGCAATTATGAAATCAAAATAAAACAACCATTGAGTCGTGTCTACATGCCAAGATCATGACACATTATATACCATTCTTATACATTCAGTCCCTACATGCGCTTGTATATACAAAGGGTAGCAGACCCAGAGATTAAGTGTTTAAAACAACTAAAACAAGTTGTTTAGGACTAACAAAACATGCCATTACACACAGATGAAACTTCTCCAAAATAAAACAAAAGGACCCTAGCTACAAAAATAAAAGTCCACTCGGGTACACGATGGAGCAGGTCCAACAAAAGAGCTCCTGAAGCCGACTTAGGGTTGTTCTCCACGTTGATCGCCTACACAGATAGTCATAATACAGAGTGAGTCAAGCTCAGTGAGTAATAGCATTGTAAAGAAAATAAGAGAATAAGCATAAACATTAGAGACTGTAACTAGGAATTGGTTACTTCCATAAGCTTACATCAAAATGGCCTTGGGCCCATAATTTAGTACAGAACGGCCTTAGGCCCACATAGGATGCAAAATGGCTTTAGGTCCAACACAGTACGGAATGACTTAAGGCCCAACAAATCAACAGCTGTCTAGAGCAATGTAGGATAGGTGGAACATCAGCATGTCTCCATCTCCATTGGCTTTAGCGCCATTGGTCACATGTGATCCATATCGTTACAAAGTAGATGAAACATCGGTATATCTCCATCAATCCCGGCTTTTTAGCCATATGTCGTAAATTATGACAATTCACATCATACCTTTATTATAAGGTCCTCAACGACCTTAACCCATGATAGTGACATTGTTCAATTATTTCAACTAATTCCAACCACATCACTACATTATTAACATATGTTATTCACAAGTAAAAGCATAAGCATGACTGTAAGGTAACAATACATAATATAACACTACTATTACTCACAATGGCGTGGTTGCACGTTGGCCTCTTCCGGTAAGTGACCTACACACAGCACACACTTATAAGTATTCCCTATTTCTTAGTCTTTTCCTTTTGATTTATTATTCGATTCGTGAAGTTCCATTCAATTATAAACACTATAGAAGAATCAAATAGACATTTTAACACATTTAGAGGGTCGAGAAGAATAAAAGAAACCAGCAAAATTTTCTTTCTTCAGCTGCACGTGCAGAAGTCCCTCACTCCACGTACGGGAAAGTGCGTCGCACGTGCGGCTCGCACGTGCCTTTATTTCAGTATGCAATCTCTGGTCTCCCCTGTTTTCCGTACGTGCGGCTGTGAGCCCCGCATGTGCGGTCGTAGGCTCTATTTTAAGCAGCTCGAAGTTCAACAAAATTTCATCTTTTCCAAAGGCATCTTAAGGCTCATTTGTAAGCAAAATTCCTTCACTACTACATTAGGTGACTATATAAAGCATGAATTTTATAAGTAATGAATCACGACTCATGTGAAGATAATTTATATAACTTAAAGATAACATTCCTTTTATCCTTTCATGGTGAACCAAAAGAGAATGGAAAGGGATACAACACATATAGAGGTCAAAACATGCAAAACTTGAATATTAGAAGGAAACACAAAGGAACTTCACAATTCCCATAAGTATTTCTTCAATCCAACTCTCCAATCCAAAACCCTAAGTTAGATGATGGAAAACCCCATTTCAAACCTTGATGCTAAACAATTGAGGTGAGATTTAGAGTATATTAGTTGATTTATACATACCTTGAACCCTACTCTTTGAATCTCTTTCTAAGCTCCTCAATCTTCAAACCTTAGTTGATCTTCTCTCCTTCTCTCTCTTTTCTTCTTTCCTTTCTCTAGAACTCTCCCAGGAAATATGTTTTATGAATGTAAATTTAAGTCTCTTTCTAAGTTCATATATGTATCTAAGGCTCAAGCTATGAGCCTAATTTGGTTAATTTAAGTATTGAGCTCAAATAATTCGATTTAATTCGTTACGAATCGAATTTTTTCAAAAATTCATATTATGGCCTAAAAATCATGTTGATTGTAACGGTAAAGTCAATTTCGGGTTTTCACGCTGCTAAGGCTTTCAATTTCTAGTCTAAATGTCTCAATCCCAACATATTTTTCCTCACAACTGACAAATATAATTCCAAAATGAGATAATTCACATAATTAAACACAATTCCGCATGGAGTTTTACTTCAAACACATAATTACACGTATTATTAAAGACTAAAAGCATGTAAGAGGGTCGGGTCATTACAAATTCTCTTTTTCGCCGAATTCCCAATTGCCTGTGACGACGACCATGACATCATAAACCCTCTTTCTTGAGCTGGCAAGCCTGGTCACCAAGTGATGATCAATGTCTTTAGCTATCAGAAAATAACGGCCCTACCGACTGGACGACTTCGCCATGACGTAACAGTTCCGAATAGCTGGGATTCCTAGGTTAAGTCCTAACCGCCTATTCAACTCTACTATTCCCATGATTATGTGGTAGAAATTTACGTTAGGTTGGGAGGAAATAATACCCCAGTAACGTAGGACCGACCTAAGAAAGGATATAGGGGAAATCGAACTCCACCCTCAGCGATGGACAAAAAGGGGAAAATAGTGGTATTTGTATTAGCCCGTTCAATGTCCATTACACTGTCTGCAACAAGAGAGAGGTGTACATTTTCTGGAATTGAAAAATGACGATAGAAGGTTGAGACTCGTTCCTCTGAGAGGAGGGCTTTCAAATGTCTCGCCATCGAAGACGAAATATGAACTAAATGTATACTAAATAAAAACAAAACAAGCAAGGGATTGGAAGGTGGCATAGGTGGGGTCGTATCTCAACAGAACATGGGTTGCGCACCTTTGCCCTTGAAAGTTAGAGCGGCCTTTGTAGTTAAGAGCATCTTCACTTGCACAAAAACGGCTTCGTCTGCTGATATTAACGCCCTTTTTAAATCGTTACCTGTATGACAATCGTAGATCAGTACAAGATTTACACCAAATTCACAGTTTACAAAAATAGTATCATAACAATCTAGTCGGCCACCTAGCTTCCCTTTTTGCCTCGGCACTAGGTCTTGGCAATTCTCTCCTTCATCGAATTCTCAATTGCCTGTGACGGCGACCAAGACATCATCAACCCTCTTTCCTGAGCTGGCAAGCATGGTCACCAAGTGATGATCAATGTCTTTAGCTCTCAGGAAATAACGGCCCTGCCGACCGGACGACTTCGCCATGACGTAACAGTGCCGAGTAGCTGGGATTCCTAGGTTAAGTCCTAACCTATTCAACTCTACTATTTCCATGATTATATGGTAGGAATTCACGTTAGGTTGGGAGGAAATAAGACCCCAGTAATGTAGGACCGACCTAAGAAAATGATGGAGGGAAATCGGACTCCACCCTCAGCGATGGACAAAAGGGGAAAAATAATGGTGTTTGTATCAGCCTGTTCCATGTCCAACACACTGTCTGCAACAAGAGACATGTATACGTCGTCTGGAATTGAAAAATGACAACGAAAGGCAAAGACTCATTCCTCTGAGAGGAGGGCTTTCAAATGTCTTGCCATCGAAGACGGAATATGAACTAAATGTATACTAAATAAAAACAAAACAAACAAGGGACTGGAACGAGAATTGAATGAAAAAAGAGAAGGGAACTTATAGGTTGGAGGAGAAGATAAACAGTAGAAAGCTGAATCACAGAGGTCGCAAAGAAGGTCGATGAAAATGATGCCAAAAGAAGTTGCAAGTCTCTTGAGCTAAAAAATATACGGAAGGACAGTTTTCAAATCGAACATTAAATGATTGTCAAATGCAAAGGGGCGGGAAGTTGAAATGATTGCGATATGGCGTCTGTTCTGACGAATCAGCACCAAAAGGAGTGCAACCGCCGTATTTCCAACTTTCAAGGGTTTGTCCGACTTGAAAGCCAAAGTCATCGACCAAACATGCGGATCATCTTAATCTAAACTCGGATGTTTGGGGCAATTATGGTGGCCGAATATAAAAAGCTATAATTTAGAGCCATTTGCAAGTCGGCACTCACGGGCCGACTAACTGTGGCTCGCCTCGGCCGAGTAAGCTTACTATTATAGCCG
Source organism: Camellia japonica (assembly GCA_030407325.1). Classification (NCBI taxonomy): domain Eukaryota; kingdom Viridiplantae; phylum Streptophyta; class Magnoliopsida; order Ericales; family Theaceae; genus Camellia; species Camellia japonica. The sequence goes on along the minus strand of JAPPVO010000003.1, from coordinate 68,857,681 downwards.
AGTATGTTACAAATCATATGGCGTAAATGAGGGCCCAGCTGTTAGGGCAGGGTTTCCATAAATCAAAAGGTAGGCCCTAGAAGAGTATTATAAAAGGAGGAACGTCAGCCAAAAGAAAGGTATGTGAGAATATACAAGAGAACTTGAGATAGAAATAAATTGGAGAGAATATTGACTTGTCCGTCAGATTGCTAATTCTGACACCCTCGACCGGAGTGTTCATCCCTTTTTCAGGTAGCAATCAGAGGATCAAGGACGTCTAACTGGATTCTTGAGTATTTCCAAACCACTTCTCTACAGTGTTCTATTCGTAAATTTTAGAACGCTGGAGGAAAGCTTGATGTTAATTGGAAATTGGGGTTATGTTTTGGTTGTTTACCAAATTAGGATTTTTGGGTTAAGATTGTGGATTTTGGTTATTGTTGCGTATGTTGTGAATTGTAGTAGAGGAGTTCTATCTTTATAAAACAAATTGGGATTAACTACCTTTTTATAAAACATGGGAGTTTGCAATGAATGAGAATTTGGAATTACCTAAGGGTGTATTTATTATTTCGGATTATGTGATTGGTGTTTAGAGTTTTGTCATTGGTCATCGGTGGAGGATGGTATTGTTTGTTGCTAGATATAGACTATGAGTACTATGATGGATGTTAATGTGATGTTGGATGGTATTATTGATAATAAATGAACATTGTGAATAGACAATTCTATTTTTAAGTTATGGACTATGTTGTTAAAGAGGTAATTGGAACGTTTATAAATGTTGTTTCTATTATGAGACTGTTGTTGAATTGTTATGGTTTTAAGGTGTAATACTCCATGATTTGTTTTGAGAATGTTTGAAATAAAGGAAAACCAGTGTGGAATAATGGTTCGCGGAGTATATTTTAAACGAAATGAGTTAATGCAATTAGCAGATTGTGGCGATTATGGTGATGATTGAACTAGGTATATGTATTGAGGTAGTATTCTGTTGACTAGCTCCTTATGCTTTTAATATGATATTGTTTGGGGGTCCGTTTCCAGCCATATTATAGCTGGCAAAGCGTGGCGCCTTGACAGAGGCTTTCTCCTCCCTTCCGTTTATGCCCAATAAAGTGTCAAAAGGGGGTCCGTTTCCCGCTGTATCTTAGCCAGCAAAACGTGGCGCCTTGTGATAGGTTCTTCGTTCCCTTCCGGTTTGCGCCCGGTAAAGTATGACCTGAGGAGCACCTCCTTCTAGGTGAGGGCGGTAAAGTGTTATGTGTTATTGGTATTGTTAGATCTGTCATCCGTGCTATAGACCGGTGGAGAAGAGATTGGTAGTATGTATTACTTCAGTTATCTCGTTTGGATATTTATACATATTGACGGTTTTCATATTGTGGAGATGAGATTGGTAGTATGTATTACTTCAGTTATCTCGTTTGAAGTATATATGTGTTAACGGTTTTCATACCGGTCATCCTTTTAAATCCTTGGGCCTATGGTCAGGGAAGGTTATAGATATATATATATATTGGGTTGTAAATGCTTGTGGCGTATTGAAAGGTAAGATGGGGATTATGATTTGCATATGGGGTTATATTTTCAGAACGATTGTTTAAGTAAGATTCCTTAAGGTTAACGTGAGAAGTTTTATCAAAGAAACAATGAGGTTTTAAAATATTATCTTTTGGAAAAAATAATGGGAATGTGAAAGTGAATAAATCATTTTATACTGAATTGTGTCAAGAGGAACGTTTTGAGAAAAACATAGTTATATGAGCATATTTTGGATATTAAATGTCACACTATTTATATGGTATGCCATGATGCATTTATGATTATTTTTATCTATATGTTGTAATTAGTTAGGATATTTGGGATCTCTACTGGGCTTAGTGTTCATCCCACGTGTTGATAAACTTTTTTAGGTAGAAGGTTGGAGGAATCATGTATGACTTGAAGTCTCTTAATTGTTGGCCACGAGCCCTTTATCTGTTGGTCGTGTGCCATGTATTGTACAAGGGTAAATCCCTTTTGTTTTATTTATTGTTATTCAATGTAAGTCTAAGGGCATTGTACTATGTCTTATTTATATCATCATTGTTGCCGTGAGAGAATGTTATTATTTATTCTTATTTATGTTCTCAACTAAATGGAATTATTATAATGGATTTGGTAAGGAAATTCGGTTAATAAAAGTCGGGGCATGACAGTTTTTTGTACTTCTAATCCTGAGAATGACATTAAAATAATTTGCACTTCTTGCATTAGGTCCATCTAATAGCTCTATCAAGCACAAATGTAATAAATTTCATAACACAAAACACAAATAATTGTGAGACAAAGTATCTAAAAAAATGAAAGCAACGTTCAATAATGATGTAGAAGTATACTTGACATTTTAATTAGAGGTATAACCAGATAAATCGCCATAGAAGATGAAGACAATCTTTATTTTTCATCACAATAATTACATAACTCAATATATAATTTTAATGTCTCTCATTCTTCCATACGTCAATTCTCTATCAATATTGGAATGAATGCATGAATAAAAAAAATTGAACATTGGAGAAGATAAAGAGATATGGTTTGGACATTTCAATCGCTAAATTCTATTAATTAATAGTTATTAGTCTTCAATGGTCGAATTTCTAATATTTGTTAGCCATTAAAGCTGAACGCTTTAGTTTCATCTATATTCAATTGATAACTTGAGAGTGTACACGTGTCAACCCTTTATACAAATACTTGACACATTTTTTGAACATTATTAATAAGTGCACAGTGTAATTTTAATTTTCTCTTTTTTTTCCCCTGTAATTGCAACATGTTTTTTTTTAATAAGAATTTATATTTGTTTTAGATATTTTTTAATATAGAATTTTTTTTTTTAAATTTTAATGAAATGCACAGTGTAATTTTTCTCTCTTGTTTTCCGCAATTGCAACCTGCTATTTCTTAATAAAAATTTATATTTGTTTTACATATTTTTTAATATACAAATTATTTTTTACAGTTGTAATTTTTTTTTTTTTTTTTGGCAATAGCAAGCTATTATTTTTGATAAGAAATTATATTATTTTAGATATTTTTTAATATACAAATTATTTTTTTTAGATTTTTTATAAAATAATTTAACAATCTCATCACTAATCATAGTATATGAGAGAAGTTGAAAATGGTATGGTAGTAGGTATGGGAGAAGTCAAAAAGGTTTGTAGATTGGGAGAAGTCAACAAATGCTGAGGGTTTTTTTTTTACATCAAAAAATTAAAAATTAAGATTCGGATAGGAAAATTCTATGGACTCCTAACAAATTACCAAATTTTCTACCAAACCTCTCACATGGGTGTGGAACCCACACAAATCACATGTGTGTGGGTCCCACACTTATGTGAAAGGTTTGGTAAAAAATTTGATAATTTATTTGTGGTCATTAACATAACTCATTGGGATATTGGAGTTCCCACAAGACTGTGGGTTAGAATAATATATAGATAGATATGGTATCAAATTATAAAATAAAATTATAAAAAATAAATAAATAAATAAATAATAAAAAAATAAGACCAGCTTGAAACTCTCCTGTAACGCCCTCAAAAACATACATAAAACCCATCATTCTTAACATGCAACAATATAAGAGAAACAAGCATCTTTCTATTTATCAGAGTAGTTCTTACATGTTGACAACAAAAGTAAAGGCCCTATGGGCTTACAACTTTCCAAGCCAATACTTGGTTACAAGAAATGAGTACTAACTCATATACATATTAAGCCCTTGGCTTGAATTTACATGTAATACATCAAAGGAAAACAAAACAACCAAAAAGTCTGTCTGCCTCTAGCCTCCTAAGCTATGTCCTTGGAGGTGGCATGCTACCTGTACTTCAAAATGATGTCCCATATAGGGTGAGCCACAGCCCAGCAGAAATATACTAAACTAACTATAAACAATGACTAAAATAACAGCATTCGATAGATGGTCCACACTTATGTTCCCAATTTTAACACATTACAGTTTTATGACATTCAAGTCCATGTTACTTCTCATTTCCCACTTCTTTTTCAACTTTGAGTTTGAAAACAAGGCTCAGAACCTAGCCAAATAACTTAATGAGACTATGACACATCTTTAAAACACTTTTGAAATTCATAATGGATACACATTTTGGTGCTGTATCAATAACACATAAACCACTTCCATACTTCACAATTGATAACGATATACATTTTAGTGCTATATCAAATCAATTCAAACACTTCCGTAATCCACACTTGATACACATTGTAGTGCTGTATCAATGTCAAACAAAATCCGGTTTAGAGGTCCATCCCCTATCTTCCCCTAAACCGTGGAGTACATCCCCTATCTCCTCCCACACACACAATGTATATAAACGTAGATCATATACATAATCAATTAATACATAAAGTTAATGTATTATTCCAACTGCCATATTTGTTAGCATACTCAATCGATTAGTTTTAGTTCACCTAATCATCATGCATTGTCTACAACAATCAAGACTATCCTCCACCGATAGCCCAAAGCAGTTATTTCTAAACAGGAAATAAATGCACCAATGGATGTAATATCAACATTTTACCTAGGTGAGCAATTAAATGAATCCGACTACACCCTTTAATCCCGTATCTTCCCAATTTCAATATTCTCAATTCAATTCCTCATTTCTCAAAATTAATTATACCAATTAATTTGTCCAACTAATTAGGGTATTTTCCCATAACTAACATAACAACCCTAACACTCCATTTTTCTCAATAGTTCAACATTAATTTCATTTCTCTATGTCAAACATGCAAATAGGTTTGTATATATGAAAACCCCCATCTTTTGTAAAATTACACAAAGGCCCAAACTTTCTCCAAATTACCCAACAACCCCCAACATATCAAAATGTTAAAATTCAAAGACAAAGCTCATAGGAAGGAGTAAGATATCCCTACCTCGAAGTTTGAGCTCAAACAGAGATGAAAATCAAAAACCAACGTGCTCCAAATCCCAAGTTTTTCATATTAAAACGAAGCCCTCAACCCACTCTATCTTTTTAACAAAGGACTAAGGGTAGAAACTCACTCTAGATAGATCAAACCTTAGAGAGAAGACAAGTATAGAGAGGAAGAGAGTCGGATCTAGGGTTTGCAAAATGAAAGAAGATGAAAAGGTGATGTTTTCCCCGCTGCTGCCTACTGATATACAACAGGCTCGTTCGAGCGAAGAGTTGGTCGCTCGAGCGAAGAAAGTCTTGCTCGAGCCAACAACTCGAAGCTTCAGGTCTGAGACCCAGAAGCACGTTCGAGTGACAGAATGCTCGCTCGAGCTAGGAAACTCAAAACATACAACTCACTCGCTCGAACGAAGGAAGGCTCGATCGAGCGAAGAAACATAGCTTTCAGGTCAAAAAGAGACGCAAATGCACGCTCGAGCGCAAGACTTCTCGCTCGAGCCACTAGACACAAAACTCAACTCTCGCTTGAGCGACCAAACCCTGGCTCGAGCGAAAGATCCAAAACAAAGAGCTTGCTTGAGCGACAAACTTCTCGCTCGAGCGAATGACCAAAATTCTGGGCAGCAACCATTTGCTCCCAAACACAACTAACATGTAACAAACCTGTCTATCACATCCTATAACTCAAATACAAAGTACGAAAGGATGTAAACAAGATATAAACAACTGTTAACATCCACGGAACCAAGTCCGGATCACTGTACAACAAGGGTTAAAACCCGGGATCGCTATATCTCCCAATCCTATTCGTGGGCTAGGCTAAATGTCAGTTTTCATCCAAAATAAATCAATATAATAATAATTTTTTTTTAAAAAAATAAGTAAATTACTTAGATATCATGTGGTAATTATGATAAATATATCTGACTCTGATAATGGTCAATTTGAAACTATAAAGGTTTAAATTAAATTTAAATTAAATTATAGAGGAAGTATAATTAATCTTTTATATTTGAGTAAATTATACTAACACCCTTTGAGATTTTTATTTAATACAAATTCCTCCCTTACGCTTGAAAAATTATTTTCTCCCTGAGATTTGTAATCTCATTACAAATTGCTCATTGGATTGTTGATGTCATGCCCTAAAATTTTCTAAATGACTATTTTGTCATTTTTCCTACCATTTCTTCTTTTTATTATCAGAACCACATTCTATAATTTTCTATCACTAAATTCTACCTGAACATATTCTTATTAAGTGATGATATACAAATATAAAATTTATATAAAATTTTCAAACATAATGATATAATTTAATGATGACTTTTTATTTTAAAATAAAACACACCATAAACATGATTTATATTTACAATAACATCACTATCACTATCACAATATTTTTATAATATTTTTTGTATAAATTTTTATATGCGAATAGAATTTTTTATTTTATTTCCACCATAATTTTTTTTCTCATTTATTCACCCACATTTTTTACAGTATTGCCAAACACCATCATTAATATTTATTACATTATTATTATTATATTTTTATATATTTTTTGTATTTGGTGAATTTAAAAAAAATACAAAATATTATATTGTTAAGTATATCTAGATTCGATATATCTAAAAAATAAAAAATACTTAAAATATTAAAAAAATTAGTAAAAATAAAAAAAACAAACAAAATAAAAAAAACCTCAATTTTTTATGTGAGTTAAATTAAAGAAGATGATTATTATTTCATTTGAAATGACATGAACAAAATATCAACATTACTTTATTATTTTATATGTTTAAAGGATAAGAGACAAATATGTTATTTTAATCTGACATGAGAGTAAGTATAATTTTTCAAACGTGAGGCGGAAATCTATATTAAACAGAAATCTCAAAGAGTGTCAGTGTAATTTACCCTTTATATTTGTATGCATATTTTTTATACATAAAAATATAGATATATTTATAAAATATTTTAAAAAAAAATCAATGCATTAAGATGTTATACTCCAAAATCTTTTGTCTTTGGCCTATTTTGGCAATTATGAAAAAAGTCAGTTTATTGATTTATTAACTTATTTAGGTCATATTATCTCTTCATTTTTTGTACGTTTTTCAAAAAAAATTAAAAAAAGCTAATAAGCTAGCATTTTTTCTAGTTCCCAATCTGTTTGGTTTAATTTAGAATTATGATTTGAGTATAAAGTTGTATTTTGAGTTTTGAATTTTTGAATCATGATTTAAAAAGAGAAAATTTATTTGGTTATGAGTTTTGAAAATAATTTTGAAATAATTTGTAATTTTTTTTATATTGATTGATGTATAAAATGTGAGAGAATGTGAAAGAAAATATGAGAAAGAAAAAATGATTGATTAATAATATATAAAAAAAAGAGAGAGAAGTTTTAAAAGTAATTTTAAATTGTGTTTTAAAAATATATTTAGTTAATATATATTATCTAAATCATAATTTAAAATAAAATAAAATTTTAAAAAATAAATCAAACGCTATCATAAATTGTATAAAGATAACTAGCATATTACTCGTGCTATGCACGAATATAAATAAATAATCAAAAATTAGTTTTAAAATTAAAATAATAATATAAAAATTATATAAAATATGTTGTAAAAGTGATTTATGATGAATTAAATTTTATTAATTTTTATTAGAGTTACACTAATAGAAGATTTTTATTCTAATGTCATTAATTGTATTTCCTAAGTTCTTAATAAAAACCTGCATGTCATAATTTAATTGGTAAAATTTAAATAATAAATTAAAAAAAATTATTTACAATAAAATATAAATACATTTCATATTATAAGTTTCATAATTTTAATTTACCATATGATAGTAATAAATTATATTTTTTAATATACTATCTTTTTCTTATTTTGTAAAACTTAAAAATTTGTTTACTTAAAATTGTTGTCATAACTCTTCTGTGAAAACGGATTAGAATTGACTTGTGGTGTTGGACTAAAAATTAAAAGTGACCTGAAAGCTAGTTGACTAAATATTTATGCCAATGTGACATTCACCTAGTCATTAAAAATTGTCTTGATTATTTAAAATTATCTTTATTGGTTTATAACCGGTATGAGTTAGTTTGAGGGTTCTAATATGAGATTAAATATTAAAAATGAGTCCAGAAAATTTAGTTCAAGTCGATTTTTTTTTCAACATTTCTTGGTTTAAGCGTATAAGACATCTTATTTTAATAACTCAATATGATAAAAAAAATAATAATAATAATCTTAATGTTTAGGTGCTTTTTGTCAATCAATAAAAAATATTATAAATATTAAGAGAATTACATTTGAACAAATTCTAACATAATTTTTTTACTTTAAAACTCTAAGACCTACACATTTTGTTTGATTTTATCTACGTCACTAATCTTTGGAGGTTTCATGATTTTATTTATTTATTTTTTTAATGGAATGCATGTTTGCTATAATATAGATATATAGATTTGAATATTGATGCATATAAAATTATTAAACATCAAGAAAAATGAAAGATGTAGATTAATTCCTATATTTTAGTAGTATAAAAATTCAAATTTAAATTTATAACTTTCCTTTTCAATTAGTTTGGGATGTTCTAAAAAAGTGAACTTTTTGACTTATTGGCTTATATGGGTTGGGTTTGGGTTGGGTTTGATGTGATGTATTAGAGAGGTGATGTGATTTAAATAAGATGATGTGACTTAAATAAGATAGTGACTTTTTGACTTTTTGTATTATTTAGTAGATGCCAAACTTGGCCTAAATTTAAATTTTAAATAAGTTAATTAACTTTCTTTTTGAAATGTGTAAATCAAGGCTAAAAGTTATTTGAAATTTTAAATAGATTAACTAACTTTCTTTTTAAATTTAAATTTTTAAATGAATTAATTAACTTTCCTTTTAAAATGTGTAAATTAAGGCATAAAAGCTATTTAAATCTTTAAATAGATTAATTAACTTTCCTTTCAAATTTAAATTTTTAAATGAATTAATTAACTTTCCTTTTGAAATATGTAAATCAAAGCATAAAAGCTATTTAAATTTTTAAATAGATTAATTAACTTTCCTTTTAAATGGATTAATTACTATTTTTTGAATGATTCAATAAAAGTTAACCAATATAATTATTTTTAATTATTTTTTTAATTATTTTTGAATGTCTCTTATCCTTTAATAATTTTATATGCATCAATATTCCAATCTATATATCTATATTATAGCAAACATGCATTCCATTAAAAAAATAAATAAATAAAAATCATGAAACCTCCAAAGAATTATCTAATCTAGAATTCTTATTTTTTAAATAATTAAAAAAAATTATATTGGTTAACTTTTATTGAATCATTCAAAAAATAGTAATTAATCCATTTAAAAGGAAAGTTAATTAATCTATTTAAAAATTTAAATAGCTTTTATGCTTTGATTTACATATTTCAAAAGGAAAGTTAATTAATTCATTTAAAAATTTAAATTTGAAAGGAAAGTTAATTAATCTATTTAAAGATTTAAATAGCTTTTATGCCTTAATTTACACATTTTAAAAGGAAAGTTAATTAATTCATTTAAAAATTTAAATTTAAAAAGAAAGTTAGTTAATCTATTTAAAATTTCAAATAACTTTTATGCCTTGATTTACACATTTCAAAAAGAAAGTTAATTAACTTATTTAAAATTTAAATTTAGGCCAAGTTTGGCATCTACTAAATAATACAAAAAGTCAAAAAGTCACTATCTTATTTAAGTCACATCATCTTATTTAAATCACATCACCTCTCTAATACATCACATCAAAACCCAACCCAAACCCAACCCATATAAGCCAATAAGTCAAAAAAAGTTCACTTTTTTTAGAACATCCCAAACTAATGAAAAGGAAAGTTATAATTTAAATTTGAATTTTTATACTACTAAAATATAGGAATTAATCTACATCTTTCATTTTTCTTGATGTTTAATAATTTTATATGCATCAATATTCAAATCTATATATCTATATTATAGCAAACATGCATTCCATTAAAAAAATAAATAAATAAAATCATGAAACCTCCAAAGATTAGTGACGTAGATAAAATCAAACAAAATGTGTAGGTCTTAGAGTTTTAAAGTAAAAAAATTATGTTAGAATTTGTTCAAATGTAATTCTCTTAATATTTATAAATATTTTTTATTGATTGACAAAAAGCACCTAAACATTAAGATTATTATTATTATTTTTTTTTATCATATTGAGTTATTAAAATAAGATGTCTTATACGCTTAAACCAAGAAATGTTGAAAAAAAAAATCGACTTGAACTAAATTTTCTGGACTCATTTTTAATATTTAATCTCATATTAGAACCCTCAAACTAACTCATACCGGTTATAAACCAATAAAGATAATTTTAAATAATCAAGACAATTTTTAATGACTAGGTGAATGTCACATTGGCATAAATATTTAGTCAACTAGCTTTCAGGTCACTTTTAATTTTAGTCCAACACCACAAGTCAATTCTAATCCGTTTTCACAGAAGAGTTATGACAACAATTTAAGTAAACAAATTTTTAAGTTTTACAAAATAAGAAAAAGATAGTATATTAAAAATAATAATTTATTACTATCATATGGTAAATTAAAATTATGAAACTTATAATATGAAATGTATTTATATTTTATTGTAAATAATTTTTTTTAATTTATTATTTAAATTTTACCAATTAAATTATGACATGCAGGTTTTTATTAAGAACTTAGGAAATACAATTAATGACATTAGAATAAAAATCTTCTATTAGTGTAACTCTAATAAAAATTAATAAAATTATTTCATCATAAATCACTTTTACAACATATTTTATATAATTTTTATATTATTAATTTTAATTTTAAAACTAATTTTTGATTATTTATTTATATTCGTGCATAGCACAAGTAATATGCTAGTTATGAGAAAAGTTAAAAGGGATTGTGGGTTGGGAGAAGTTAATAAATGTTGAGGTTGGGTTGGGAGAAACAATAAATGAAAATTATGATTAGAATATTAGAGGTCTTACAAGATCTGTGAGTTAAAAATCACATTTTACTTAATATATAGTATAGATAGATAGATAGAGTCTCTCCAAAGGCTATTATTTTGTTGTTAGGATTCCAATGTCGTAGGTCAAACTTCTAACACACAAGAGGGACTAGAGCAATAGATACAGATTAGACATATAAATATTAGGGTAAATAAATATTAGGGTAAATTACCTACGCCCCTTTAGATTTACTAAATTATAGATTTCTTCACAAGGTTTCAGAAATTACATCTTATCCTATTGCAATTAATGCCATTGACAAAGATAGTAAATTGACTAAAATGCTCCTAATTGTGTTATGTAGAGAAATGATGATATTTGGCTAATATATCAAATCAAGTCAGTCAATAGTTGTTCAGTACTTGTTTCATAATTTTTTTTTAAAAATTAAAAATTAATTTGGTTAAGAAATAAAAAATAAAAAATAATTAACATTTTATATAATTTTATTTTTGAGAGGTTAGAAATAATTTTTATAAATTAAATATATATTTTTTATATTTATTTGTATTAAATTATGAAATTTATTTCTAAATAACAAATCAAATATGGTTCAAAAAACTTAGGCAGCGTTTGGTTTAGAACTCAAATCATGATTTGAATCAAAAAAATTCAAAACTATTTTCAAGACTTATAACCAAATTCTTTTCAAAACTATTTGTAAAACTCTATTTAAAAAAAAAATCAAAAAATATTTTTTATTTTGCTTTTAAAATTATTTTTTATTTATTATTTTTTTAAAAAATATGTTTTTTATTTTTGAATTAATTACTATTTTGTTTTGTTATTTTTTAAGTATGGACCAAATAATTTGTTATGATTTAGATATATATGGGGCAATCTAAATTTTTTTAAAAATTTTAAAAAATTCAAAAAATTTAAAGCAAAATATTTAAATATTTTTAAAAATATTTAGAAAATAAAATAAAATATTTAAAATTAAAAATTATTCAAAATAAAAAATATGTATTTAAAATAAAAAACATATTTTTAAAAAATACAGTGCACAAATGTAGTAAATATAGTGCACATTTAAAAAAACAAAAAATATTTACCCTACAAAATAAAATTATTTTTTTAAACATTTAAAAAAGTAAATCCAAAAAATTTCAAAATACAACTCAAAATTCAAAATTATTTTCAAAACTCATGACTAAACAATTTTTTAATTTTTTTTTTATTTTGAAAACTTATTTCTAAAACTCAAAACTCAAAATACAACTCAAAACTCAAATTATGGTTAAAAAACTAAACCAAACGGAGGCTGAATTTCTTTTTCCATCTAACGTAAATCTTTTGTCAATTTTGTTGGCTTAACAAAGGGAATTCAAGTTAAATCAGGTTATTCAGTGCTTTGGAAAGGTATCAGGAGCAATATCATCCATCAAGATTTATTTTCGTGATGTCAGCTTACTTCTGTCAACAATTCTTAACATTTACTTCACGGCAGGGGATAAATTATTATGTAAATATAAATTTCAGGGGATGAGATGTAATTTCTAAAATCTCAAGGGGAATCTATAACTTAGCTAAACCTAAAAAGGTATAGATAATTTGCCCTAAATATTAAAAAATTATATCACGGTTCAGAGACATCACGTGGCTTTGCCCTTGATCATCACAATTCACCCCGTCTTATTCTCTAGTTTTTCAATAATCTGACACAATCATAAATTCTACATTTTTCATCAATCACAACTTACTTAAGCATCACGTAATCATGTTCGGACCACCAAATAATTTCACATAAATATTATTCAGATAGGCTTGCTCGATTCATGTTTTGGACAGTAGGTCTAGTTTGCACTGTTTTGGGCCTACTAAGGTGCTAGTTTGACAATTTAGATCATTCAAATTATAAATTTTGTTGAGTAAATTATTTATATAAAAAATTAAATTGATTGAATTTCAAAAACTATATAATCAAAACACATTTCATATAAAAAATATGAAAGAAAAATATAATTTTGAAAATATATCCATTCATTTTTTTAACAGAAATATAAATTAACCATGTGATTACCAAAATTTAATGAACTTAATTTTTTTTAAATGAATGATCCACTTAACAATTTGAACGGATCAAATCATCGAGACGGGCCTTTGTAAGCCCAAAATAGGGTAAACTGAACCCTCCAGTCAATAGCATGCGCTGAAGACAAGCTAGGCTGACATGATATTAAGAAAAAATTAAATTCAGTTAAAATAATAATTACATATCAATGAGAAATGTTATAAATATTAATAATTATATTTTTATATTTTTCATCAACTTGTAATAATTTTGTAGAAATACCACTAGGTGACATTTCCACGTGATATCATGGAAAATCTAGTATTACTTTAAAAAACAAAATGAGGATAAATGCTCTACAAAAAGAAGAAAATCTGTATACGTCTAAAAAATAAAAAACCATTTTTTTCTAATTGTTTTTTTTTTTAACTTTCTTATCTGTCTTGCATAGACTAATTTTAAAAAGGTAAAAAATAAGCTCAAAGAGTCAATTGTTTTGACTTTTTGTTCCCTAATCAAGTACAACTTAGAAGCCTAAAGATTAAAAAAAATAAAAAACAAAAAAATCCAATATTTTAAAAAGGTAAAAAATAAGCTCAAAGAGTCAATTGTTTTGACTTTTTGTTCCCTAATCAAGTACAACTTAGAAGCCTAAAGATTAAAAAAAATAAAAAACAAAAAAATCCAATGTTGGAAATTATATAAAATATCATTTGAAAATAATATAATTAAATCCTACACTTTTGACATAATTACATTGACTTCTCTCAAAATTTTAATTCACATAACATTTAAGTATTTTTTTCATTAGTAATTCATTAATAATATGAATGAAATCAATGATATTACAATTACTTTTCTATAAATATATATATTATCTTTGGTTCCAGTGTCTCTAAATGATTAGAATTGATTTTTGTCATTTTAACCATAGTAAAAGAGAAATTAATGTAATTATTAAATAGTAAAAGACTAACTGCATTTTTTTTTCTAACTTTAAGCGAGATGAGTGTAATTTATCGAAAATATAATAAAATGTGTAAAAATATATTAATATCTGAAAAATCTAACTACTCCTTTTTTTTTTTTTTATATTAGGTGAATTACAAATACATCTCTGAGGTTTGCTTAAAATACAGATTGTTTCACGTGGTTTGAAAAATTACAAATGCCCCTTATCAGAGTTTTTATTTAATAGAATTAATTAAAAAAATAAAATTCATAATTACTCTTCTATACAATAATAAAATTATCTAAATTATTAATTAAAATATATTTTTAATAGTATTAAAAATTATTAATTAACTTGATAATTTATTATAAAATTAAAAATCTCAAAAGATAAAATATTAATGAATGATATTTTAATTAATTATGTGTTTGTAATTTACCCATTTATACTATTGATATTTCTCAAAATATTAGTCCCTTATTCTATTTTGCATTGTCTCAAAATATTAGTCTCTCTTCAAAAATTAAGTACAAAAATAATATAAATTTCTTATTTTATCTTTTTTTTTAAATTAATAAATAATATAAAAAGTACAATTATAACATTGATATTTTAAAAAATATGTTACCAAAAGGATAATTTTGAAAAATTAATTTTTTTAAGTATAATACTACCAAAAACAAATTAAATTCCCAAAAGGACAATTATTTTGGGCGGAGCATCTTTTGTAATTTACCCATTTATATTTCATTTTAAATACGTGAACCCAACCTTATTTCTGGTTTAGCTCAAGCAAGCTAGTGATGACTTGAGCTGATCTGTGAACCTTCTCTCTCTCTCTCTCGCAGAGCTGCACGGAACGAGGGTTTTCAGGTGTGATCTTCTCTACCCAGTTGAATACTTCAAGTTTTCATGCATTCAATCTCAGTTTTCTGAATTTTTTTCGAGGGTTTCCATTCATATGAGAGAATTTGTGAAATTACTATTAGTTTTTCAATTCGTGTTGTTCGGCGAAACTAGGGTTTCTAGGAACGGTTTTGAAGCAGTTGCAGTGGTTCATGGCTTCAACATTGTTGTCTAGAAGGCCCCCATTTTCTAGGGTTTTTGGTTTCGTAACATAAAGTTAATGACTTACTCATGACTGCTCACCAGCTTTGCCTCAAACAATATGGGTTCTTTCCATTTATTTGATTAAACCCATTTTGCATGTATGAAGTGATGAATTATTATTTGTATTTATTGAGAGAGATTGAATGAATAACGATGCCAATTCTTAAAAATGCCTGCCTTATCTACCCTTCAATTTTTATCAGGTGGCTTGTTGTATTTTTATTTTTTTATTTTTTTTTGGGATAGAATTTAGATTAAAATTCAACACATCTAGTTGGAATAGAATTCTCTGCAATAATATCTTGCAATAATGTGTTTTGAGCTTGAACCACCATGACTTGTGTTTTGGGCTTAAACCGCTTACTTAACCATCATTACAAGATTATTGGAAAGAATCATAGTCCCATCTAGTTGAATGGATGCTTATTACGTTTAGTTTTAACCAAAGGGTTTTTATTTTTTGTTTGCTGCAATAGCTTTTGTATTGTTTCTGATGTGAATTTCCTAATAATGGAATGATTAATTAATAATTAATTAATTTATTTTTTGTTTCCTTGGTATCAGGGAGGAGAGCTCTAATTGCTCAACTTAACCTGAAAGGATGGCAACTGACAAACAATCTAGTCGCAAAAGTAAGGATGATAATGAGAGTAATAGTCCAAGAAAGAAGACCATTATTGATAAAGATTCATCTACATCAGGCTCTACAACGCCAGATACCACTGGTTTAAGAAGGTCAACTAGGGAGACACCATCGCGGAAACAGATAAGCTCAAGCCCTTCAACTGCAAGGAAGTCTGAGTGGATTGAGAATAGGACGCCAATGACAACTCCAGTTAAGAGGAAATCTGAGATGGTTGAGAAAGAGACACCTAGTCCTTTGAGGAGGTCTGACAGGGGTAAGAAACACCTGTCATCGAGCTCTTCTGGTTCAAAGAAGTCTGAAGGGGGGTCTGGTTCATCGGATGTTAAATTGAAAAAGTTAAAAAGAGAGAAGAGTGTGATACAGTTGACATTGGAAGCTAGGGAAATAAGTAGAAGAGAAAAACAAGATCCAAAATCTGTTGGTGTGAAAAAAAAGAGAATGGATGCTCGTACTTATAAGTCTTTGTTTAAGCAACAACGAAGAAGGGAGACTGTGCCAGGTAGCTAAGTTTTTCTCTTAGCTCCATTTCCCCTCTTTTTAAGAATTTTATTGTGCATTGTTCATCCTGTATTTTTATATTCTCGTGAGAGTGAAAGAATTCACATGCAAATTGCAATTTACCTGTTTCAAGGGGAAAATGAAACACCACGATTTGTCCATAGTTCATAGTATGGCTGGAAGGCTACATGTTTGTTCTGTTCTGTCTAATGGCTATTTTCTTATAACCAACTAGTTGTATGATTGCATTCTCAGCTTTATTAATCTTTGCTTTCACAGTTTTGTTAATCTTGCTTCTGTTTTCTCTGTTTTTATATGAATTGTTATTATTGTCTTTTAATGTAATAGATACTGATGAGGAGCTGGAAAGGCCAGATAAATTGTCTCATGTTGACAGTAGCTGTTGCGGAGGTAGTGTTTCTAAACAAGTGGAAGATGAAGAGGATGGGAGTGATAAGTTTCCGGAGAGGATGGGAGAAGAATGCACCGAGGGAGCTCGTGAAGGTTGTGCGGAGAGATCGAATTGTAGGTTAAGAAATTTTGATGCAGAAGCATTAGGAAATCATGGTGAAGTAGGAGTTTCATGCTCAAGTCAGAAGCATAGTTCTAGGGAAGAAACTTATGAGACTTCCGAAGGAAATGATTTAAATGCCTCAATGACTGATCAAAGAGTCGATGAAACTCTTGATGGTGCTGAAAGTGTGCAAGTGGATTGCTCTGCAGTGGTGAAGTTGCAAACTCCGGAGTTAGTAGGTTCTTCTTGTATGGGAAGATTACGTGATGATGATATTGATGAGGAAACTGGCGACAAAGTGTCATCTAAAAGAAAGAGGTATACAGTGGAGATGGATTCTAAAGCTTCCGCAAATTTGAAAGTGAACGTATATGCACCACTAATGTGGATGCTGTTTCTCCACCATCATCTGGATGCAAAAGGGATAATTGTTTTGGAACTTGTCTTACATGTTCCAAATGGAAAAGGTATATGTATTATCTTTTCATTTATTCTTTAGTCTGAAGGTATTTGTATTATGAAATGACTTGTTTTTGTGGTCTTTCTTTCTTTACTAGTTATCCCTCCCATCCAAATTATCTCCATCCTCATCCAACATAAAAGAATTATTGTCCCATTATCCCATTTTTGATCCCACCCTACTCAAGCACACTACAACTAATATTCAATCCTCCACAAAAGTAATATGGAAATGAAACATAGCCTAAGGGTTTCAAAAGGTGGAAGAGAAGTTATTACTTTCACAGATAGTAAAGTGTTGGAATTTTCCTTAGTTTCAAATGGGATTAGTGGTTTTTAGCAAACTAGGTTTTTTTGAATTTTTTGGACAGTAACTATCAAGGGTTTTCCTCACGTATAGGTTGGTTAGGGCTTGGGGCATCCCCTTGTAGTTGTGTAAGTTTTTTGTTTTAATTTGTGACTTATTCACCCAAAAAAACACTATTACGGGTTTGGAATTTGAAATAAAATGAATTTGTTGAAACATAGAGTAGAAGAGTATGGAAAGGTTTAGCTTTGTCCAATTGCCTTGTTTGGAATTGAATTAATGCTTTGTTTTTTTGAAACTTTTGGTTGCGATCTTGAAACTAATGCACTAATAGTTGCATTAGTGGTAGTAGTAGTGGCGGCGGCGGGGTTGAGGTGGAGGTGTTGGGGCAGCGGTAGTATTGGTGGTGACGGCATCAGCAATAGTGGTGTGGTGGTAGTGATAGGGTAGTGGTGGTAGTGTTGGTGGTGGCGGCAGCAGAGGTGGTGGTAGTGGCAACGGCAATGGCGGTAGCGGTGGTGGCGGCGATGGTGGTGGTGGCATTGGTAAAACTTTAGTTCGGAAAGCATTTTTGTCCAGATAGGCTTGTTTTTCGTTGACTATGAAAAATGTTTTCCGTTGTACCAAACACCAGAAAATGCGAAAAATATTTTTTGGAAAATGTTTTCCCCCAAAACAAATGGAGTGTAAATATATATAGAGATTAATGGTTGTTGTTAGTAGAATAGCAAATCTAATAGCAGAGAAGAAGAATAAGAGTAATGAGGAGGAGAATCTTCTAGGAATTTCACTTAGTATTCTTTAGGTATTGCCCCTAGGATTAAAATTGCTTTGTACAATCACTTATGAGTTAAAAAGCTCTCTTAGATGTCTACATAAAGGAAGGTTTCAGCATATTTCTCTTCATAGTATGACTTGATTGAATGTAAGTTAACGGAGTTCTATAGAAAATATATGACTAGATTCTTTGGATGAAACTTGAAAGGGTATGACAAAGAGTAAAGACCATTATAACTACAACACTTAGTATGCATATGAGGAAGTGAAGTTGGGAATTAATGTTATTTTTCTCATTTTGTTATTCCTAGATATATTTTTTGAGACGGCGATCTATTGAGAAATATTAAAAAGCAATTTTTCTTCTTCATTGTATGAGAGAGCAAATGCACAATTTGATATATTATACCATATTCAAAGGGGACACAATATTTGGTTATATACGATAATATGACCTAAATCACTAGTAATAATAAATTGTAATACATATCAACTTGCTGTAATCTTAGAAATATAGGTAACAATAATAGTTGGTTAAATATTAGTTGTTTACATGATTATTTTTAGAAAACAGTTAAGTACTAATAATTTGTTACTGGTAATTTAGTAATTTATTGTGAATAGTTTCTCAAGAAAATGTATTATTAATAGAACCTTTTTTTTTGGGTGGTGATACGAGTTCCTATATACCAATGTTTTAAAAGACTCTAAGCGCACCGAGGCGATAAGGTCTCCTATAGCCTAAGCGCGAGGTGTGAGGCGAGGCATGCGCCTCACCAAAGCGAAGCACAAGTAGTAGAAGAAAAGTAAAATTATAAAATAGACAAACTTTTCAACATGATAAATATATATATAGAATTTCAAAAATCATAACCATTTTTGATAATATTTAAACATAACATTCAACCTTCTAAAAACTAGAAATATAATATCCAACAAAAGATATTAAACATAGTATTCAATCTTTTGTCACTTTCTGCTTTCTTTTGACCACGGTTGGTCATTTTATATTGAAGAGTTTTGAAACCTTGTGGCTATGCCCACAAAAAAAGCACTTAATCAAAAGTTGGAATTGAAAAATATGTAAAGCCCATGAAGCCTCTGCGTTGTGCCTCAAAAAAAAGCTCTCGCCTCAGCACCTAAGTTGCGCCTTTGCACCTCACCTTGATTTGTTTGAAGCACAACACTTCACGCTTAGGCGTGCCTTTTAAAACACTGTTATATACGGATGTCATATACTTAATTAGACTTGTTATTGAAATGAAATTTTTATAGGATCTATTAAAAAAATAGTAAACCGACTACTAACTATTAAATTAATACTTAATTTCTAAAGTTAAGCTTATGCATAATACAATATTAGGAATTATTATTATTATTTCTTACGAACGTATCCTAGGCGTACTTATATCCTATGTTATTTAGATTTTTTTCATATCACCCTAACCTTATCATACTGTATTGGTATTTGAACCCATGATAGGCGATCTGCAATATCATTTTATTGTAAGTTTTAGCATTCTACATTTATGCTAGATGAATTATCAACCATATAATAAATATTGTTATTTTTGTAATGCCTTGAATTAGGATAGAGTGGAGCCTGAAGTCAAAGTTCAAGGATTGGTTGACAAAAACAACGGCATTGCACTACGGAAGGAGTCTGCTTTAGATGTTACATGTTTCATCTGCAAGCTTGGTGAAAAGCTCCTGTGGGTAAACCTTTTTTTATATCCATTTAGTGTTTCAAATGACTGTTAGTATGTATACAATTAAACCTTTAGTAGTTATTTTTGAATAACTTAATAATCTCCAACAAACAATAATTTTTTGAAAAACAACTTCGTTCCTTGGTGAATATGAATGTTTATAATATTCAATATCAATAATTAATAAGCTTTTGAGATAATTCTTGTATACTAGTAATTATTAGCATGAAAAAATACACTCAAGCTCATATATAATTAACAAGAATTACGAGTAGCTTCAATTTATTAGTTCGAAGAAAATGATTCAGAATTTCTTGACAATTTAGACTATAATAAGTTTTTTGAAAAAAATTATTATGATAAAAACACATGCACTAGTCATAATTTTGTGCTTGTGACATGGTCTTAAGTAGAACTCAATCCTAAAAGTTACTTGTGAAGTGATGATACCCTCACGCTTATACATCACACATCCCCTTTGTACCAATGTGATATGTGACTTCGCTTCGCACTCTCTCATGCCTAGTGTGCAGGGCACAAGACATGCACCCTACTCAACATTGCAGTACTTCAAGCTCTAATATAATGTAAGTTTGAGGAGGGAAAAAATGTGTTGCATTCTATTACTCCATAATACTCAAATTACTTAGTCGATTACACTAATAATAATAGAGAGAAACTTTAAAGACAAAAAGATAATAAAGATACAAAAAAACCCCTAAACTAAATAGCAAAATAAATACATTTCTCTACAATGCTCAAACTTGTATACCATGAATAAATTTCCTTTATTGGGAATTAGGGTGAAATTTAATACCGAATAAGTAATTTATAAATCTCCCATGATTATTAGTTATTAGAGAGTTGATTGTATATTGAATTAAACTTATTTACTTATTCGTTTTTGTTGTGGAAGTATAAGCTTTATTAACATTTTAAGTATGGCTTTACCCTAATGGAGTTATTTGTATACAGTTATTCCTATTGCTTTTCATAATATATTGTTTGATTTATATATAGTTTTGGCTTCATGTATCCAAATGCTTATTGTTGGTTATAGAGGTTTTTGTTCTGTAAGCATGCTCCAGTCCTTTGGAATAGTGTGATATATGCTGTACTTTAGGTTATTTGGATGGAAAGAAATGTGAGAAGTTTTGATGTTTGAAGTGAAGATCTATGGGGGAAGATATGTTAATTGTCATCTTTTTGGGTTTCAGGTTACCCCCCTTTAAAGGGGTGCCTTTGTTTTTGATTTCTAGAGATTAGAAGGTTGTTTGTCACTTGTAATGACATTACTTTTCCTCAATTTTCTTTTTGGGACTTCTTGTTTCCCTTGGGGGATTTTGTATTTTCTTAATTTTCTTATTTTAGTTAAAAAAAAAAATCATTTTCTGATAAAAGAATTTTTTTTTTCTTTTCTTCCCCTTTGTGGAATTTATTATGGTGTTCTGCCCAAGGTCATCTTTAACCCTTGATGTGATTTGGTGTCTATATCATACCTTTATGGATAATTTCAGGTGCTGTGATGGAAAGGGTTGCAAGAGAAGTTATCATCTCACATGTTTAGATCCACCTTTGGATGATGTCCCACTGAGAGATTGGCACTGTTTCTCGTGTGTGAAGAAGAAGATAGAATTAGGTGTCCATTCAGTGTCTGAAGGAGTAGAGTCAATTTGGGATGCTAGAGAAATAGAGGTGCAAGACACTGAAGGTATGGGAAAATTAGTAAATTTTACTGTATCATCAAGAAAAAACAATTAGCAAAATATACTTCTAATATTTATATAAATTCTGTGCTTGAATTGTACACTCCATATCTATTTTCTACAGATGGATGGTTCTCATTTTTAATGATTTTCTTTTGGTAATTTGGTGTTTCTTTATAGGATCACGAAAACAGAAGCAGTATTTTGTTAAATATAAAGGTCTTGCTCATGTTCACAACCATTGGGTACCAGAACCTCAATTGCTTCTTGAAGCACCATTGCTTGTTTCAAAGTTTAACCAAAATAATCAGGTTAAGTAATTCTTAAATACTGTTATGGTTCTATTCTTAGTTGGGTCTTTCATTCTGCAGTGATTTGTCAAAGCAAGTTATGCATTTGATTCCTTAGAACTACAAATTCAGGATCCTTGCTGTAACAAGTCTATTGCTTTCCAGGCTATGAAGTGGATGGAACAGTGGGGAGTGCCACATCGTTTGCTAAAGAAAAGGTTGTTAAGGTCTCCCAAGCAGCAAGATGACTATCACAATGGGCATACTGTTGATATTTCTGATTGTGACTCTGAATGGCTTGTTAAATGGTGTGGCCTTGATTATGAGTGTGCTACGTGGGAGTTGGAGAATGCTTCTTTTCTGCATTCACCTAAAGCTCAGATCCTAATAAAAGAGTATGAAAATCGTCTTCAGAGGGCAAAGAGAGTTGTTTCTTTCTCTCTAGTAGATAAGGTGCCTCTGGACACAGAATATGGAAAATCAATATATATTCTTAGTTTATTGTCTTGTTTGAATTTCTTGCATATTGTTTTTTTGTGAATCTGGTAAGATGAATCCTTCAAAACTGATTTGGCAACAGTTTCTACACAAGCCCTAGAAATATGCTTTCAACTGTCTTGTAAATTCTTATTATCCATGTAGATTTTGAAAATCAGTGCATTTATAACTGTAAACAAATACGTAGCTGTTTTGGATTCAAATCATTGATGTTAGACTGGTGATCCGGCACGGTTTGTGATTTTGAAGGTTTTCTTTCCTTCTAATTCTTCAATTGAAAGAAAGCTCTGACTTGCTAACTTTGAGCTAGATTTGGTGTGTCCCTTCCTAAAGTACGTAAAAACTGAAGTTCCACCGGAAGTCAAATCTCCTATGCTTGTATACATGGAAAGATTATTTTGCTTCATGCTTGGCATGTATTGGACATCTGTGTTCCATTGCTCTATTTATGTTTTTGACCCATTTTTTATTTATCCAACACTTTCCCAATGGCGTTGGAGTTGTTTTATCTATGTTACAAGACAAGGGTATGGCTTAAACATCAATGTCGCATAGCTCAGATGTGAGCCAACCCTCACCAAATCTGGCATTGAGATTCTTTAGTTTCCCTGGAGCAGAATCATTATGTGTTCAGATGGTGTATATTGTTTGAGCTTCATTAGTAGTCGCTCACTGCAGTTGTGAATCACATCTAAGTTAGGAGGTAGATTGGTACAGTCCACTGCTCATTAAACAACTGGTCATGTCAAATGCATTAGTTTTCTTCTTTATATTATTAATATTACGTGTTGTGATGCTAATCAATGGTGACATTATATTTGTATTGGTTTGTGATATAATATAAGTGAATACTGCAGAATACGAAGGGCTCCTTTATCAAACTTTCGAAGCTGCCAGTTGAAGTCTTACCTGAAATTGATTATAATCAACTAAGCCCTGTTAACAAGCTGCGTGATTATTGGCACAAAGGCCGGAATGCTATTGTTATTAATCGCCAGGTGATGTAATATGATCAGTTTTCACATCATTCCTCCATTTATTTGTAATGAGTTTGTTATTGCTAAAAGAGCATTGTTGAGTAATCATTTACTGATTCTTGTAAAGAATGGAGCAGATGTACTAAAGCATTTGGGGATGCTTTTGTACTTTTTTCTCTCTCTCTCTCTCTCTTTTTTTTTTGAAGAGTTGGAAGATTTAACAAAGGGTACAACTCTACAAAACTTATGTAATCATCTAAAAAAGAAAAATACAAAAGATAGATCCCAAAACTCCTTATACAAGCCTCAAGAAACATACACACCCAACCAACTGTTCAAAGACTAAAATAATGCATCTACTTTACAAAAGGTGCTTTTTCAGCTTCTAACAATGATTTCCTCGTCTTCACTAGCCTTATGATATCTGTTGCATAAGTTCAGATGCTTCTCCCTGAATTGTCTCCTCAAACACAAAAAAAAAGGCACTAAAATGCTTTTTAGGTAAATCCCCTCCTGAAGAGCATGCCCTTTAGAAGACATCACTGCTGTACTATTGTCAACCAAACACCTGACCTTATCGTTCTCAAGTAGTGTTTGGTTTACTGGAATGAAACAGAATGGAATGATCATTCCATCAAAATGTTCATTCCCATGTTTGGTTGAGTAGAAAAATAATGACAAAATGCATTACACATAGAATCATCATTCACCATTTTAAAGGAATGATCATTCCATATGAGAGCCTAAGGGATGATCATTCCATTCCATACCAACTCATTCCAGTGAATCAAATAGAGCATCAGTGTATTTTTCCTCTATAGGCCCGCTACCCTTTTGTCCATCAAAATTAACCACCTCTCTCATTTTGCTTACCGGCTAAAGAAAACTACTTATCCATGGTTTTATGTTTTCTTGGTGAGCAGAAGTTATTATCTTTAGTTTTTCATTCTGCACAACTGATAAGGGCAAGGGTATGGGATGTGGATGACCCCATGCCCAAATCAAGCACTTAAGATTTTCTAACATCTCATCATGGAAGAAGGTCATAATTGATAATAAAGAAAACTTTCTTAGTTCCCACGTTGATAGGGAGATAACAATACACTCTTTTCCCATTGAATCCCATTCAATTCAAGTATATGCCTAAACTGTAATAATATTTTTTGAGACCTGAGATGCTTTATCAGCTTTTCTTTATGAGTTCATCATTCATCCTCCTCCTCCTCCTCCTTTCTTTCTTTTTTTGGGGTGGTAATTTGATAATTTTTTTCAGAATGCCAATGCATATTATTCAAAACGTTTTGACTGAATGACATATTACTCTTGGAAAAATTTTGCTGGAAAGAAAGGATTGACTGAATGATATGTTACTATCGCTCAATTTTGTTGGAAAGACAGGATCTGCATAATTAGCATATTTGTAATTTCTTTGTTTCATTTTCTTTTGCTCCATATCTGAATGACCCAAAAATTTTGTCCATTTTCACTCTCTTCATTGATCTAATGTGTGATTCATTTATGTGTTCATTTATTTTTTCATATCTCCTTTATTTATTTATTTTTCTTTTGCAACTCTGGTAGTTCTCTTGATTTGTCACTCCTGCAATTATTTATGTGTTCTATTTGTTTTATTATGCAATGCTTGGGCTATATTTACTTTTGTAATATTGTGAACCGAATCCCCCTTTTATTTCTAGGGTGTTCTTTGGTTAGTGATAGCTTTTGCAAGTTGATAATGTGATCACATGTTTGGCTTTTGAGAGAGTTCATTGTGTCAAGGGTTGGTTATGTTTCACATGCACTAGTAATTCATGTAGTGATCTGATGGATCTTTTTTACAGGAGCGAGTAACGGAGGTGGTTTTGTTTATCTTGTCTTTGCTGTCCGATGTTAGTCAGCCTTCCCTCATCATTTCAAATTCCAGTGTTCTTTCCTTATGGGAAGCTGAGTTCTCGCGATTGGCACCATTACCGATGTTGTAGTTTACGGTGGAAGCAAAGATAGTAGAAGAATTATCAGGACATTGGAGTTTTCTGAGGATGGGGGTTGCACAATGTTCCAAGTACTTTTATGCCCTATAAATGCCCTTGTTGAGGTAATTTTATTTATTTATTTTGTATAAGTATATATTAAAAAAAGGTGCACAAAAGGGGAGCGCCCTCTATGCTCTAGAATATACAAAAGAAAAACTATAGATCTCCCTGAAGCTCAATTGCCCTATGAAATCAAGAAGATAAAAATAAAAAATAAAATTCAGTAAAATACCCTTTGACCCAAAACTTAAAAGAACAAGTGAGATCCTCTTTAACCTATGTACTGTCATCTCCGCATCCTAAATTTTTTTCAGTTTCTCTCCCTCCATAACCACATCAAGCACATATATCCATTTCCTTTCTCACCCTGTTGGGATGAAACCTACTTGCCCAGCACTTGAAAAAAAGGATGGAAGTTGACATAACCTAGAATATACCAAAAATGGAAAATGGCATACTCTGTAGATCTTTGGCAACCTTGCAATGAAGTGATATTTGACTTATTGATTCATTGGTTCTCTTTTAATACAACACCAGTCGGGTAGCAGGTAATCCTTTTGTTTAAGGTTTTAGTCCAAGCAAGAAAAGACCTTAGTTATTAAAGGCGACAAGTGCACTGAAGTGCCACGGTTTCCTAGGGCCTAGGCACAAGTCGAGGTGCGAGCTTTGTGGAAGTAAGTTTCATGTTGACGATAAGAAATAGATAATTTAATATAAAGGTTCAATATAAGTAAAATGAGATATTAAATTTTTTAAGACACAAATACTGACAAACACCAATATTTTATCATAGACAAATAATTCAAGGTTTACATAAACACAAACATCTAACTCATAAATCATAAACATTTGAAAAAAGGAAAGAAATCGAAGTGTCAAGCAAGAGAAGCATAGAGAAGGAGAAAGAGATTTGAGGAGATGAAAAAGAAGATCAACAACTGTTAGTCAGGTCAAAGAGAAAGCTCTATCCAACCAACGTCTTTGTATAATTAAGGTTCAAAAAGTGTTGGGTTGCAATGTATGTTTGGGTTTTAATCCCTTGGAGTAAACAAAAAATGAAATTAAGTGAAATCAAGGCTAGTAATAGTAATTGTCAAGGTTTTGAAAAGTGGTTGCGGTCACCATAACGGTTGCGGTGATGCGGTAGTGGTTATGGGGTGTAAAGGCCGTAGCGTAATGGTTGCGATAATCGGAACCTTAATTTTTTTTTTCCCCCACAATTTGAAGAAAACTTACTGATACGCATATTTTTTTTTTCTTTTTTCAGAATCACATTTATTGGGGTTTAAAATAAATTTTGATCAATTTTTGTTAATTTTTAAGTATTATCCAACATATTTCATATTTTCAAATCACTATAAAAGGAGCTTTTTACATTTTATTTCAATAGTTAATGATTTTAAGAATAATTGATTTTAAATGTCTACAAATTTTTTTTACCAATACCTGAATTAATTGAATAAAAAATATTCACAATTATTAAATGAACGGATTATAAAATAAAATTTGTGCCATAAATTAAAAGAAAAAATTTAAAGAAAAAAATTCATATAAGATTTTTTCTTTTGGTTTGGATCACTTGAGTGTTTGTTCTTTTTTTTTTGTAAGCTTTTGCTTTTTTTTTTTTAAGGGAAAACGAAGCTATTCAGAATATTATAAAAGGGTGTAACGGTGTCTAACGGATCGTTACGGCCGTTATGTAACACTAAAACGGCCGTTACACGTGAATTTCCATCACACCGCTATAGCGGCCGTAACGGGTGGCGGTAACCACCACCATCATTACGTAACGGTATTATGTAATGGTTGCGGCTGTTTTTTAAAACCTTGGTAATTGTAGTAAATAAACATTTTAAAAGAAGTGCACATATCATGTGCCTTGAGCCTAAGGATAAAGTGCATGCTTCATGCACCTTTATAGTGCCTGTTTTATATCTCCTGGCTTGAGATGTTTCGAAGCTCAATGATTGCGTCTTGATGAGCCTTGGACCTAGGGGCATGCCTTTAATAACACTAGGTAGACCTGATCTCCATCTAACTTTCCAAGGGAAAGTTCTCTCTCCCCTACTCATTAGAATGGAGTGGTAGATCTGGAGCCCATATAAGATCTCAAAAAATTTATCCACCTTCTCCATTTTTTTTTTTTTTGGATAAACAAGTAATCAAATATTATTAGAAAGCATCAAGGCGATGCAAATAATACAAAAATAGAACCCTCAATGGGCCAAAAGATAAGCAATCACATCATCCACAAAATCTACAAAGGCCAACACATCCGGATCTACCGAAACTGTAACCCAACTATGAAGCACCAAGAGAAGCCTATTCTCCAACCATGGCACCGAATGAGAAATCCCCTGGAAAGTTTGTTTGTTACGCTCCAACTAGATCAACTAAATTAAACAATGAGCATCAAGCATCCATACCTTCTGCTTACGTTTCCCCACTCACCCCCACCAACTTATGAGTACCTCCACAATCGTACCCGACTGAACCCAAACCAACCCAAACAACCAACACTAAGCAACCAAAGCTGAGACACAACTGAGCAATGAATAAGTAAATGATCCACCAACTCTGCATCAAAACAACACATACAACACCAATTTACCAAAATGTGACGGCGTCGAATCAAATTATTAATAGTCAAAATACGCCCTAAAGCCGCTGTCCAAACAAAGAAAGCGACCTTGGACGGGGACCCCGTCTTCAATTTTTAATCTTGTATTAGACTCCTATGAAACTCTAGAATCTATAATCACAAATAATCTGTGACTATTGCATTCTTTTTTGCTGCTATATTGTTCAGCTCTAGGAAGGCTTGTGAGTTTCTAACAAGGCATGTTCCCATACCAAATATCAAACCATTATTTATCTCTATCTGTTTTCAACTACAAAACTCACACATGCAAAAAAGTTAGACCACCCTTTTTGAATTGCTTTCCACAATCCCACCCCATATGAACACGTCACCTTTCTTCAGGTCCATCTCCAATCTTTCAACTAAAATTTTCATTTCCTCCAAAAGCTTATGGCCTCCAATTCGTTTCATCATAACCATTTCCTTACTAGAGCTTGATTAAACCTCTAAAAGTGTTTTCCCTACCCATCTTAATTTGCTTTAGCACATGCTTATACATGCAACCCATCATGCTAATAGGTTTAAAATCTCTTAATTTTGTGGCCCTTCCTTTTATCGGAATCATAATAATAAAAGAGGTATTCAAGCTTTTCTCAGAGGACGCTGTCTCAATTTGTTGAAGTAATGATTATCAAAATCATAACATGAAAGGCCTTAGGTTGTATTTGTTTAACAGATGTTATGGTTTGGAAATGGGAATCTCATTTCCAATTTTCCATGTTTGATCGGTTTCATTGAGCATGGGGAGGGGTGGTGTTCTCATTGTTATTTCCATGACAAACAAAATTGTGTATAAAAAAAGTTTGATGCTGATATTTATTAAAGTTGATTGATATGTAGAAATAAAATTATGCTAGAATATAATAATAATAATAATAATAATAATAATAATAAATATGTTAAATTAAAATAAAAATATTATATTGTGGATGATGTTTTGCTAATATATCTTAGAAGTGTGTGCTAAACAATTTTAAATTTAAGTATTAGTTATTAATTAAAAACTTTTTGATAGGTTCAGACAACTAACACTTTGACCTTCCATAGTTTTTTATTTTCTTAATACTTTTATGCCAATATTCTTCTGGTTAATGTGCTATTGTATGTTCTCATTTTAAGTTAATCTTGATGTTCATTCTCATTGTAATATTGATTTTCTTTGAGTTTTATATTAGGGTGGAAATTTACTGGCACACTGAAGTGGTTGTACATTTTCACTTGCCAAGTCATCTATTCAACCCTTTTACATATTGTTCTGCAGGATCTTGAAATGTTAGAGTGCCTTAGATGGGAAGCAATCATAGTTGATGAATCCCAGCACATTGGGATATCTAAACATTTTGAACAAATTAAAATGCTAACTACTGAAGTTAGGGTTCTCCTTTTCAATGGCCAATTTAAGGTACAATAACTCTTTCACTTTGTTTATATTATTTAACCCAGGTCACCCTTAGTAATCCTACTGGAATTTGCAGGATAGCATTGCTGAGCACTTTAATCTGCTGTCATTGCTTGATTCTCCCACTGATGGCCCGAAGACTGACTTAAATGATAATCTTGGTAAATTAAAGGAGAGGTTGTCAAGCTTTATTGCATACGACTGCAAGTCAGACTCTTCTAGATTTCTAGAGTATTGGGTTCCTGTTCTGATATCAAATGTGCAACTTGAGCAGTATTGCGCTACTCTACTTTCAAATTCTATGTCTCTGCGCTCTTGTTTGAGGAATGATCCTTTTGGTGTTCTTCATGATATTCTTATTTCTACGCGGAAGGTTTGGTTCCTACGTACTTCTAGTCTTGGTTGCTTCATTATATTGTGTTTGGAGAATCTTTCTTCCTTTTGGGTGATTGTGCTTGAATGTATATCTATGCTCTTTTTTTTTTTTTTTTCAATTTATATGTTTATCTAAGAAGCACGAATACGGACACGGACACAAAGAAGGGACACAACTATTTTAAAAAAATTTGGATACATATAGCGAGAATATGATAGAAGATATATCTTTCTCTATCCTTTTATTTGCTAATTTTTATTTACCAATGACTGAAAATAATGAAAAATTAACACTAATTCAACATGAAAAAATCGCTCAATCTATAATTTAAACATCATTCAACATACAAATTACTATTTCATCAAACCATAGACTATGTCAAAGAATTAAAATCAATAATGAATAGAGCATCTAGGGCTTGCAAATGAACAAGCTCAGCTCGGCTCGTTAAGGGCTCGGCTCGTTTAGTAAACGAGCCGAGCTCGAGCTCGCATAAGCTCGGCTCGTTTATCTTTATTTAAATTATATAATAAATATATTATTTATATATTAAATAAAAAATATAATATATATAAATAATAATAGAAATACATTTTTATATATTAATAATATAATAATATTTTTATTTAAATATTTATATTTAAATAATATAAATAATATTAAAAAAATTTGTCGAGTCGAGCCGAGCCGAGCTCGAGTTTCATTAAAATTAATGAGCCGAGCCGAGCTCGAGCCCAGTTCCTTATCGAGCTGAGCTCGAGCTCAATAAACGAGCTCGATAAGTAAATGAGCCGAGCTCGAGCTCAGCAAAGCTCGGCTCGGCTCGGTTCGGTTCGTTTGCAGCCCTAAGAGCATCCATAAAAATACATAAATCTTTGGTACTTTGTTTAGGGACTAATACTATGGTGTTAACATTTAACAAAATTTTTCCCAAAAAAATTCCATAGAACTCGCGTAAATGGATTAAGATAATAGGAAGATGAGATGGCAAATTGATTTTTGCGGAGATATACTCTCTACCTCTCTCAACTGAATTTTAGGGTACAAATTTGAGACACCAAAGATCGAACGTTTTAGGGGAAGTTTTGATTTTTGTTTTTGTCTTTTTCAATTTGCACTCGTTTCTTTACACATACTATACTTTGACCACCAAACTACCTTTCTAAAATTAATATAAAACCCCAAACTTATCCTATGTCATGTCCAGTCACAATACACTTGTGCCCTTGATGTGACCCCTGACGTGTGTTGTGGAAACAAAATTGACACAACATGTGGCATGTCTGACATGTGCCCGGCATGTCCAACGTGTGTTTGTGTTTGACACATGTTAGACACTATAATGATGACTAAAATGGAGTGTCAGTGCTTCATAAATGTATATTATTGAATTAATAAACTTTTTTAAATGTATATTATTTGATTAACTGCATAAAATTTTAGGTCCGCTCTCCTCATCCATCCTCATCTCCATTATCCTGCCCCCTCCCTCGTGTGTGCATGGTCCTTCTCTATATCCCTTTCTCCAAACAAAAGAAAAAAGATAGATATTTATATAGCATCAATTCATTTTTAATAATTTGGTTTCTGATATCTTCATTTTTGATAAAATAAAATAATAAAATCTTCATTACCTGCAGCTACTTAAAGTTCTGTTAATTTGTTTGAATTTCCTTTTCTATTAGAATGGAGTTTAAATTGTTTAATGTTAGTTGCAATTGAATAGCTATGCATAATCAACTTTTGGAGACAATGATTATATGGTTCTTTTTTTGGTAGTGCTGTGATCACCCGTACATTGTGGATCCATCTTTAAAAGGCTTCTTAAACAAAGGTCTTCCTGTGGTAGAGTATTTGGATGTGGATATAAAAGCAAGTGGCAAGTTACAACTTCTTGACAAAATACTCTCAGAGATTAAAAATCGAGGACTAAGAGTAGTAATTCTTTTTCAGGTACATGGTCTGATCACTATAATTTAAACTTCTGAGGACTTAAGTCTTTTTGTGGTACTATACTATGTTAATTAAGCTGTACTATTTTGAATCATTTTTGTTGTTTATCACTGTCCTCTTATTTAGCTGATGTGATCTTAATTACTGGGAAAAATGGATAGTTGATTGATGATTTATCTATTCTGCCAAACGGACCTTTAAGCTTTATGTGAGCTTCAGACCCCTGAGTGTTTTGCCCTTGTTAGTTGGCCAATACGATTGTTCCGGTGATCATAAATTCTCACGGTGGTTGATATTTGTTTTGCAAATATTTCCCTAAGTGAAGCATATGATGCTATCTGCATATCTACAAATCTCCCTTCCCTCTCCTTTGTGTCCTTGAGTTCTTTATTTTTTATGCTATTTCCATGATATCTATTACCAACTTTCAGGCTGTTTGTCTATTCAAAATTTCTTTGTGTCTAACTTTACCATGATCATTGTTGTTGGTTCAAATTATAACTTGGCATCTGGATATGCTTTACTTGCCACTTAGTGGTTATGTTTTTTGTATAAATTATTTGCTCTACATGTTTCTCTTGGTAACTCCCTCTCTCTAAATAAATCATTCATGTGCACACGCACTATCTTTGTCTGCACAGGACAAATAAATTTTGTTTTGGTTATTATTTGTTTTTCAATGGTTCATTTTTGTGGACAGCCAATTTTTTCTGGAAGGAATTCAATTGGGGAGATATTGGATGACTTTCTAAGTCAGAGATTTGGTCGAGATTCCTATGAACATGTTGAGGTGGGTACTCTCCCGCCAAAGAAACAGGCTGCTCTGAACAGGTTCAATGACAAGAGTAGTGGGAGATTTGTGTTTTTATTAGAAAACCGTGCTTGTCAAAATAGCATCAAATTGTCGTCTGTGGATACGATAGTCATATTTGATAGTGATTGGAACCCAGCAAATGATTTAAAAGCGCTACACAGATTATCAATTGATTCATCTTTTGAACAGATTAAAATATTCCGTTTATATTCATCTGGTACTGTGGAAGAAAAAGTTTTAGTCCTTGCTACACATGGTACAACTCTTGATAGCAATTTACGGAGGATAAGTTGCAGTATGATGCACATGCTGCTAATGTGGGGGGCATCATGTTTATTCAATAAATTGGACGAGTTTCATGATGGTACTATCTCAACCACTGGTGCAAATATTTCTTCTGAACCATCGCTTCTCAGAGATGTAGCCAAGGAGTTCATGGCTCTACTTTGTCACGATGGTGAAAATACATATACAAATAACTCTTTCATTATAAAAGTTCAACACTCTGGGGGAATTTACATTAAGGATGTTTCATTGCTTGGTGAGCTAACAATTCAGTTGACAGATGGAGATGAACCAGGTTTTTTGGACAAAGCTGTTGGATGGAAGGAATCCTCAGTGGATATATTCATCTGGCCCAGCACAGAGGAACAGGAAAAGAGTCCAGTATTTTAAGGACATACCAGAGAAACCAGTAGTTGAAGCTGATGAAGTTGGAAAGAAACGCAAGATGGTGGTGAACAATAATGCTGATCCAGCTTCTCTGAGTCCCAGACTCAAGGAAAGTGAACTTCCAGGAGACGGGGGAGGTAAATGACAGATATTATTTAAATATCCAAATTGTGATGATCATTCATTTTTTCTCCAAAAATTGCCCTAGTGCATTGAAGGTTAAATTTTTTAAGGAAATTTTATAATTAT
The DNA here is from genome assembly GCA_030407325.1 of Camellia japonica. Lineage (NCBI taxonomy): Eukaryota > Viridiplantae > Streptophyta > Magnoliopsida > Ericales > Theaceae > Camellia > Camellia japonica. The sequence goes on along the minus strand of JAPPVO010000003.1, from coordinate 68,824,056 downwards.
TCTGATACCCGTGTTTTAAGCTTTCTGATGACTTCTCATCATACTGCAGGAGGATCTGGAGTTCCAACTGGTAGTGCTTCTCAACTTCTGCCTAGGTTAACTGCTTGTGTAACTGGTGCACTACATAAAACACCATGCTTCCACCTCACCCTTTCCCTCTAATGGTATCTCATCGTTACCTGAAGTTGAAATGGTTGAGCCTGAGGAGGGAGTACGATTGCGTGATGTGCAGAAAAGTCTTCATGTTCTTCTGAAACCTGAGATTTCAAAACTCTGTGAAATTCTACAACTTTCAGTATGTATCTCATATTTTTACTCATTAAGACTCTTTTTATTTGCCCCCAAATGCAATTCGCTATTGTTGTGACATGTATCTTGCTATACATGGAAAGCTAATTCGTGAAATCAAACATAAGGTATGTCTAAAAAGGAAAAACTACTGTTTTTTAAAATTTTATGTTTTTTTAAAATTTTCTTTTCTACTTTTCTGGGGTCAAGGTAATGTTTCATATAAAGAAAGTGTGAGAGAGAGTGATGAAACGTCGATTTCGAGATATAACAGAGATGTCAGCAAATCAATTTGAGTTTATGCATGGTAGGTCAACAATGGAAGCGTTATATCTTTGGAGGAGAGTAATAGAAAAGTATAGAGAAAGAAAAGAGACATTCATATGGATCGATCTTGAGGAAGTATATGATGGAGTGCGTCGGGATATAATGTGATGGGTGTTAGAGAAGAAAGGAGTGACAAAAGGTTACATTGATGTGATTAGGGATATGTATGAAGATGTGGTGACCATTATTAGATCGCCTGTTGGAGAGACAAGTGAATTTTCAATTATTGTAGGGTTACACCAAGGATTAACCTTAAGTTCTTATCTTTTTGTTTTAGTTATGGATGAGTTGATGAGAAATATTCAGGATGATGTGCCATTGTGTATGTTTTTTGCAGATGATATCGTGTTAGTGGATGAGACTAGAGAAAGAGTTAGCATTAAGTTGGAGACTTGGAGAGAAGCATTTGAATCTAAAGGATTTAGAATAAGCAAACTAAGATAGAGTACAAGAGTGTAATTTTTATAACAGTAACAATGAAAATAGAGGAGAAGTGAAGATTGAGAACCAAGTGTGAGAATATTATGCTAATTATGTAAATATATTAGATTGATTGTAAGAATATAGGTTTATTCTTATTTCCTTTTTTAGATTAGATCTATATAACTCGGTTGTACTTTTTGTATTATTTATAATTGAATATACAAATTCATTCAGAAAACTTACATGGTATCAGAGCTAGTTTTCAAACCCTAGCAGCCATCCTGAAATCCTCTATGGTTCTGATTTCTGGTTCAACTTTGTTCTTTGGACTTGATCGAACTCTCTAGTTATTATCAAGTCAAGCCTCAAGTCAAGCTCTGCTTTATTAGGCTTGCGAGACCCATCTAGTTCATCGAAGGTCATTTGATTTGAGAACCTAGTTCTCCTCTCTCTGGTTCTTTGGGTTCTTGACTCGTTGTTTCATTGCGACACATCTGGGTGCAGGTTGTGATCCATCGTCGTGACCTGTCTAAGTTGCGAAGACCCTCATCGCAACTCATCTGAGTCGAGAGGACTCTGGTCGTCTGTCTCTGCCTCTCTCGTGCCTTGCGCGAAGGTTTGTTCCTTCTTTCTCATCTCGCCGACAATAGCTGATCTTCTCTTCTTCGACGAGGTTCGTCTCCTCTGTCTAGTCGTCTTAGGTGACCCATCTGTTCGACGTGGTCACTGTGCTTCGATAACTGATCTTCTCTCTTTGGTTCTTCTTCAGTCTCCCTTAGTTCGTGACTTTGATCTCTGGTTCAATGATGTTCACTCTATTTTTGTTATTGTAACGCCCTCAAAATAATACATAAAACTCCACATTCTTGACATGCATTGATATAAGAGAAATAAACACTTTACCATTCATCAGAGTAGTCCTTACAAATGTATTACATGTTGACAACAAAAGTAAATGCCCAACGGCTTACAACTTTCCAAGTCAACATTTGGTTACACAAAAGAGAGTACTAACTCACATCATATTAAGCCCTTGGCCTGAATTTACTTGTAATACAACAAAAGATAACAATACAACAAAAAGAGTCTTCAACTCCCAAAACCTTCCAAGCTATGACCTTGGAGGTGGCATGCCATCTGTACCTGAAAATGATGTCCCATATAGGGTGAGCCAAAACCCAGTAGAGATATACTAAACCAAATATAAGCAATGACTAAAACGATAGCATTAGATAGATGGTTAACGCTTATAAACCAATTTAACTCAAATACAATTCCATGACAGACATGCCCATGTTACATTCCATTTTTCCTTTACTTATCAAAATCATTTCATATTACATGGCTCAGAACCTGGCCAAACACTTCAATGAGATTAAAACTCATATTAAAACAATTCCATATTTCACAATTCGTAAATGAGATTTCATCTCATATTTGAATACTTCCATTCTTCGAGTAATACACACATATTCGCTGTATTAACACTTCCATTTAATACACATATTTGATGTATTAACACTTCAATCTGATACACATGTTCGCTGTATCTATGGAGTCAATCCCCTATCTCCTCCCAAACAGATTTGAGAGTCCATCCCTATCTTCTCTCAAATCATGGAGTACATCCCCTATCTCCTCCCACACAATATACATATTCCAAGTATATAAGCAATTATCATATACAAGGATCAAACAATACAAATATTGGATGTATTATGCCAACCATCATATTCTATGACACATTCAATGTGATTAGTTTCGGTTTTCCCTAATCAACATGCAATGTCTACAACAATCAAGATTATCCTCCACCGATAGCCCAAAGCAGATATTTCTAAACAGAACATAAATGCATCAACAGATAAAATATCCACATTTTCATAAGTGAGTGATAAATTAATCCAACTACACCATTTAATTCCATAATTTCTCAATTTCATGGATTTCGACTCAATTCCATAATTTTCCAAATTAATTATACTAATTAATTTATTTCAATAATTAGGGCATTTTCCCCTAATCCTCAATATCAACCCTAAGGTTTGATTTCACCAATTTGACAACAATAATAGCATTTTCCGATGTCCCATATACACATGGAGTTTTTAAAACACAAACCCCCTTTTATAAATTACACAATAATCCCAACTTTTCCCAAATATTACCAAATACCACCAACTAATCAAAATGCATAAAACTTATGTCAAACCTCATAGATTGGAGTAAGAAATCCCTACCTCGAAATTAAAAGCTCAAAGGAGAAGATGACCAAAATCCAAAGTGCTCCAAATCCACTATTTTTCAAATTAAAACGAAGCCCTCAACACCCTCTATCTTTCTTGCAAAGAACTTAGGGTAGAAACACTCAAGAACTAGATCAATCCTTAGAGAGAAGGTATTTAGAGAGAGAGGGAGCTCGGATCTAGGGTTTTGAAATTAAAAGAGATGAAAAAGTGAAGTGTTTACCCGCTGCTGTCTACTGATATAACACAGGCTCGCTCGAGTGAAGAAGTGGTCGCTCGAGCGACTAGACACAAAGAATACTTGCTCGAGTGTAGAAAGCCTCGCTCGAGCCAACAATCCAAACCTTCAGGTCTGCAACCCAGAAGCACGCTCGAGCGACAGAATTCTCGCTCGAGCGAAGAAACCCAAAGCATAGGCCTCGCTCGCTCGAGCGAAGGAAAGCTCGCTCGAGCCAAGAATCAAAACCATCAGGTCAAAAAGAGACGCAGACACAAGCTCGAGCGCAGGACTCCTCGCTCGAGCCACCAGACACAAAACTCAACTCTCGCTTGAGCGAACAAACCCTGGCTCGAGCGAAGGATCTAAAACACAGAGCTCGCTCGAGCGACAGAGTCCTCGCTCAAGCGAAGACACCAAAAATCTGAGCAGCAACCATTTGTTTCAAAACTTACCAAACCTGTTACAACCTGCCCAACACATCTATAACTCAAAGACAAAGTATTGAAGGACGAAACAAGATATAACAACAGCCAATACTACGGAACATAAGTCCGGAACATTGTACATAAAGGGGTAAAACCCGGGATCGCTATAGTTATATTTTGGATTTATTGCACTTAAACTCCTCAATTGTCTATTTATCATCCTTTGACCTCTGGTTTGACTATTTTGCTTTATTTTGGATTTATTACACCTGAATGCCTAATCTCTATAATTATTACGATGTCTTTGGCTTTTGATGAGTGTGCCTTTTGCCATGAGCGAGGCCAGTGGAAGTATTACTGTCCCAAGAAGGGATGTCTGTCAGTTTGTATTGTCTTTTCAGTAGTCTCGAACTTAGTTTCATGCTCCTTCTCAGAGTACTTTTCCGACTTTAGCCACTTATATTACATCTATTCTTGCTCTTGATCCTGATTTAGTGTCCTTGATTGTTAGATTAATCAGTTTCAGCATATACAATCTACTTTCCAGCCATCTCCGTTTGCTTCCATTTTTTCCTCTTTTCATTCAGGTTTGCTTGGGTCTTCTTTAGGTATTTCTTCGTCTGTTTGGATTTTTGACTCTGGTGCCTTTCATCATATGACTCCTCATCTCTTCTTACTTCAGAATTGTACTCCCCCTCTCTTTCCTATTACTATTAGTGCTGCTAATGGATCTAGTATGTCTGTTATATCTGTTGGGTCTATTCTACCGTCTTCTATGTCTGTTGTCTCTATTCCATCTGTGTTATATGTTCCTCAGTTGTTTGTCAGTTTATTATCTATCAGTCAACTTGATGTCTCCAGTTTTGATGTTATCTTTTCTTCTTCTATCTGTTTTGTGCAAGATCGGATGTCTAAGAGCAGATTGAGATTTGACTGTAGAGTTTGAGACCTCTATGTGGTGGAGAGCTTGCATCTGCCTATGACTACCTCTGACTACCTTTTACTTTTTTCAGTTAGATTCTCTGTCAAGTCCTTTCTATTTGTGGCATTCCAGATTAGGGCGTTTGCCTGCTGACTGCCTACTGTCTTTAGTTCAGCCAAGTATATTGGATAAAGTTTCTTCTAGTCAACTTAACGAGTGTCGGGGGTGCCAACTTGCCAAAATGACAGCCTTACCTTTCCATAAAAGTACTTATATATTTGATACACCGTTTTCTTTAGTTTATATTAATGTCTGGGGTCCTTCTCCTGTTCTCACTAAAGGGGTTCTGTATACTATGTGTCATTTGTTGATGACTGCACCCATTACACTTGGGTTTATCTTATGACTCATAAGTCGTACTTATACCAGATATACCGTACTTTTCAGCCTATGGTCATACACAGTTTGGGTCTACTATTAAATTGTTACGGTCTGACTTGGGTGGAGAATATTTTAAAATTGAGTTTTGTGATTATTTGGCCAATTTGGGTACTATTCACCAGACTTCCTGTACTAATACACCTGCCCAAAATGGTTGAGTTGAGCGTAAACATCGTCATCTCCTTGAAATAGCTAGGTCTCTCCTCTCTGCCTCTGTTTCGACTCCGTTTTGGGGTGAAGCAGTTCTTATGGCTGCTTTTCTTTTCAATCGTATGCCCACTCCCCTTCTCTCTGGTCCGTCTCCTTATGAGGCTCTCTTTTCTCAACTTCCCAATTACACCCTCCTTCGTATGTTTGGGTTTGCTTGGTTTGTCCTTCTACCCGTAAAGATAGGACCAAATCGAGTGCCCGATGTGTCTTGTGTGTCTTTTTGAGTTACAGTCTCACTCAGAAAGGTTATCGCTAGTACGACCCTGTTTCCCGTCGCCTATATGTTTCCCGCCATGTTGTCTTTCTTGAACGTCTACCTTGCTTTCAGCTTATTCCTCTCACAGTCTCAGTTTCCAAAGAGGATTTAGTTCATATTGATCCATTTCCTTCTGAGGTCCCTTTTGATGTGTACATGTCTGCTGTTCCCCATGAGCTTGTTCCTTCTTCTTCTCGTCCACTTGGCCTAATGAGTCCCTCTCCACTGACCCCACGAGTCTGTTCCCTCTCTCCTCCTTCCTTCTCCGTTGTTAGTCTATTATCGTCACAAGGCTCTCCTTCCACTGTTGTCTCTGCCCTTACTGTTGATCCCCCTGCTTTTGACGACTCTGATCTTGCTAACCGTAAGTATCCTCTTCTTATCAGTAAACAGGTAGTCAAACTGGGTTTTATTAAAACGTGTTTTTCTCCTTAATATTGCACTTTTTTGTCTGCTATTCACTCTTTTTCAAAACTTCAGTCTTACAAGGAGACATGTCAGGATCCTAATTGGGTTGGAGGATGAGCTGTGTGCTTTGCAGAAGACTACTACTTGGGAGCTAGTTTCGTTGCCTGTTGGCAAAAATATGGTTGGTTATAAATGAGTTTATAAAGTCGAGACTTCATTCTGGTGGTTCTTTTGAGCGCTACATGTCTCGCCTGGTTGCCAAAGGTTTCTCACAAGAGTATGGTATTGATTATGAGGAGACCTTTGCCCTTGTTGCCAAGATGACTATTGTCCATACTTTGATTTTTGTTGCAGCTGCTCGTTATTGGCCTCTCTATTAGATGGATGTTAAGAATGCTTTTCTTAATGGCTATCTCACTGAGGAGATTTACGTGCATCCTCCCTCTAGCCTTCTCCATTCCTCTAGACAGGTTTGTCGTCTTCGGCGCGCTCTGTATGGTTTGAAGCAATCCTTCCGTACTTGGTATGATCGCTGTCACTCGGCTTTGGTTTCATCCTTGTGCCCAGGATTCTGCTTTGTTTCTCCTTTACACTTTTGCTGGTTTTGTTGCCCTATTACTGTATGTGGATGATATGATTATCACTGGCTTGACTTTTCTGCTATATTTGAGATTAAGCAGTGTCTCTTTCGCACCTTCGAAATGAAGGATCTAGGCCCCTTACGGTATTTTCTTGGTATTGAGGTAGCTTTTTCTCCTAAAACTACTTTATGTCTTAGGCTAAGTATGCTAATGAGGTTATTTACCGTGCTGGTCTTACTGACACTAAGATTTTTGATACCCCCATTGAGCTTAATATGAAGCTTAACACTACTGATGGTATCCCTCTGGATGATCCTACTTTATATCGAGAGCTTGTGAGTTGCTTAGTCTATCTGATTGTCACTCGCCCTGATCTTGCCTATGCTGTTCATGTGGTTATTGAGTTCGTTTCTGCTCTTCGTTCTACACAGGGTAATTTTGATTTGCAGTCTTCGCTATCTCCGTGGTATTATATTTCAGGGCTTACCAGTGTTATATCGAAAGCTTGTGGGTTGCTTAGTCTATCTGATTGTCACTCGCTCTGATCTTGCCTATGCTGTTCATGTGGTTACCGAGTTCGTTTCTCCTCTTCGTTCTACACATTGGGCTGTTTTGATTCGCAGTCTTCGCTATCTCCGTGGTATTATATTTTAGGGCTTACCAGTGTTTTTAAAGGCTCAAGGTGCTGAATGTTCTTAGTAAAAAATAGATAAATTAATATAGACTAATCATTCATAGTACTAAAACAATTTTTTTTAAATAATATGTTCTTGTTAATCATTTATTTATTATATTTTTTAAATAATATGTTCTTGTTAATTTTTTTTTTATTTTTATTTTACGTACATATATTTGTGTTTTTTTTATTAATATGTATAAATATATATTATATAAGATATAGGTAAAATTATTTTATACTTATATATGTATATATACTAATACATATACATATTAAGATAAGAACCAAACAGAGGCTAGATAAGACAGAGAGAAGCCGATAGAGAGAGAGAGAGGAGAGAGAGCGATCGAAGTCGATAGGAAGTCGTTGAAATCGAGAAGAAGTCGGCAAAGTCGAAGGGAGGTCGTCGAAGTTGTCGTTGACCAGGTTTGTTCTCCTTTACTCTTCTCTTTCCTTTGTTCTCCTTTACTCTTCTTCTCTTTCGTGTACTCTTCTTGTTGTCGTGTCCAAATTCCGTGTCCATCCGTTAGATCAGATTCAAGAAGAAAAAAAAAAAAGCCCCCTTAGGCTTGCACCTTGCGCCTCCCTGCGCCTGGTCCAAGTCGCGTGACTCTTCAAACGCGCCTCGCCTGGGTCCCCTTTAGGCACAATGGGTGCGCCTCGCTGCGCCTTGCGCTTAGGCGGGCTTTTCACAACACTGGGGCTTACTGTTGTCCTTCACTTCCTCTTTGGACTTAGTGGCCTATGCTGATTCTGATTGGGTTGGTGATGTTACTGATTACAAGTCTACTTGTGGCTTCTGCATATTTCTTGGTGATTCCTTGATTTCTTGGAAGAGCATGAAACAGACTGTTGTTGCACGTTCCACTATCGAGTTGAATACCGTGCTATGGCTCATGCCACTATTGAGATTGTTTGGCTTCATTGTCTCGTATTTGATTTGGATGTACCTCAGCCTTCTCTGACCTTTCTTTACTGTGACAATCGCAGTGCTATTCAGATTGCCCATAACACTGTCTTTCATGAGGGAACGAAGCACATTGAGATTGATTGTTATTTTGTTCGTCAACATCTGCAGTCTGGTTCCATCTCGCTTACTTTCGTCTTTTCGGCACTTTAACTTGTTGATTTCTTTACCAAGACTCACACCACTACTCGTTTTCAGTTCTTTCTTGGCAAACTCTTAATGTTTTCTGCTAAAACACCTTGACTTTGAGTGGGGTGGGAGAATATTATGCTAATTATGTAAATATATTAGATTGATTGTAAGAATGTAGGTTTATTCTTATTTCTTTTTTTAGATTAGGTCTATATAACTTGGTTGTACTCTTTGTATGATTTATAATTGAACATACAAATTCATTCAGAAAACCTACACCAAAAACTAAGAGTGAACATTTTTGTTATTTATGATCGATTATCACAATGGCTGGGGAGATTGGAGCAGATGTATTCCATGGAATTAAGGTGGGGTGGTTTAAGTGGCGGAATGCGTTTATGGTACTGTGTGATAAACGAGTACCCACTAGACTAAAAAGGAAGTTCTATAGAACAGTTATTAGACTAGCGATGTTGTATGTGTCGGAATGTTGGGCAACTAAGAAACAGCATATAGATAAGATGAGTGTTGTTAAGATGAGGATGCTAAGATGGATGTGTGACAAGAGTAGAAGAGATAGAGTTAGGAATGAGTATATTCGAGAATGGGTAGGAGTAGTACCGATAGAAGATAAATTGAAAGAGAATAGATTGAGATGGTTTGATCATATACAATGGAGACCAACAGAGGCAGTAATAAAGAGATGCGAGACAGTGATGGTAGATTGAAGTGTAGGGGAAGGGACAAACCTAGATTGACGTGGACTAGTGTAGTAAATAGAGATATGAACCTCCTTAATTTGACAAACGAAATGGCCTTGGATAGAGTCTATTGGAGAGGATTCATGTAGCCGACCCCATTTGATGGGACTTGAAGGCTTGGTTTGGTTTACTTTTTTGGGGTCAATTTTGCATGTTGTTTTGCTACAGTAAAATGCATTTTTCGTGGATCTAGCAGCAGTTGTGCTGCTACTTCCTTTGTCCCTTGTTGTTAGTCCATTTTGGAAAGCCCAACTTTTTTGGACATTGTTTAATACGTTCACACCCGACTATAATAGTATACTCTCTCAAAGTCACTCCTATTTTTAACTTAATAAATTCATTCTATGGACCAAGTAAAATGGGTAAATATATTACAAATGCAAGATATTTTGCATTTACATTCAATGTTGACAAATACATGGTGACATCCAAGAAATGAAAAAGAAACCAACAAATTGGCAAAGCAGGCACATTAACTTATTTCTGTTTGAAAATGTATTGTTGATCTCCTAGCACATGTAGAGAGTGGTGGTGATGATGTGTTGCACTTGCACATGGCAAATTGTACTTTCTAATTTTGTGCTTTTGATTGTAAGCGCAGGAAGATATCAAGGTTATGGTTGGAAAGTTTCTTAAATACGTTATTGATAATCATCACGTCAATAGGGAGCCGGCAACTATATTACAGGCTTTCGAGATATCTCTGGTTAGTTTCTATTCTCTTTAGTACCATCATACTATGTCAAACTGTTTTTATGTTCATGAAGACGTATTCATTTTATTTTTTGCTTTTATACAAATTTTAGTAACTATAAAGGTACATTGTGCCTCTTTTTCAACTAATCCCATGCTGATTATGATGTAAAATTCAGAATCCATTTAAAAAGATTGTTGTGGATATTTTTTGTTTAATTTATAAACATGATTTAATACTTGTACTAACTTTATATATTTTACCGTCCATACTCCTAGATGTATATGTCCATCTATATAAGACAAAATATAGATTAAGAGTAGGATCTCATCAGCACTGGATCTAACTAGACTTCAATTGTATATTTATACCATGGTATGTTGAAAATTCTAGAAAATATGTATTAAAACTACCGATACTTATTTTCATCTCTTCCATTTTTCTGGCTTCCCATTCTCTTCCCCACTCTCCCTGCCCAAAAGCAATATGAATGTGTTTTTCTATGTAAATATGTTTGTCTTCCCCCCCCCCCCCCCCCCCCCCCCTTCTTCTCTTTGACTTTTGCCCTGTGACATGTCAGTGTTGGATTGCTGCTTCATTGCTGAAAAACAAAATTGACAAGAAGGAATCACTTTTGTTAGCGAAGCAACATTTGAATTTTGGATGCACTGAGGATGAGGCAAACAATGTGTATTCAAAATTGCGGCTGCTGAAGAAAATGTTCTTACTCCGTGTAGAGAATTTTGAGGACTCTGAGTCATCAAAAGATTCTCTATCAGCTGAGGACATTATGAAAGAGCCACTAGATGCAAGAATATCTCAATCGGCTGTATTCAGTCGGCAAAATGTAAAAGTTGAGAATGAAGAGAGATTAAAGAACCAAGAATTTGCCGAGGTTCGGCTCCTTTCGGAGCAGGTACAGGCACCGAAACATAAGATAGAGGGGAAAGAAGTATCAAAAAGAATCAAGCTTATTCAGAAAAAGTGTGAAAAGCAGATGACAAAGCTCATTAGAAAGCAACAGGTGCAAATTCAGGAGTTCTACAGACTTTGGGAGTTAGGGAGAGTTGAAATAGAGAAACAGCACAGTTGGGAGACAACTCTTGTTTACTCCTTACACACTGATATTCCAGTGAGGCTGGAAAAGCTCAAGATATTAGATGATGAATTTGCGAAGAAAAGGGAAGAACACAAGCGCCAAAAGGAGACACGCCTTAAAGATCTTGAGGCAAAGCAGTTGGCTGAAAGGAATGTGGAGAGGAAAAATGCAGCTCATTGGCTGGAAATAGTTAAGTCCCAGGCACAAGCTGAACTATCAGGTGAGCTGCCTTTGAATGGATTTGAATTTGGAGGTACCATTGAACATAGAGTTCATAATGACCCTAGGAACAATGCCTCTATCTCTGGATGCCTTGTAGATGAACAAAGTCCTAACGGAATGCAAGCTAGTGAGGTGACACCATCTGATATCCCTACTACTGCTGCCAGTGAAACAGCAGGATGTGGTGTCACCATTGAAACTCCAACCCTTCTGTTGCATCCAAATCATGAAACTGATCCAGTGGGTTCTATGGCCGAAGCATCAATTACTGGATTTGAGAAGCTCTCCAACTTGACCAGTTCTGCTGATACTCCTGAGAACAATGTCTTCGCGCAACTTCTAAGGTTCGGATTATTGATGGAGCTCCATCAAGTGCACAAGAAGTGCCTGAAAGTGCTATGAATGAATTGGTGGGCTCTGCTGACTCTGTAGAATTTGTAAATCTTGATGTAGAGTCTGATAGAGATGACTTAGACACGTCAGTCCTGGATGCTAGCACAAACCAAAATGACGCAGCTGGTAGCTCCATCAATGGTGACTCACTTTCCGTGGAGCTGTCTGTGGTAAGAGCTCCTTTGGTGCAGCCAGTTGTTACTCCAGCTCAAGCTGGCATGTCTCCACTAAATTTGGTATATAATTCTTTTGCTTTGACTATTTCTATTTGACAAACTTATTTTATCATCATCTTGCTAGTGTCTTTATGAAAATATGGAAAAATAATATTTTTTTTGTTTTCTCCTGGACTCTTTCTTCATCATATTACTCTTGTAGTACTTTATGGTGTAGAACCGAAGGGAGGAGAAGAAGAAGAATAAGGATAAGATGAGGGAGAATTTGGCCAATAGATAAACAATAGTCAAAAGGTTCCAATTTTCAAATATCCAAATCAGTCTAATAAAATCAATACACTCGAGCCTTGTATGCAGCAGGCATGAGCATTATCTAATTGGGAAACAAAAAGGAATTAGGAAACTAGTTAATAAAGAAACAAAATCCTATTAAAACCATTATTCCTATTTATATTAAAATTCCTATTTTCTTAAATTTTTCTTCATCCAGTTCCTCTCCGATCCCCATCTCTTCTCCCCAGAGGGTTGTGATAATAAAAGTACTTTAAGAGGCATAGCTCACACTCGTGCAACACTTGCTCAACTTAGATGGTGTGTGATCAGTGAAGTATTTTCTCAATCCTGATTACATTATTGATGTTGAACCAAAGGGAGGAGAAGGAGAATAAGGAGAACTGGAGGAAGAAGAGTTAAGCCAATAGAGAAACAGTAATAAAAACTTCTAATTTTTATATATCAAAATGAGTATAATAAAATTCATACAGTATCACAATTGAAACCTTCCATTCATTTCCATTATAAAAGTAACAGTAGAAATTTTTTTTTCTATTTACTAACATTTTTATTCATGGTATATATTACATATATATGTACATACAATAATACATATATACATATTACAACTTGTCATTGCTCTAGGTTTTCTGTCTTGTCCGCAGCAATTGAATGGTGCTCTAGCCCTCATGCTTTTCTCCAACTCTTGTTTCTTTTCATTGCCTTCCTACTCATCATTTCTTCAACGGGCAGCCAACCACTTGCTACCCTTCTTCAGCCCTTTTCTACCAGCGCCGCCCCCATCCCCATCGCCTCCCTTCTTCAGCGTCGCCCATCCTTGTCACCCCAATCTGCCAGCGCCCTCCATCCCCTTTCACCTCCCTCTCAACAGCCACACTTCTTCAGTGCTTCCCATCTCCCTTCACCTCCTACCCATCGTGTCTTTCCTGCAGTAGTCCTCTCCTCCCATCACGTCTTTCCCCCAGTGCCCCCTTTTTGTATCTGAAATCGACATAGTGCGATCTGCGATCTCCAATCTTTGTGCTGTACTCCGATCTCCAACCATCGTGTTCATTTCATTTTGTATTGTACTCCGGTCATTGTCCTATCTGCAGAGATTGATTTTGGGTTTCAATTGTGACCATTTTAAAAGTTCAAGGTTTAAATTGAGGAAATTAAAAACTTGGGGTTTGATTTGGTACAAAGGTCTAAACCTTAGTATTTTTATTTTTATTTTTGGTAATTTCTCTAAAATTCTATTAATACCCTAATTCGTAATTATATTAAAATTTCTATATTCTTCAATTTATGTTCATCCAATTTCTTTCCGATCCCCATCATGGAGGTCACATTCATTTTGGAAAATCCAAAGGGTGAGTCTGCAATAAATCCCCGTCTTTGTTTTGTTTAATTTTCCTGCTAATGGAGTGCTAAAGTGAAATGAATCAGCAGTCAGATTCTCAATGCTGTCATCTTACATGCCAGGATAAATTTGCTCAGTTATCAACATCTACTGGACTACATGATATAGATGCACGAGTTAGTGGATATCAAAATGTTCCCACTGGTGCTGGACCGACTGATCAAACTAATGACGAATCGGTGGTGATTGAGCATCTCGAGCTACTACAGCTGTCACCATCTGCTGATTTATGTGTTGATGAGAATCAACTTAATATAGGTTCAGCTTCTGGAGTTGAACAACCTCGTAGTGAAGGGCACATCACTTCTTTTAATATGGAGGCTTCTCAAATTGCTGAGGCTTCATCACAACTGGTTGAGGATACTGAAGGGCTTCAAAGTCAAGTTGTTCCTGGCACACATTTGGGCATGCCTCCTCCAATTGATGCTCTTGGTGGATTTGAAACACATCTTCCATTTGGTCCACACCAAATGGCCTCTCGGATGCCAGCTCATCCTTCATATCCTGATCCACTTCAAAACGAATTGGAAAGGTTACGTAAAGAAGCAGATCAAGCAATGAAGGTCTATGAAGATATGGTTAGTGTCTGGTTTTCTTAATCTTGGTCACTTCTTTTGAGTGAGGTTAGCTTTTAGCTTTTTTCACCGCATACTACTGGCTTTTCTCTGAGCAGAAGCAGCAGCTGAAATCTGATTGTGAGAAGGAGATAGAGGAAATTATTGCTGAAATTTGTCGGAAGCATGAAGCTATACTTCATGCTGCTGAAGCAGCATTTTTATTTAAAAAAAAGGAGCTTGATACAAATCACCACAAAGTTCTCATGAATAAAATGTTGGCTGAGGCTTACCGGTTGAAGTGCCCAGACATCAGGTCTTATGGGGCCATGGGAATGCAGCAAGGTATGTAAATATGTAATTATCTTGACCTGACCTTTTTTAATCATTAGGTTTCTGTTGCATGTTGGTTTATGTCATTGCTTTTAACCTAATATATTTCCATATGAATTTACAATGGAAATATCAGTAATTGGAAAAAGTAATGTATTGACTAAATGAGACGAGTTTCGAATGATATTTTTGTGGTTCCATTAAAATAAAATAAAAAATGGAAGAAAAGGAAAGAGCAAGAAAGAAAGAAGGAAGAATTGCAATACTTTTAGGACACTTTACACATATTGGTGTCCCTAACACTAGTAAACGGGAAGCCCATGCCTCTACTTCTAAAATGTCAGATATTTACATAGAAATGTTTATGACTACAATGTTGGTAAAATTAATCCTATTGATTTAATATCTGACCAGTATCTGTTACCTTCATATATGCTAAGATGATCTAGTTATTTATAAGTGCGCGCATTGTTTTGCTATGATTGAACATGCTAGTCCTTTGCATTCCTTGTGATTGAGTGCCTAAACTTCTATTTCCTTGCAGTTGCACCTTCGGATTTCATGCACTCTCTGCTATCATCACAGCCTGCAGCAAGACCTTCCCTTCTTGCTGGTTCGTCTTCTGTTGTCCCAGCTGCCGCCAGCCAGCAGACACCACTGCCACCGATGCAGGTTATGCAGCCCCCATCACCGCCTGTGCAGGTTATGCATCACCCATCACCGCCCTTGCAGGTGTGCACCACCCATCACCACCGGCACAGGTAGTGCACCACCCATCACCGCCTGTGCAGGTTGTGCACCACCCATCAGTCCTTTTCTCAAGCATGCCAACCGGGCCCCCTCCAACTGTAAATCTCCAAGTTGTTAGTGAAATACGTGCCCCAGCTCCCCACCTTCAACCTTTTAGACCTTCCTCATCCATGTCTCCAATCACCTCTCTTCCACATGGGTTGCCAAGTCAACACATACCAAGAAATCATCGTACAACTTCTCTTGCAGTTCCCCTAGCACCACCCAGACCACCTACCCCACCACCACCACAGCCGCCTACACATCGCTATGGTGAATATGAGAGGAATTTGCGGACTG
This sequence comes from Camellia japonica, assembly GCA_030407325.1. Taxonomy (NCBI): domain Eukaryota; kingdom Viridiplantae; phylum Streptophyta; class Magnoliopsida; order Ericales; family Theaceae; genus Camellia; species Camellia japonica. The sequence goes on along the minus strand of JAPPVO010000003.1, from coordinate 68,808,514 downwards.
AATTCACAGGAGGGTTACTGGGTCTTCAGAACTCATCTCTATCTGCGATGGGTTTGCTTGCTGCTTTTGATAATCAACGTGGTGCATGTCCACCAAACTTCTTGCCGCCTCTACCTGATTTTTCTTCAAATTTTGGTGCACTGGACGGAGCATTAGGTAGTGAAGGAGATAGTGGAAGGATTAACTTGGCCCCTTCAGGTGTAGAAGCAACTGACATTGTTTGTTTATCTGATGATGACTAACTTGTTATGAATGTTGTAATCTTTTGCATATAGTTGGGGGTCTTATAACCACCGGTTGTGGAGAGTTTCTTTGAAGTGGCTGACTGGGAAGAGGGCAAGAAAAAGTCCCAACCCTTTACTCTGAAATTTGGTGGTCTATGGTTTGTTTTCATATATGATGCAGCAATCCATTTTATTTAAATGTCTTTTTTATTAGGGGTACTTACGTGTGGATCCTAATAAGTGGATTTATTGCTTAATAGGTCTTATGGAAAAAATTTGTCATAAAAAGAGTCACTAATTATAAGTTTTAACGACAATTTATAAAAAATATGATTAAAAAAAAGTCGCTAATTGTCAATTTTTATGACGTATGTAAAAAATTGTCACAAAAAAAATATTTTTAGCGACAATTTTACTAAGACTTATTTTCAATTAGACTTGATGGGAATTAAGTCTAACTGGTAGGACCTATTGGCAGTTTACCATTTTCATTAGAAGATGCACTTTTGCCTCATGATATAGTCGTACAGGTGGTTTCTTTGTTTCTAGCATAAATTAATATAAATTTCACTTTGTTCCTATTATTTTAGAGGTGGTTTGGCATCCTCTATATAATTCATCTTTTTATTTTTTTTTCATCACATCACCTCTCTATTTTTTTGCACATCTTTTCGTAAAAAGATAAAAAGTGCACTTATTTAGATCATCCTTAATTTGAATAATTTGGTCCTTAAATTTTAAATATAATTTCATCCTAGTTCTTCTCATCCAAGTTGCTGTCAATTTCTCTTACATGTATGCTACACATTTTATGAAATCTTTAATTTTAGTGTTCAATTTGAACAGGATAATCAAATTGAAACTCCATTTAAAGTGGAGATGAAATTGTTTAAATTGACATAATAAGAGAAGTGAAAAATTCATCTAATTATAAAGGTTGAAAGTGTAATTTACCCTTGTTTTGAAATAATACATACACGACATACAAGTTTTTATAATGTCACGACCTTGTAAATGTGAAGTTTTCAAAGAACTTCAGTTCTTGTTAATACAAAGAAAGGCAAATATATATAATAGAAATCTTTGCTGCACAAAATTTCAGGAAAATACAGGATGAGAAAAACAGATTGATATCAAAAGACAAGGGTTATAATCCCATTATATAATCCAAAGACAGTTTCTGACAGTAGTATAACATGAAGTGTGTAAACAAATTTATGTCCAAAGTGTTCTAACAAATTGGAAGAGGTGCACCATTCCAATCCTTGAGACATTCGAGCAGTGGATCGATCATTTTTCCTTCACAAATTGCGGAAAATACCTTATCAAATTCCTCACCGGGTGATCTAATTCTCTCTCCTGTCAAAAATCCGGTACCCAATTCCTCCCTCACAAACTTGTACAATGGGTACGACCTGCATTCCTTGATCTGGTTTGGAATTGTAGGATTTCCACTCTCCAAAGCACTTCTTGTGCTCTCTACTTCTTTTGGCAAAAGGGTCTTCAATTCTTCCTCAAAAGCACCAATCTTTAAAAAGATTGAAGCGTTTGCGTTCTTAATATCATCTTTGTTGATCAATGCATGATCAACGAGGACTCGTCTCAATTTTAGCATCAACGGATACGTTTCACTACACGGATCATCAATGTATGCAAAAACGTGCTCACGATCAACGACTTTGAGCAAGTCCCTCTCACAAAACCTCGAAGGGTGAAGCTCCCCATCGATCCCCATTGTGAGAACTTTCTTAGCCACTTGGCTCACTGTGTTCTTAACTGTGCTCTTCAAATTCTCCTCCAAATGCCTCAAATCAATAGCTTGGCAAAGTGCAACTAAGTATGTTGATGACATGAGCTTCAAGATCTCAATTGCTTCGGCAGTTTTTCTTGAAGAGATCAATCCAAGAGAGTTCACATCCTGGTTGTGTTGTTCAGCACTTTGGACATGATTGGTGACAGGGTTGGCTAAGAATTGTAGCTCGGAACAATAGGCCGCCATGGCTATCTCCGCGCCCTTAAACCCATAGTCCAAGCTCGGATTGCGTCCGCCAGAGAGATTCGATGGCAACCCATTGTTGTAAAAGTCATTGACTAACTCTGAAAATTGAGCAAACATGAGTTTCCCAATTGATGCTAAAGCCAATCTAGTATTGTCCATTGAGACCCCTATTGGGGTACCTTGGAAATTCCCTCCATGTAAGGCCTTGTTTCTTGACACATCGATCAATGGGTTATCGTTCACTGAATTGATCTCCCTCTCAATTGACTTGGTAGATGATCGAATGACTTCGATCAGTGGACCTAACCATTGAGGGGAAGTACGAAGAGCATATCGATCTTGCTTGGGCTTTTGAAGGGGGTCCATTTCATGTAGCTTTTTGGCTTCTTTAACATAAGAACTACCATCTAAAATGTGTTCCATTATAGCTGCAGCTTCAATTTGGCCAGGGTGGTGCTTCAATTTATGTGTCAAATGGTCAGTGAACTCTTCTTTCCCTTGCATTACTTCAGCAAAAATTGCTGATAAAACTTCAGATAAAACAACCAATACATTTGCCTCAAAAAGGACCATAGAGGCCAAGCCAGACCCAACAGCTGTGCCATTGACCATTGCAAGGCCCTCTTTAGGCTGTAATTCAAAAAACCCGCCATTGATACCCGCGAGGCGGAATGCTTCTTGGGCATCAAGGGCCTCTCCGTTGGGCCCCACACACTTGGAGTTGGGCCGGCCAGTTAAGACTCCAGCGATGTACGATAAGGGGACTAGATCGCCCGAGGCGGTGATCGTGCCGCGGAGAGGCAAGCATGGAGTAATGTTGTGGTTGAGGAGGTTTGTGATGGCTTCTAATATCTCAAATCTGATGCCTGAGTAGCCTTGAAGGAGTGTGTTGATTCTGACTAACATGGCAGCCCTTGTAGCACAGTGAGGCAATGTGTGGCTTGACTCTGTCCCATTCCCAAATATTCCAGCATTCAAAAATCTGTTACAAACAAGATCCTTATAAGTACATACATCTACATCTTTGCTACAAAAAATAGAAAGAGAGGAAAAAGAAAAAAACACAGAAAAAGTAATTTTATTACGTGTCTCTAGAGTTTCTCCTTCCTAAACATTTTAAAAAACACATCATATCACAAAGAAACTAGGCATTTATATTTGGCTGCACTGTGCAATGAACTAGTCAATTAAGAATGACCCTTTTCTAGATTTGTATAGTACAGACTTGAATCCACCAATTTGCTGCTAGATAAGGTAATCTTTGATCATGATTTAGCAAAACCCAATTGGAATTTGGAGTGTTTCCACATTTGGCCATGTCAAATGTCTTTAATTATTTTACTAGTATGAAGTGAAACCTCTACAAAAAATCATCTTTTGCATAGTGCCTCCCAACAAAAACAAATAGAAAAATAAAAAAATGGAGGACAACCATCTCATGGGTGTAAGCCAAAGTATTTTTGTGTCAAAGTCACCATGGACTAAATTTGGACCCTGTACTGTCATTTGTCTCTACATAATTGTCACCATCAAACTCAAACGGCTATCGTACAATAGTAAAGCACCGATAGAGTCAATTCATTGATCCGGAATCAATCTTAGGAATCCCTTTTCCCTTCCTATCCTCGTCCACCAAAAAAAAAAAAACCACCCTTACAGATGTAAAATACAAAATCTCCTCTAATTACAATTAAGATCCGCTAATAATCCGCTAATCCGAATAAGGAAGAACATTAAAAAAAAAAATTAAGAGAATGATTAATCTCACCTAATGAGCTCTTTTTGAAGAGCAGCACCTTGATTAGTCCTCCTATGTGAAGTTGCACCAAACCCTGTGGTGACCCCGTAGCTATCTGTCCCTTTATTCATACTCTCCGTTACCCAATCACTGCTGGCCATGACACCGGCCTTTGCCGACTCGCAAAGCTCCACTGCCACCCCACCACCACCTACCGCCACTGCCGCCACCTGAGATATGGTGAGGGTCTCGCCGCCTAGCCGGACCACCGGCTGGCGAAACTCCCTCACCATTCTCTTCACCTCATCCAAATGGCAACCTTTCAATGACTCAGCTGCCAAACCCCAATTCAATGGGTCATTGACACATAAGCTCTCATTACCATTCTCCATATTTTTCAAAGTCAAAAAAGGCTCTATGAAGTTATGATCAAAAAGAAAGAAGATATGAACTTTGGAAACAGAAAAACACAAAAAGGGAATATAGAAACTGTTTTGTGTGCTTTTGTGAAACAAAATAGATTGAGAGAGAAATCTGTGTATGCGTGTGTGAATGGCAAATATAAAAATGTATATTTGCTGAGGGTGGTTCAACAGTTTTGGGTTGTTTAAATAGATGCTCAAGGGTCTCAAAGAGTGTTGGGTGGGAAGCTTGGGGGAAGAGTGTGTTAGTTGAAATCATTTGTTGGCCGTTTGATCGGCGTGTGATCTAACGGATGGGAATGATGACACGTGGACCTATATTTTAGGGGTCTCATTGAGAGTTGAATGAGAATTTTTTGCCTCACTCGTCAGAACATAAAATTATAAGGTTTACTTAAATTATAAATTATTTTTTGTAGTTTTAGAAATTATATTATACTTTTAAGATTTTTAATTTCATAATAAATAGATCATTTTATTAATAAATCATCAAGTTAATTAGCAGTTTTTAATAATGTTAAAATTTTATTTCAATTAATAATTTAGATAATTTTATTATTGTATAAGTGAATAGTTAGAAATTTCATTTTTTTAATTAATTCTCTTAAATAAAAATTCTAACATAGGGTATTTGTAATTTTTCAAATTACAAGAAATAATTCGTATTTAAAGTAAACTTCAAAAAGTGTATTTGTAATTTACCCTAAAAATTATTCAATATTCAAATGACGTGATGTTCTATTTTATTAATAGGAGAGTGCATGATCAGGTTATTATTATTTTTTGGAGATAGATAATTTGAGCTTCTAGGATTTATTACGGTTTTGTTTTAATAATTTGAACGTTTATTTTGTTAAGTATTTGTGTATTTTATTTATACAAAAAATTAAGTTGATTAAATAATCGTAACATATTAATTTATAACTTTTGTTAAAAAAAAAAAAAGAAAAAAAAAGAATAATTGTGTTTTAAAAAATAAACTATTTTTTTTTATGATAAATGTAATAAATTAAATAAATTATGATTATTATAAATAATATATTCAAAATAAACTATTCAAATTATTAAAATAAAAATTGTGATGGATTCTATGGATCCTAAGAACACCCTCGCAATATCATGGATTGGGGTAAATCCTTTTCCTTTTTAAAAGAAGATAATCATGTATCTCATTGGAGGTGGTGACATGTATAGTGTGAGTAAACATCATAATTTCTTTGTTCTAAAATATTAATTTCTTATTTTATTTTTTAATATTTTAAAGTATTAATTCCTTTTAAAAAATTAAGAATTAAAATAATATAAATTTTTTATTTTGCTATTCTTTTAAATTTATTAACAACACAAAAAATATAATTATGATAATTGATATTCTTCAAAAAGTGTATTATCAAAGGGTAATTTTGAAAAATTAATTTTTTTAAAGTGTAATAATTGTACTACTAAAAAAAATTGAATTTCCGAAAAGAGACTATTGTTTTGGGACGGAAGGAGTATAATATATGGAGTTAAATTCTCTCTGGTTTTAGTTTGGAGATTATTGTTTCAGTTTGTGAGATATATCACAGGTCTTATTTTGATGATATCAGTTAATTATTTTATTGGATAGTTCGTATATTTTATCCACATAAAAAATTAAGTTGATTCGATAATCGTAACATATTCAATTTATTGCGTTTGTCATAAAAAAAAATATAATTTATTTTAAAAAATATATTTGTCATCTATTTTTTTTGGTAACAAACACGATAAATTGAATAGATTATGATTATTAGAACAATCTAATTTTTTTGTATGGATGACATACTCAAAGTGATCAACAAAATGAACAATTCAGATTATTGAAACGGGATTTGCGATGAACTTCACAAGCTCAAACAATACCCTCCAGTCTGATTATGGATGGAGGAAAATCCACCTTCATGTTTGATTTGATTTTCATAAACTTGTTTAGTTTCATGAAAAATTAAAAACACTTATCATCTATATGGGTAATACTACGCTTCATGAAAAAAAATATTTAAAAAGTTTCAGGAAGATTCTTCACGCTTTGATTAGTTTGTGATATTTTATTGTATATATAATTTAGAGAAATTTAGCTAAAATCCCTCCATTGGACCATTGTTTGGTGAAAAGTACTATCCAATTTATTTTGCTTCATAAAACCACTAAGGAGGAGGCATATAATTGAATAAGGATGAAGTAAAATTTCTTTTTTCTTGGACAATATTATCCATACGTATATATATATATCTCACAAAACTCTTTTAACGAGGAACATTTTTATTTTATTGGGTAAAGCACATTAACACCCCTTTAGGTTTCTATTTGAAAAATTACATTCTTCTTTCTGAGATTTGTAATCTTATTACAAATTGCCTCTTGAATTGCTAATGTCATACTCTAAAATTTTTTAAATTACCATTTTATCTTTTTCCTGCCATTTCTTTTTCCTATCATCATAACTACATTATACAACTTTCCATCATTAAATTCTATCTGAACATATTCTTATTGAGTGATGATATACAAATATAAATTTTATATAAAGCTTAATCACTTTAAAACAAAACACTCATAAACATGATTTATATTTACAACAATATTATTATTACAACATTTTTATGATATTTTTTATATATTAATATAATTTTTCATTTTTATTTCCTCCATTATATCTAGATTAGATCAATTTAATCTAGATATATTTAAAAAGTATAAAATTTGTACAAAAAACTTTTAAAAAATACATTGAATATAACAAAATAAGATAATGTATTGAATTTTTATTTATTTTTTTGTACTTTTTTGTATTGGTGAATTTAAAAAAAAAAGACAAAATGTTATACTTCTTCAGTATATCTAGATTATGTGTATTTAAAAAATAAAAAATTACTTAAAATATTAAAAAAATTCAGTAAAAATAAAAAAATCAATTTTTTGTGTGAGTTAAACTAGAGAAGATGATTAAGATGAACAAAATATCTATATTATTTTATTATTTTATATGTATAGAGGTTAACGGACAAATATGCCATTTTAATCTGACAGGGGGTAAGTGTAATTTTTTAAATGTGAGGGGAGATCTGTATTAAATAGAAACCTCAGGGGGTGTTAGTGTAATTTACCCTATTTTATTTTATATAAGTTTAAAAATTTTGTGTATGTGTATTTTTGATTGATTCATCTAGTATGTACTTTTTTTTGTAACAGTAAAATGTTACTGTAAATCAGAGTAACATGTTACTATTTACGTCAATTTTGACGGTATTTTTTTTTTAAATTTTTTAAGAATTTTATAATCAACATAGATCTTGTTTGATACATTTTGATGAGATAATTCTAAAAATACTAATTTTATTAAAAACCGACATGTAGATCAAAAGTTATATTATTTTGAAATTTAAAATATTAAACCACTAACTAAATATATTTTGATAATAGTGGTATGTATTGAACTTTTCAAGAAATTTTTTTTGTGTTTGTTCTTAATACATTAAAATTTTATTAGAGTATCTCTAACGGTGAATCATTTTTTTTATCAAATCTGACGAAAAAAAAAGGCGATTTCCTTAATCTAATACGAGGTGCTTCAACGGTTGCACTGTAGCTTGCATCAAAAGACTGAGGACGTCCGATCGGTCGACCGGTCAAGGGATTAAATTTTTTTTTTCTTCTCCATTTCTATTTCCCATTTATTTTTCCGTCCATTAAATATTTGGGATACTTACCAATTAGTCCTATTAACTAGACTTATTTACCTACATGTCCTAACTAATAAATTTAACACTATAAAAATAAGAGAGTGATAAATTTATCACTAAAAATTTATTCATAAAAACAAAGAGACTGATAAATTTATCACTATAAATTTTTTCATAAAAATAAAAGACTGATAAATTTGTCTTTATCACTTAATAAATTTATCAATAGGACTTAATGGGTAATAAGTTTCCAAAATAGGACCTATTAGATAATAAGTCTCCAAAATAGGACCTATTGGTAGTTTACCCTAAATATTTTCTATTTTTTGTTACCTCCAATTTCAATGAGATTTTTTACTTTTACTTTTGTCTTTGTTGCGTGTTCCAATTCCAACAAAATTGGTAACTGGTAAGCGCTTAGCCTCAGCTTCCTTTTTTTTTTTTTTTTTTGATTGTGTTTTTGGGTGTTTGGCACTGCAGAAAACTAGAAGCATCTCATTTTTTGTTGGGTGTGTTGGGAAAGTGAATTCTTTAGGTTTTTGTTTGGTGGTTTGTGTGCCAATCATAGGGTAATGGCTTTAATTAAGGTTGTTAAAATCAGAATCTTACGTTGGATCATTGGAGGTGTTTATAAGATCGGATCGTAGAATCGGATCGAGTATCATAAGGTCCTACCGAAAAAACAAATTACATAATAATTTAATTTAAATAAATATTTATTATAAAATATACACAAAATGAACCTATATTCTATTAAAAAGAAGTGAAGATATTATGAAAAATATAATACTCCATGTAAAATGGACATATAATATTATGCAATAGAAAACTCAATGGTAAAAGTTTTGTATTTCATTAAAAAAGAAGGTGAAAAAGAAGAAGAATTCTATAACAAAATACTTTACAATCTACAATAATGCATAAAAAGTGAAGAAATAATATTTAACAAAGTTAGATATGAAAATAGATTAAGAACTCAAAAGAGTAGCTTAGTCGAATGATAAAATTTGTCGTTAGCATCCCTGGTGGAGCGGATTTGAGCCACAAAAATAATTTCTCCAAAAATTGGGATAAAATTGCAATCATCTTACCCTCCTTAGACTCCGCTAAAGCTAAGTTTATTTTTCTGACTATTTAATTTTCTTAAATTACCGCAATATTTGAATGTTTGTTTCCTAATTTGTTTTTCTCAGTCTATTTGATTCAATACTACTTAATTTTTATTATTTATTTTGACCACATAAATTGGTATTAAGACAACAAATATAAAATTTACAATAAAATATGTCATACAATACAAAACAAAGGTTGTAAATTGGATCGGATGGGATCGGATTCAGATTGGGATTCCACGATCCTATAAGATCCCACTATTAGGATTGAAAGATCCTACCATCCTACCTATAAGGAGTTTTTTACACGATCCGGATCGATTGTACTCAAATAGATCGTAAGATTGTAAAATCGTAAGATTCAGATCAGGATTCTGATAACCATGACTTTGATGAGCTATTGTGATTTTGTTCTCTACTCTCTCTCACATACACACAGACACACAATGTTGATATCACTCTATTTGAAGTAGATTTCTTCGGTTTTGTTGGGGTTTTCATGGAGAGTGGCCTTTGCGTTTTGTCTATTGATCACTCGTTGATGATGAACATATATATTGCTTTCATGTGGGTTTATGGATTTCTCTTTCACATTCAACATTTGGTGATGATCATGGGTTCATTTATTTATCAGATTTTCTCTGATTTCTCTGAGATGATTCTTTTGGGTTCCTCAGATTTTGTTTGATTGTTAATTAAATTAAATAAGATATATATATATATTATATTTACAACACTTCCTGTTGTTCTTGATTTTCTCATTTATTGCAGTGCTCCAGTTTGCAGGCCAACCAAACATTGAAGCACTGCACAGCAGCTTCGCATTTTTTGTATGCAAAGGACGACCGGTGGGACAATTGGCTGGACGTCCGGTGGGACTCACCTCCAGCGTAAACACACAGTATTTTGGTGAAATCTGCTCAGCTTCTCAATTTGGTGAAATTTTTGGCCGTTTTCATTTTGACATCGTTTTGATGAAACTATTGGAGATAAAAAAAAAGTTGCATTTTTTCACCAAATTCAAATTTGGTGATGATTCTGCTTCACTGTTGGACATGGTCTTATGATGATACCAAATATTCCTATAAGTTAAGGGTGGAGAATCTTTATAAAGTTTTTCATGATAATAAAGCTTAACATTACTCTTTTTATATTTTGAAGTGCATAAATAATTTTTTAAAATTCAAAAAAATATTTTTCATATTTATTTTTATCAAACTAGTTATTATTTTTAAAAAAAAATCAAAAACACAAACCAAACATGTTTTCTGCAAACAACTCGTTGGCATTGAACCTGTTTATTAATAAAGAATATATATTACCCATCTAAAAAAATAATAATTATATATTTATACAACTTGAAAAAATATGAATAATTTGAAAAAATTAAAAAAATAATATTGATTAGGCACAAAATAATTTCTATGCTCAGGAAGGAAATTGGTTCAATTTGAATTAACGCACTGTTGCTTGAAGAAAAAGGAGCAACATTATTATGTTTAATATTTAGTTTGACTGTTTATATTTATTATTTAGGGACTTATTTATAAATCCTATTTCGGACACTTATGTATGTTAAGTCCTGTGTAATTTCTTATAGAGTCTCAAGTCCTATTTAGATAGAAATGTATTCCACAAGATTCTATGAGTTGTAAATAAATGGTATTAATATACTATTATACACTATAATGGCAAAACCATATATAGGAAATTGAGTTGTAAATAAATGGTTTATATAAGTGTCACGTTATGTTACGTTTATGTAGTGTCACGTCACGTTACGTTTATGTAATGTCCATTTGATATGGTTACGTTACGTTACGTTTATGTAGGTATCACGTTACGTTTCGCAAACTTAATCCATGGTAACATTCAATTTCCTATATATGGTTTTACCATTATTTATGATATTAACAACTAATATTAAGGGTAAATGTGTCAACAAATTTCACACAGGACTTATGAGAACATAAATTTTTTAGTAGGACCATATGTAGCATAAGTCTCCCTAACAAGACTTATAAATAATTTTCCCTATTGTTTTAATATGGCACATAAATTTCACGTAAATATGACTAATATGAATTATGAATCGTGTTACACCAAGTGAAAAATATAAATACGGTAATGCTACGTCGCTCGAAAATGGCCCCCCCGAATCCCCCTAAAGGCAAAAACGAAGTCGTTTTTGCCTTTTTTTTTTTCTTTTTTTTTCAGAAGTAGAAATCAGAAGGAAGAGGAAGAAGAAGAGGAGGAGGAGGAGGAGGGGAAGGAGGAAGGAGGAGGAGGAGGACTGGAGGAAGGAGGAGGAGGGGAAGGAGGAAGGAGGAGGAGGAGGACTGGAGTGGGCCCTAACCATAGGGGGAGGAGGAGGCGGAGGCGGGGCGGGAGGCGGAGACTGCGGTCGGAGCTGGAGCTGCTGCTGTGACAAGCTGGCGGTGAGGCGACGACGGCGGGCGACGAGGCGACGACGGCGGGCGGCGAGGCTCGCAGCCCTCTTCTTTCCCTCTCTCTCTCTCTCTCTCTCTCTCTCTCTCTCACTGGCCTCTGTGATTTCGGGGGATTCGGGGGGGAAAAATTAGGGGGACAAATCATTATCCATATAAATAATAAGAGTGGTTGGACTTCTCTCAAAAAGAATTTGAGGAAGTTGTATGACTCACTGCGAGTTTTGTTTTCATGATTGGAGTCATTTATTTTGTAAGATATTTTGTATATATTATCTATAAAAAAATTAGATTAATCTAATAATTGTAACTTTTTTATTTTATTATATTTGTCTTTAAAAAAATAGATATTATATTTTTAAAAATATATTTATTGTTCATTTTTCAGAGACAAACACCACAAAATAAAAAAGTTACAATTATCAGATCAACCTGATTTTTTTCATAAATAAAATAAATTAAGAGTCTTACAAAATAAATGGTTCAAATTATCAAAATAAAATCCATGGTAAGAGTTTTCTAAGTTATTTTGTTGAATAATTATGTGATCAAGAAGGAAATTATGTGATCAAGACATTTGTTAGCACCTTGGACGGTCATGATAGCTAATCACTAAAATATATATATATATATATTTTTTCTGAATGAAAAAGTCTGGAATCCCCGAATTAGGATCCCAAATTTTATTTAGAGTGAATATGTGTGGTGAAAATTAAATTGATGAAATGTAAGATTCACAGGTAAAATAAAATTAATTTTTAATTGTTATTTCTAAGTAAATTCTAAATAAATAATTCTGAATTTATAATATTACTCTTTTTGAATACGTATGCAGCATCTTAAGAGGGAACAATAGGTATAAGAAAAATGAGTGAGACCCCCTTTGTAGAGGACCCCCACAACCCCCTTACTGATCTACACCATTCATGATGTGTGGGGCCCACTCATGTATGTGTGGGGTCCACATCATGAATGGTGTGGATCACAAAGGGGGTTGGGGGTCCTCCACAAAGGGGGTCTCTATCATTACTGTAGGTATAATATTATGTGAGAAAAGACAAATTCTTAATTGTCTAAACAAAAAAAACTCCCTTTGTTTTGTGTTTTGTGTAAGAATTCCATTTCACCAACCCACCACAATGCAAAATTTCATTTCAATCCTTCGATTTTTTTGATTAAAAAAATCCTTTAATTTTTAAATGTGATAAATTATTTCTTACATTTTTAATCTAACTTACAATTCAAGTTGACAGAAAATAAGCATATCATGATCAAGTAAATTTGTCATGTGACCTTTTCTGTCAACATTTTAAATTGCAATTTGATAAAATATGTAAAAAGTTAATTATCAAAATTTATAATAGAAGGGTCAAAGTGAGATTTTACATAAGTGTATGAGTGCCAACTGAATGTAATTATATTTTCCATTCCTATAATTAGATTTAAATTTCACTCTAGTCCATATTGTTCTAATTTAAATTTTAATTCCTGTTTCAATTTTGTACTTTCATATCTAAATTTTATTAATCTTTGTGTAAACTTTAGAAGACTGACAAGTGTCCTGAAACCATTACTTGTTACTTCCAAATTAAACTGAATGACCAAATTAAAACTAGATTTAAATTTTCGTCTAAATTTTGTTAATTATTTTACGTGTACAGCTTAGACGACTGACAAGTGTTTCAAAATAATTGCTTTTAACTTCTAAAATAAATAAAATGATTAAATTAAAATTAGACTTCAATTATAGAAATCAAAATAAAATTTGAGTCAAATTACAAAGATTAAAAATATAATTTATCCATACATGTATGTATATGTGTATGTTAAAAGCTTTGTGAATCACTTTTATGTCTCTTCTAATCTAAGGATGGACTCAAGTAGTTGGTAGCATTCATTTAAGTCTTGATAGAAAAACGTGTTTCTTCTTTTCAACACCAAACAAAGTTTCTTGACATTGAAAACTAGGATTGTATTCCTCATTTCTTGCTTTGGTAGATGTAGAAAACATGTTTGATTTCTACTAGTCATCTTCCACAATCTTTTTTTTTTTGGTTGATGATTAGTCATTGTCTTTTATTAAATAAAATTATTTATTAATTTTAGGACATGTGAGAAAGTGATCCTCCATTGAATTGTTGTCCTCCGAGTCAAAGTGAAAATGACATAGTCATTTGGACTAAAATAATTGTATAAGATAAAATTGATTATTTTAGTCAATAGAACTAAATGTCATATTCAAATTATAATCATTTCATTTTTTCTCTCATAAAAGTTAAAAAAGTTAAAAAAATATATCCCAAACAAAGTTTTTTAATCCCAAACTAAAATAGCCAAAAGTCAAAAAATTAAAAAACTAACCCGCATCCCAAACGAAGGCTTAATTGTTTTCCTCATTAGTTTCTTCAAATTGGCAGATGTATATTGTAATAGACAACAAATTAAAAGAGGCCAATCGGCATTAACAACAGCTCACTTTGAATATGCCATTCATTACCAATACTAGGGTGTGTTTGATTGAACTGATTGGATAAAGGAGATTAGAATCCATCGGACTTAAATCTTGAGACTGTGAATTTTTCGAACTATTTGGTTGGATTGGATATGTATTTGTTTTCTCATAGGATTAGATGTCTGGAAATTATTATTTTTAGTGAATCCGATGTTTGATTAGACAGACTGGATAAGATAAATGAGCAAAAGATTATTTTATCCTTTTTCAATTGTTTACTAAATAATAGCAATATTAAACATATCTTTAACATTTTAATTATTTTTAGCTCGATTAAATAAAAATTTATTTTATTTTGTTTTTTACACAACTAAATAAATTTATTTTTTAAAAATTAAATAAATAAAATATCAATAAAAATATATGTTATTTTTTTAATTAAAATTTTAAATAAATTTGTTTTTAAAAATAATAATAATTAAACAATGAAATTAAATAAAACATCTATTAAAATTTAAATAATGAAATTAAATAAAATATAAACAAAATTTTAAATAAAACATCAATAAATATCTATAAAAAATTATTTTAAAAAATTAAATAAATAAAACATCAAAAAAAGTTAAATAAAATTATTTTATTTTAAATTGAGACATTTAATTTTATTGAATTTTACTAAATATAATACATAATTAAATAGTAGAGGGTCAAAATGGTCATTTACTATCTAATCCCAACAGTAAATAGTCCCTCCAAAATTGTCCCACACCTCCCGGGATAGTATAATCCCCCATATGGGGGATAAGGAGTCCGGCTGAACTCCATGTCCGGCAGACTAAAAAAAAAAAATGGACACTCACTCCTTCGAATAAGCAATCCGAACAATGAATAATCCCCCCCTAATCCCCCATATGGGGGGATAAGGGAGGGGGACTATCCACTATTTGGACTCCATGTCCGGTCTCCCTCCTTATCCGTCGTTTGATTTTTTTTTAGTCCGCCGGACTCCATGTCTCCCATATGGGGGACTATCCTGTCCTGGGGGGGGATTGTTTTGGGGAGACTAATCACTGTTTGGATTAGATGCGAAAATGACAATTTTGACCCTCTACTATTTAATTATGTATTATATTTAATAAAATTTAATAAAATTTAAATGTCTCAATTTAAAAATAAAATAATTTTATTTAACTTTTTATTAATGTTTTATTTATTTAATTTTTTAAATAATTTTTTTATAGATATTTTATTTTAAAATTTTGTTTATGTTTTATTTAATTTCATTATTTAAATTTAATAGTTTTTTATTTAAACAATTAAATGTTTAATTTCAACAATAAATAATTTCATTTATTTAAATTTGTTTTATTTAAACATTTATAAACATCTGTACATCAACATGTTTATTAAATTATTTCAACATCTGTACATCAACATGTATATTTATTTAACATCTATTAAATTATGTTTTAATACATCAACATTTGATTACATCAACATTTGTTAATTGTTAATTACATCAACATTTGTTAATTGTTTAAACATAATCTGTACATCAAAATAATTTCAATGTTAATTGTTTAAATAAAAATTTAAACATTTAACCATTAGTATGTTTAATGTTTACTAAAAAATTTTATTTGTTTAAATAAAAATAATCTGTACCAGTCAAATTTTTTTATCAATATTAGTATGTTTAAATATCTTTAACAAAATTTAACCATTAGTATGTTTAATGTTTATTAAAAATAATTAAAATATTAAAGATATGTTTAATATTGCTATTACTTAGTAAACAATTGAAAGAGGGTAAAATCTCTTTTGTTCATTTATCCTATCTAGTCTGTCCAACTAAATGTTGGATTCACTGAAAATAGTCATATCCAGACATCTAATCCCATGAAAAAACAAACACAGGATACATATCTAATCCAACCAAATAGTCCGGGGGATTCACAGTCCCAAGACTCAAGTCCTATGGATTCTAATCCCCCATTTTCCAGTCTCCAGTCCGTCCAATCAAATACACCCTAAATTTAGAAATTTTATTTTGAATTTTAAACATTAATTTATGGTTCAGATACATTTATATTTAGATCTCACACTATACTAATTCAATCTCTATTATACAAATACATTATCTAAAACAATAGAATTTTAAGATTATTATTCGATCTTGCTAACTGATAGCCCGTTTGAAAATTTGTTAAAAATCAAATAATAATTAAAAGAAAGTTATAGAAATGAGTTGTAACATGAATAATTTGAAATAAATAAATAAAAATTACATTTTATTAGATGTTAGTATTTTTTATTTATTTATAATTATTTAAGATGTACTTTAAATTTTTATAATATAATTTATACGAATCTACTTTTATCGTATCACATTTTAAAATATTTTTATTTTTGTTCCACCTATTAGAACAATCACGTTTCAAATAATATAAATGAAATACATTGTTTTATGGCTAATTTTGAAAGAAAAAAAAAATCCAATAAAATCATCCCTCTATGTATAGAATAAAGATTTGTGCCTCGAAATTTCTTCCCCCGAATGCCCGGAATGCCCAAAACGACTGTTTTTTTTTTTTTTTTTTTTTTTCTTTTTTCCGCCATTGTTGACCTCTGAAACTCTGAGTTACAGAGGAAGAGGGAGAGAAAGAGAGGGAGAGGGAGGGAGAGGGAGAGAAAGAGAGAGAGGTCGCGTCGCCTACGCCGATCGCGTCCTCCTCCTCCATTTTTTAGGCCCCCTCCAGTCCTTCCTCCCCCTCCTCCTCCTCTTCCCCTCCCCTCCCCTTCCTTCCCCCTTCATCTTCCTCCTTTCTTCTGCTGAAAAGAAAAAAAAAAAATTAGGGGCATTCGGGCGCTCGTTTTCGAGGCCCCAATCACAACTGCTATGTATAACACTTTTCTCACTTTAACTTTCAATAATGCTATATCTACAGAAATAAAACACACAACATACATAAAAAAAAGATAAATTACACTTTGTACCCATGCACTTTACATCAAATTTCACTTTGGCCCCTACACACCAAATTGTGACACTTAATCCGCTGCATTTTTGGTCAAGTGTCACTTCGGCCATTCTGTTAGCCTCATTGTTAGTCACATGAAAAACATGTGGGGATAAATTACACTTTGCACCCTACACTTTACACAAAATTTCATTTTAGTCCCTACCCATTAAAATTTGTGACATTAGCTCCCTAAAAGATAACTTCTGTTAGCCTCACTATTAACAGAAGGGCCAATATAACACTTGACCAAAAATACAGGGGGGTAAGTGTCACAATTTGATATGTAGTTACTAAAGTAAAATTTTGTGTAAAGTACAAAAATCCAAAGTGTAATTTATCTCATAAAAAAATATATTATGATTAAAACTTTTTAAGCACTGACTCACACCATGCTCAAAATAAATTCTAACCACACAATACTTTTTTTTTATACCTTTTATATTTTTTTTCTTCAACCCGACTTTGAAGTTAGTTCGAAGTGTCCATCTCCAAGGTGCTCACAACACATAAATACTGATACAGACCACGTTCTAGTCAGAAAGTATATGGAGCCCATAAGTAACCAAACACTACTTTTGGACTTTTCAAAAATTATTGGTAGATGAAATAATCCATTAGAGTACTTGAAGAGGTACTTTTGAACATATGTTTAGTTGTAGCCCTAGGGTTTGGTACGAGAGGTAGTCCACATGCATCCCACCAACCCCAGCCATAAACCTAATACCAACCCCTTCTCTTGAAAAGCTTTTTTGAGAAATATGATTTTGACTCTCAATCCACAACCTTGTAATATATACAATATTTTTTGGTGCCATTTCTTGGTCACACCCTGAGAAAGAAATGTCTTGTCTCTTATCTCACTCACTCATATGGGTGGAAGAGGGATTAGGAATGGTGGGTGAGGGTGAAAGAGAGATTGGAACGTCAGAGCGGTTATGTGGTTTTTTGTCTCTAAATATTTTTGTTACTGTGTCTTTAGTTTTGTGTTTAAAGTTTGTGTGTATGTGTGTGTGTTTTTTTTTCGGTGAAAAAATTAAAAAAAAAAAATTCATCATTTCCATATGATTTTATCTTTTGGGGAGGAGGGAGGTAAAAATATTTTTTGAAAATTTAAAAATATTTTTTGATATTTATTTTTGTCAAACTAATTTTTATTGTAAAAAAAATTAAAAAACATATTTCTCAAAATGAAACTATACAACAACGGGGATTATCACACCTCAAGTTTTTCAATAATTCAAAGGTTGTGAGTGTTTTGAAATTAGAGGGAAAAAAAATTTTAGGATAGAGAAGCCTTTACTAACAATAAGGGATTAGCAGGAAGCGTGTTACATTGATAGTCAGAGATTGAAATTGCAGAGCAAAGAGAAAAAGAGAGGAGGGAAAGAATATAACAATAGGTGTTTTGGTCATTTAAAACTTTAACTTGTTTGTAATTTATTTTTGGATCATCCCATCTCTATTGCAATTTTTAAAAGATTCCAATAGTGCATTAGGTTTTTGATAAATGATTGGCACAATGCAATGGGACAAAAGAATGTACACACACATATGTCTCCATCAAGTGGTTAGGCATAGCATGGCATTGCGACATGACAAATTTAGGTAATAACTCATGTCGTGACCAACTTCAAATCTTTAATCTATATAGCTATCAATTTTTCATTTTGAGCAAGACAACTCAACTCATCAATCCTTCCTAACATCCTAAAAAGACATTACTCTCATCTTTTTAATTATCATGACATGTTTGCTTGATTGATTGAAGCTCACTCATTTGACAAATTATAAAAGATTATAAATAGATCATAGAATTAGAAACAATTTATTTACACAAGAATGAAACTTATCAAATGTGTAAATCTCATCTCATGTAAAAATAAAAAGATTATCGAATTTTATGATCAAATTTGTACACATAGAAGAACTACATAGAGATTATCACAGGTGAGGTTTATGGTGAGTTAGTTTTGTAAGTTGAAGAATGAGAATATTAATCAAAATTATAAACAAAATAGTAGTTTACGGATATTGATTATACTTAATGAGAATTATAAGATAAAAAACATATTAGTAAAAATTAATATTAAGTATAATATTTTAGTGTTTTGATTTTATTTTAATGAAAAAAATTAAATTTTATATATTATATTCATATAATTCTATGAAATAAATATAATTGGGGTGAGGAAAGCAAAATTTGTCCCCGCAAAATAGGCAGGGAAAATCCGTGCAGGTAGGGCGAGGCAGGAAAAAATGACCATACCTAATTCTTACATTTTACTAGTAGGTGACTTGTGAGATGCGCGAAAATTTAGAAAAATAATTTTTCAAACAGATTTGCAAATGACTGGTGAAATTTTTTATCATTGTGTATGATCCTATGTAAAGGCTCATAAAAATAATTTTTTTCAAAGTTAAATAAAAATAAATAAAAAATAAAAAAAAATAAAAAAGGAAGAAAGAAAGAAAGAAAGAGAGTGTATTCTCAACTTGAAACCAAATTCTCATTTGTGTTAATCAAATTTACTAAAATCATGAACTCCACTTGTATCAAAACCTTCATTTGGAACGTGGGTTGACTTTTTGATTTTTTGGTTATTTTAGCCTAAGGCTAAAAAGTCTCGTTTGGGATAGGTTTTTTGACTTTTTTAATTTTGTGAGAGCAAAGATAAAATGATTATGATTTGGATGTGACATTTTGTCCTATTTGGTTAAAATAGCCAATTTTGTCCTATATAGCTATTTTAGCCCAAATAGGCATGCCAAACATATATTTTTTTCTAAAAAAAAAAAAAGTATCAGAAATTTCTATAATATACAAATTATTATGGTTATTAATCGAAAAGGTCTTTACTAGTTTTTTATGTTTTTGGTTATGTCTAAAGTGTATATTGTTGTTTTTTAATATAAATGTTTTTCATATTCTTAAATAAAAAAAATAAAAAAGAAGAAGAAGAAGAAGAAGAAAAGTGCACGGGTCTTTAATTATATATGCTTTAAATGGTGTTTGATTATGATCTATTACAAGATTTTTTTATATGACAATATTTAAGTATTTTATTACATGGAAAAGTGCTTAAGGTGGATTGATTATGCTTATATTAGTAAGATTTTGAGAGTTATTCACATTAATACATAAAAAATTACAAATTCAAATCATAAACAATATCTTCAAAATTTCTATAACCTTAATAATTCTAGTTCTCATAGAAGTTCTAATTAATTATCATATATATATATATATATATGTAGTGTTTTTCCTTACTTAGGTGGCATATTCTAAATTCAAAAATTTTATTTAAAAATTATTTAAGAAACATCAACATGTGCCTTAAATATACACAATCATTTTTGATTAATCATTATTTTTTAAAATAATACTCCACACTATTTATCATTTGACATTTGTCAATTTATCTTCTAAAAACTCCACAATATCAAATTGGACGCTATACGTGCATGTAAATCACTCATAAAAATATGATGTATGACATATAATTACAATGGAGTTAACTTTAATCAATGTAATGGTATTTTATATTATGATATGTGTTACAAAAGAATAATATTATTATTAATTTTAATTTTAATTATTTATTTTAATAATCTTAGCATTATCGTTCTATAAAAATGTTAGTTGAATACTTACATATAATAAATTTAGTTAAATTATTTGCTTATTTTGATCATTTTAGTTCTATTGTGCTATAAAAGTATAATTACCATATAATGATTTTATATGATATATATTAAATTATAAAATAATAAAATAAAACTCATTTTTATATAAAAAAAATAATAGTTAAATTAGAAAGAGAATTAGTAATATAAAACTAAAAATGATTCTAATTACTTATTTTTATTTGGAAAATAAAAATATGTAGAAATAGAACTAGACAAAATTTATTTAAAAAATTAAATATAAATATATTTTGATTGGATTAAAAAAAAAAAACATAAATTAATTATGTAGAGTAGTAATTTTTCTTTAATATCCTTTTTGAATTATTCATACATATTGTATATAAGTATATAAAATTTAAATTAAATATAAATGTTTTGTAATAAATAATTTCATGTTAAATAAAAAATTAAATATAAATTAATATTAAGATATCAATAAGATATACAAAAAATAAAAAATATAAAAGAAAATTAATTTGATCCGTACGATGCACATAATTAAATACATTTTGTCTTATTTATTTATTTATTTATTTGTATATCAAAATAAAAAAAAAATCAAATATCATAGCAATTAAATTAAAATATCAACTATATAAAAATATATGGAAAATAAGTATTCCTTAAATAAAGTACATATAAAATTGGTTATTATAATTGAAATTGAATTTGTGTAGAACTTTATATGTAAATGAAAAAGACATGCTGATGTGACTTTTTTGGAAAAAAAAACAAGCTTTTAAAATGTGCCACTTAAGTAAAAGAAAACACTACTTTCAATAATATATATATATATATATATATGATATGGTGCCATCAGTCAATAAAATATTCCAAAATATTTTATCTCCCACTAATACATAGTTCCAACTATTGAATATAAAATTTTTCATTAGTTAGTAATAGTGTCATATCATATTATCAATATATCTAATATTTGATATTATTTATCAGTATATTTAATATTTATTTGTGCAAGTTAGGTTAAAAGGCGATGACAATTTTTTTTATTATCAATAGATAAAGATTAATTACATGAAAATAATTAGAAACGACTTATGCCTAACCAACAACTAGTACAATAAATAGTGCAGAAGAAATACACAACACCAATGTAATCGTGGAAAAAATGATCAATTCTCGCCAAGCAATGATTGACCCCTTTGCCCGAACAAAAATGTTTTGAAGTTCTAACTTGTGAGCGTTAATAGCTTTAATGTTATGAGATTTATTTGATGTAATATTTTAGTCTTGTATTTTTTGTTTTTTGTTTTTTATTTTTTTTTTTTTTTTTATCTTACTAGAGCTCAATTAGAGCTTTAGTTTTAAAGGGATGTATCATTGTCGTTTCCTGAATAAGAATGAATCGGAGTGGTTAACTGAATTAGCCTAATTAGTTAAAAAAAGAAATGACAATTTACTATGTTTAGTTTAGGGGATTTGGTCAAAATTCCACATAGTAAAATTTTAATGTATTAAGGACAAGCATAAAAAGTTTTTCTTGAAAAATCTAACACTTACCATTATTATCAAAATATTAAACTTTAAAATAATATAATTTTTAATATAAATATCATTTTTAATAAAATTAGTAATTTTAGAATTCTCTCATCAAGATATATCAAATAAGATCCATGTTGACTATAAAATTCTTTAAAAAAAAATAAAAATAAATTATTACCGTCAAAATTAATGTAAACAATAACAGTAAGAGCATCTCCAATGGAGCTCTCAAATACTTGTCAAAGCTATAATATAGCAATAGTGATAAAAAGTGGGTCTCCAATGACTTACTATTTTACTTGCCAAAGATGGCATATGTCATATATGTTCTCAAATTTGACAAGTAAAATAGCAATTACCAAACATGCCATATCAGCAAATATGAACATATTTGTGGCTCCAAATTCAGTTAAAAAAACAGAATTGAAACAGTAGAAAACCAAGTTATTTTTCAAATTTAATTTTTCTATTTAATTTTTCAAATTGAATTTTATTTATTTATTTATTTCTAATTTTTCAAATTTTTTTCATTTTTTATATTTGTCTAGTCGGGAATAATATAAATATATAATTTTTTTTTACAAATAGTTGAAAAAAAGGTCATAAAAGACAAAAAAATAAACAAAAATAAAATTACAAAAAAACCTATATCCAAACAACACCTACAAACTTGGAGGGAAAGTTGGTTGAGAATTGCCATTGGAGCACCATTGCTATAATTTGGAAAATAGCACTATTCATTGCCAAATTATAGCATTAGTAATTGTATTATAGCAACAACCATTGGAGATACTCTAACATGTTACTTTATTTGACAGTTACCTTATTTGACAGTAACATGTTACTCTAGTAATATTATCCAAGAAAAAAAAAAAAAAAAAAAAAGATATTTTACTTTGTTCTTACGCAATTATGCGTTTTCTCTTTAGGAGGTTTATGAAACAAAATAAATTAGATTGTCCTTTTCACCAAATAAGAGTCGGATTTTGGCTAAATTTCCTTTTAGGTCTCGTTTGGGAACATGCTAATTTAGTAACTTTTTGGCTATTTGGCTAAAATATGAGCTAAAAAAAACTAGTATGTTTGGGATGACTTTTTGGCTTTTTACGAAAAGATGTGCAAAAAGTAGAGAGAAAAAGGAATCTTTGAATTTTTGGTATAGGTTGTTGACTTTTTGATTTTTTTAGTAACTTTTGACTTTTAGGCTAAAAGAGACAGTTCCCAAACGAGGCCTAGGCGTTATTGGTATTTTTCAGTAGGCCAGTTGAAGCCCAATAAAAACTGAATTGAAACCAAGCCCATGTTCAGATAAATGTACAAATTAAAAGCCCAAATTAACCTAATGAGGTCAATGCTTTAGGGCAGCCCTTTAGGCTGGATCACGCCTAAAATCTGCCAAGCCCAGCCCAATACAATTCAGGGAAAAGGGAAACTAGTTAGGTTTGTGGTAGGCTGTGGTCTACCAAACCTAATGCTGATTTTGAATTTCAAGCCCATTGGGTTAGGTTTGGAAACTTTATTTGATAGTATAACGGTGATACCAATGATGTAATCAACAATAGGTTTACATATAGTAGTGTAAATGGTAAGAAAGAATTGGATGGTGATATCAATGACATAGTATCACCATTACACTCTACTTTCTTTTCTTATACTAGTACGATACTCTTTTGGGTGAAACATTCTATATAGTTGAGAAGAAAAAAATGTTGAAAGAAAACAAATGTTGAAAGAAAACTTCAAAGAAATTCAGGGAAATTGGCAAGAAACTCAACGAAATTACTTGGAAATTTAATCAATTTTTAAGAATTTGTTTGAAGAGACTTTTAGCAAACATTAAAAAAATATATATCTTCTAAACATGTTTTGAAAAAGAAAAATGATTAGAAAATTTTCAGTAAGGTACCGAAGAAGTTCTTGAAAACTACTTGGAGACTTTCAAACCTTTCTGCAAAGATATAATTATAAATGACTTTTAAAAATTTTAATAAATTATGTAACTCAAAAATTTAGAAATCTTGCAAGTATTCATATAGGTTTTCAACAAATATTTAATAATTTATTTTTATTTTATTGTATTTTATTTTAGAAAAGTTGCTACAAAGATTACTGCTAGGTTTCTATTTAATTCTTGATTATTTCTTTCGCTTTATGTTCCTCTTGAGTTGGGTTTTTCTCAAATTTAAATAAGAATTTAAATTTGAGAGAACTGTTTGGATCCGTAGAGTCCATCACGTGTATTATTTGATAATTTAAATCGTTCATTTTAAAGAGTCATCCATATATTGTATATCATATATGGAGAAAAATTATATCATTCATCTTAAAAAATAGATAACAAGTGCTTTTTAAAAATAAATCATTGAATCGTTTTAAAAACAAATGCGAGAAAATGATGGGAGCATCTATGGAAGACACCCTTGTCAGAGAAATCACAAATTACTATATACTACACACGCTCTCTCTCTCTCTCTCACTCTCAAGTCTCACCCACAATTTTCTCTCTTTACTATCAAGTCTTACCCATAATTTTCTACACACGTTAGTGTCCATACATTCTAAGCATATATACATAATACTTGTGTGAAAAACTACAAATGCATAGAGATACAATAACATCAAAAATTAGTTGTCAAAGAAATCGAGCAATCAATGTACCACCTCACTCCAAATGCTTAAATATGTGGTAGGTGAGGGTTACTTTTAAGTAAACCTAGCCCTTTAGGCATGGATTTATGGATCTTCCAACCGTTTCCAAATTGTGAAGCACACTACTGCCAATTGACCAAACTTGAGCCTATAAATTATCCAATTCATAAACAATCCAAAGAAGCCAGCAAGACACAGCTATAAACCCACAAGGAGTACAGTTAATGGAAACCAAATGCAAACCACCTAAAAACCCTCATGGAAGAAGAGCATCGTATTTAGTTCAGCTTATGTCAGTCCAATTATTATTTTGTAATAAAAAAACAATTTAGTTCAAATTTGTCTTTAGCTTCTTCTGTTTTTTTTTTTGGTTGAATGATTTGACTAATTGTATGGATTGAAGCTTGCTCTTTGGGGGTTTGAATCATGAAAATGGAAAGGTTGACAAGCAACCACACAAAATTTTGTTTAATGGGGTATTGCAAAGCTAAGCTCAACATTGTTTTATTGACTACTCAACTATTGGCCTTTTGAATTCAACATTGCCAAATAGAAGTATATAATACATGATAGTTGTATATTGAAATTTGGTGATCCCAATCCACACACAATGGCTAGCAGTAATAGTAGACTATTTTACAAGGCATGTGGCAGACCAAGAGATCTCAAATTAGTTGAACAGTTGCAAAATCAACAGTGTGGCATTTAGAAAGTAAGAGGGGACCAAAGATTCATGTCTTGGGTTATCCACCACTAACATAAAATAAAATAAAATAGAGAGAGGAAAGGGGTGAAACCCCAAAAACAAAAACAGTAAGTAATTAAATACAATGCTTCCGAGACTAAACAAAGGAGGGGCAAAATTAAAAAGAGAGAGTGAATTTCTTGATCAAAGAAGAAAGGTTGTAAGAATAAGGACTTGTTTTGCTTTTATTATTATAAAGAATTTATATAGATTTGAAAACGATGCACAGCCCTCACTTGAAAGTATTGTTTACTATGATTTAATCCAATTACTGAGTTCTTGAGTTTGTTCTTTTAGATTCTAATTCAAAAGACGCTTTCACAATAAAAATGTCATGTATTGTTTTATAAGTTCAACATAAATATCGTCATATATATAATAGGCATATATTCATCTAATCTAACCTTCATTCTTTTTTTTCTTTTTTTCTTTTTTTCAATGTTTTGAAAGGGGTTGAAATAAATGTTTCTTCCAAATTTTGCATCTTGTTGTCATGTTTTAACTAAAGCTTAGGTTTGGTAGATTACCACACGCCATGCATTGACTTTGTTTTTTTTGCCCTTCCACTTCATAAAGCAATGGAAGCAATCAATTTTGACAACTTAGCACATCATCATCATCCACATAAATAGAGCTGAGCTTTGACCCTGTGTCAGGTGTGGATTACTACTCATTTTACCCACTTTGTTCATGCATGACAGCCTGTCAATCTTCTCCTACAGCCAAAAACCTCATCTTCTTGTTGTTGAGCATTGAAACTTCTCATATATCCTTCTTTCCAGTCTACTCATTGAAAGATTCACTTCCATTCCACCCTCTCAAGTTTGGTTGTCTTTTTATTTTTATTTTTATTGTTATTTGTTTTTCAAACTTATTTTCTATTTTCTATGTTTCTGAAAGTACAAACGCACTTTTCGTTTTTATTTTTGCATGAAAATATTTTTTTTAAATTAAAACAACTTGGTATTGGTGTTGGTGTTTTTTGAGAAACTGCATTGTTTTCAAAAAAAAATTAGAAAACAGTTTTCTAAAGCAGATTGCCAAAGAAATTTGTATATGTTCCAAAAAAAATTAAAAATAAAAGTAAAATGAAGGCATTATTTGTGTAATTGAAGACATCTCAAGTAGATTCTTTGTTTTAAAGTGAAAATCCAACAAAGTCACCCTGCATTACAACAAAGACAAAAATTTATGGGGAAAATCACTTTTTAGGAACGAAATATCTTAGTTTTCAAGTATCATTATTGCATTTTTATCAACAAAATGAAGAATTCCTATCTTTTGGGACCAAAATTTTTGTCTAAAAAAGCAAACCTTTTTTATATGAAATTAATTTATCTCAAAAGGTCTATTTATAAATTAGCAACATTTTCAAAATTTTGTTGCTAATATATTTTTTTCCACTTTTTGAAATGACATTTTAGTAATGACTTCATGACGATACAAATGAGTCTCCTAATATTTCTTACAACAATTTTTTTTGTAAAAAAAAACTAAAAATTTAATTTTTAAAGGGGAATTCCCATAAGTGGGTTCAGAAATAAATATTTACAAAAAACTAAAAAAAATTAATAATTTTAATTATTAATAATTATAAATTTTAAAAAAAATTATAAATATTTTTTTTTCACTCTCCACTGAACCAGCAATTCCTCTATTTTTAAAGTTCTTATATATTATAATAATTTATGAATTTTTTATGTATCACTGCTCAAAACGAAAACATAACCAAATAAAAAAAAAAACACATATTCACTATTCATTATTCATTATTCATTATTCATTATTCATTATTCATCTTGAAAGACTAACAACCCACTATATATCCAACTTCCAAACAAACACTCACCCACTCACAACACACAACACAATACAACACAAGAAGAATGGCCAAGTCAATGATATCACTAATAAGGAGGGTCCCATTTTAGAAAATGGAGTTCATCTTTAAGGTGTGAAAGTTATTCCTACCCACTGGACAACATGAATAGGCCAACCCAAGACAATGCCCCCTTTTTTTTCATTTTTAACTCCTTTTGAGACCACAAATGCTTCCAACTTGATAAAAAGAGAGGATTTAATTGCAATTACTCACTTAGTGGAGAACCATCAACTAAAGAATCCCCATATGGGTCTTTTTTGTGGGGTTTGGGGGACTCTCTTTTGTATCCCTAAATCTGCCTTACTTTTTGGGACAAGTCAACAATTTTTTTTAAAAAAAAATAGAGTAAAGCTGGCTTTTCCAAGGGGACATTATAATTTATACCCTTTAATTGTGTCCCTATTTAAGCAATTAGGGCCATAGTTTTTTGTTTTTATACTTGGGAAAAATAGTGAAAATTAAGAATTAAACAACAATCGTAAAAAAAATGGTCTCAATCTTTATTTCCAATATCTAATTAACCTCGAAACACACAATTTAAAACATTAATTTGTCCCTATGTTGGTTGGGTTTTGGAGAGATTTGTCATTAGCATTGCTTGTTATGTTCTTATCTTGTCTTGGTGTAATGACTTATTATAAAGATGGTTAAGTCAAACTTTCTATATTTGTTACTATTTATGAATTTTTTTACTATACAGAAAACAAAGAAAAAAGAAAAAAAAAGTGCATGTCATAATCAAAAATTACTTTTATCATAATCAAAATCACTAATGGCTTATAACCAATACTACTTTAGAATATAACCAAGCATTATAATGTAATGTAACTAAATCTGATTTAATATAATTGCATTATAACTTTTCTCAAAAAATTCTGATTTAACAACTTGTTGATCCTACCATAACAAGGTTCAATAACTAAATACTACAAACGTTAGTAACCAACATTAATTTAAAACATAACTTGCACATTATATTCTCTCCTTACAAGGGGAACCCTATTATCTATACCGTGACAGGGTGTGGAACCCAATTGTATGCTAGAAACAATAATAGTTTGAGGTTTGTTTGTTTGTTTGTTTTTGATACATTAGACTATCCCATCAAAATGAAATCTTATTTTTTAGGATAAATTATCAATATATCTTAGTAGTTAGATTTAATTTTTATTAAATTCTATTGAAAGTTAGTTCTAATAAAATCATCGCTAAAAATAATTTTTTTGCAATGATTTTTTGTATTTGTCGCTAAAAATAGACAATTAATAACTTTTTTATCATGATTTTTATAAATTGTTACTAAAACTTAAAATTAGTGATGTTTTTCTGTGACTAATTTTTTAAATTGTCGCTAAAAGTTAAAAATTAGTGACTTTTTTTATGATGATTTTTTTAAACTGTCACTAAAAATTATAATTAGTGATTTTTTTGTGACAATTTTTAAATTATCGCTAAAAATTAACAATTAGTTATATTTTTTAATAGTGTTTGATAAAAAATATTGTTAGTTATTACAAGAGCTACTGAACAATAAATCCACCTAATGGGATCTACACGTAAGTCTCCGTATTTTTTAAGCCTTCAAAGAAAAAAAAAAATTTGCATCATTCATCCATAAAAAAAAATTTAATTTTTTATTTTATTTTATTTTTTTGTGGCCTTAGATGATGGACTAATAAGGAGAAAGTAATTTATAAAATAACTTAATAAATGTCAAAACTAAAGGTTCAAGTTTTTGTACATTTCAAGTGTAGTGTAGTGTAACCAACCAACTCCTTTGTATTAACTAGTGTCTCGGTCTCGGGTAATATAAGAGTATCTCCAACTCATCCTTTATTTTTTCTTTTTTGAAAGATTTTCACCTTTAACTCATCTCCTAAATCCATCTTTATTTGGAAGGAGGATGAGTTGATCCTCCATATTTAGGGAGGATGAAAAATAGAGGACAATCTCTAAAATACTAATTATTTTTTATTTTTTATTATATTACAAATAACTTTTAATATGTAAATTCAATTTTTATAAAATTAGCGTTATTAAAAAGGGTGAAATCATACCTTTAAAATGAGTATAATATTAAATATATTTTACAAAAATTTCAAAATTAAATATTTGTTAATGAACAAAAATTATTCACTTTTTGATGAAAATATTTTTGAGAGAAATCTTTAGAAAAGAAAATGATGATTTATAGTTGGAGTTTAAGTGAATAGTGAGATACTCTATATTCACTTTTTGAATAAAAAAAATATTTTCATTCTCTAATTAAAAGTGTTGGGTTGGAGATGCTCTAAGGGTTATTGTGAAGTGCACATCAGTATTTGAATTGTATTGGCTATAAAATAAAACAAAAAAGATACAATTCCAAAACAATATAAAAAGCTTGCTACTGGTCCCGTTTGGTATAGCTGTTAAAACAGATTATAGACTATAACTTAACAGATTATAGATTATAACTTTAATCAGAAGCTGTTAATCTGTTTGGTGTAACTGTTGGATTATAGATTTAAGTTGCTGAGTAATGTTTGTTAAATAAGCTGTGAAGTAACTTTTTCAATTAATTTTTATTTTTTATTATTCATTACTTGTATACATTTCTCATAAAAAAATAATAATAATATTATATAGTCCATTTATGTCTTTTTCTATTTTTAAAAAAATATAAAATAAAAAAAATCTAAGAGTATAACGGTAAATTAATATGTCCACAGCAGAAGCTGACAATCAGAAGTAAGGGGTGAGCAGCTTTTCAGAATCAGCTTTTTTGACTTAAAATAAGTTGTTAAAATCAGAAGCTATTTGAAAAAGTTTAACCAAACAATCCAAAATAACTTTTCAAAAGTCAAAAGCCATGAGTTGGCTCAAAAAAGTCCAAACAAACACTCCCTAAATGCCAGCTTCTAAACTTAGGCAAAGATTTGAAATGTTTGAGACTCCTAAAATGTTGATTTTAATTTGATTCATAATGATATGAAATGTTATTTATTAACTTATAATTTGTCATAAATTCAATTATATAAGGCCTAATTCTTTTATTATGTTATTATAAATGAATTTGAGAATACAAATTGTAAATCTCTAACGTTTTTACTTAATAATAATATTAATAATACTATTTGGATTATAATATTAATAATGGTTTTGATGCAGACGCCACAAAACAATGCACTTATGAGAGAGAGAGGAAAGGACAAAAAAAAGAAAGAAAAAATAATATACATGTGATCTACATCAATCGGGAGTCACGAGGATCACCCATTTTTTAGAGTTTCAAGCATTAATCTAATAATAATAATAATTTCAGAATTTGATCATGGGAGGTCAAAACCTAGTGGATTTATCTATATTGGTGATAACATATATATACTCACAAATGGCTACCTAGTCAATCATATAAATTTTTAAAAATGATTGAGACTCTCAAATTTGAAAACTTTCATGACTTTTAAAATGATCTGGATCACTCATGTATTTGTTTTTTTTTATTTTTTTATTTTTTATCTTTCCTATCTCTCTCACATGAGTGATCTAGATTATTTTGGAGGTCAAGGAATCTCCAAAATTGGGGGTCTCAATCATTGTTATTTTTATATATATATATATATATGGCTTATTTTGAGAAGTGACTTATCGATTTAAAAAAAAAAAAAAACATATTCAAAATAAAAATAAAAATATGATATGACCCAAATAAGTCAATAAACTCACTTGTTCTTTCTTTTTTTATTTTTTTTATTTTTTAATACCAAAAGGTCATAATCTCATAATAGCATGCTGAATGATTCAGACTCTATAACCTCTATTTGACTATGTTAAAGTCAAACATATTTGTACCACTGTTTTGGAGTTCAGGTGGCTTGGGAACTAAAAAGTGAAATTCTGCAAGTGTTTGATTTTGTTTTCTAAACCTGGATTTTGATAATATTGTTTGACACGGAAGATGAGGTGAGTGAATCTACCACTTCTCTCAATTGGTTGGAATGTGGTGTTTGGGAAGCTTCAACCCAAATTTTTTATCTCATTTTTTCCACTAAAAACAAAAGTTTACAAAACCAAAAAAAACACATCCAAACAAATATCACATCCAATCCCATAATCATTTCACTTTTTCTCTCACAAACATCACATCCAACCACATAAAACCCAACTATCTTCCCAAACACTAAAAATTTTTTATCTCATAAAAACCTACATCTCCTAAAATCTACATAAAAACTCACTTCCCAAACACCCAAAGCCCCCACTTGGTTGCTTAATGTAAGTAGTAAGATAGTGAAAGGTGGGGGTGACATTTTTCTCTCTCCTTAATGAAGCCATGGTCAAGTTGCGGTGGTGAGCGAGAGCAGTGATGTTACATATACTAATTAATATATTAACATTAGTTATGATATTATTATTGACTCCACTTATTAATCACATTATAAATATTAAAAATCTCTTAAATTATTTTATATCATCAATTAGTACACTAATTAGTATACTAATTGATATATATATAACATTATTAAATATAGAAGAAAGATCAATCATCATTTGGTAAAGCAATTAAATTAACCATCCATTTCCTCCATCATAACAACGACTTTATCCAAGCAACAATTAAATTAACCATCCATTTCCTCCATC
Organism: Camellia japonica; assembly: GCA_030407325.1. NCBI lineage: Eukaryota > Viridiplantae > Streptophyta > Magnoliopsida > Ericales > Theaceae > Camellia > Camellia japonica. The sequence goes on along the minus strand of JAPPVO010000003.1, from coordinate 68,776,301 downwards.
ATGACAATGACTTTATTCAAGCCAACTCATGCATTGTCAACTTCCATTCAAAGCAAATATGGGAATTAATTTGTCAATAGTTTAAAAAAAAGTTTTTAAATTTTTTTTTTTTGGATATTTTGTCAAGTTTGTTCCATCTAGAAGAATCCAAAAAGTTTTTTTTAAAAAAATTAAAAAAATCCAAGAAACCTTCGCTACAGACATTTTTTGGCTCTTTTTTTCAAATATTTATTTATTTATTCAAATTCGTCTAGTCTAATGGGGCACACCACGTGGTCATGTTACACGCTAGTTATCAATTGTAATTTTTTACTATCAAATATTGCAAATTGCTTTTTTTGATTTTTTTTTTTTGGCTTATTTTTGTCTTTGGTGAATTTATTTTTAAAATTTTCAAAAAAACTTTAGATTTCTAAATTCAACTGGACAAGACACACCAGAAAATTATAATTTTTTAAAAAAAAATCAAAAAATTCAAAAAAGACAAAAATAATCCCAAAAAAAGTCAAAATAAGCAATCTTTTTTGGCTTATTTTCATTTTTAGTGATTTTTTTTGAAATTTTTCAAAAAATTATACTTTTTAGATTTGTTTAAACAAGACAGGCTAGAAAAGTAAAAAAAAAAATTGACAATTTAAAAAAAAAAAAATACTAAAGACCAAAAATAAATCGGAAAAAGAGGTGATTTTTTTTTTTTTGGTTGCCAAAACTATATACCCTAATCACATTCTATTCCTGACACTACATAAAAATGTCACGATTGATTTTGAACAACTTTTTCAAATATGGAGTTATGTGATGAGTAATGTAAGGGTGCGTTTGTTTGGACGGACTGGATAAGGGCGAATTGTAATCCATCGGACTATTAGTCCTGGGATACATTGTCCCAAGACTATTTGGTTGGACTAAATTTGTATCCTGTGCTTGTTTAGTCATGGGTTAGATGTCTGGATTGGACTATTTTTAGTTATCCAATGTTTGTTTGGGATATTATGGAGAAGGATAAATGCTCAAATGACTATTTTATCCTTTTCAATTATTTACTAAGTAATAGCAATATTGAACATAGCTTTAATATTTTAATTATTTTTAGCTAGATTAAATAAAAATTTGTTCTATTTTATTTTTTGCAAAATATTTTAATTATTTTAATTTATTATTTTCAATTAAATTAAATTTATAATTTATATTTTTTATTTAATATATAATTTTAAATTAACGACAATAAAATAATTTTATTTAATATATAAATTAAATTTTCAACAACACTAAAAAATTTAATTTATAAGGCCCTAATTTATAATTTATTATTTTTAAATAAATTTAATTTATAATTTATATTTTTTATTTAATATATAATTTTAAATTAACAACACTAAAAAAATAATTTAATTTAATATGTAAATTAAATTTTTTAACAACACTAAAAAATTTAATTTATAAGGCCATAATTTATAATTTATTATTTTTAATTAAATTAAATTTATAATTAAAATTTTTTATTTATTATAAATTTAAATTAATAACACTAAAAAATATTTATAATTTAAACTATTTTATTCTTTTCTAATTGTTTGCTAAGTAATAGCATGGAGGGTAAAATGGACATTTCACAAAATAATCCCATGGAATACCAATCCCATGGTTTCTATCCCACTCTCCCCCATGGGATAGGATAGTCCCATATTTGTGGGACTAATAGTCCGGAGAGACTATTAGTCCGAAGCAAAAAAAATGAAACAAATAATGAATTATTAATCCAATAAGACTAATAGTCCAATCTCACCCCCTAATCCTTCAAAACAAACCCCTAACCCTTCAAAACAAACCCACCCTAATAGTATAGGCTTCAAATTGCCTTGAAATTTGACAACATTCATTCATAAAAGCTATCAAAATAGGTCATGGCTTAAGTGATTTGGTGTGGGCTACATGCAGTCCCCTCAAAAAGTGACGTATCGATCGACAACATGGGTTTGAACCACAACATGAAAAAAAGTGGTTTTGGTTAAGGACTTGTTTGGAATTTAGTTTTTAGGTTAAAAAAAATCAATCATATATATCAGTCATTTATGTTTTTCTACAAAAAAAAAAATTAAAAATTAAAAATTCTAAAATATAAATATATTTTTTTCACTTCATAAAGAAAACAAAAAAGTCAAAAGACTCACTAAAATAATTCAAATTCAAACGAGACCTCAATAGCACATCATAGCCAGGTGAAGGAAACATTTATAAAGAGTAGGATTAAATTAAATAATTTCAATTAAATTATGTTGCGTTTGATAGCGTTTAATCTCATGCGATTCTTTTTGCCTCGCATAAAAGATTAGTTTATTTTAAGAAATACGACATTTATTTGGAATGACTCTCTTTATGGATGAATTACTAAAATGTTATTCTAAATTCACTACAACATATAAGAGTTTTAGAAATCAAATGTTTTGGTCTGTAAAAATGAAAATTTTGTTGCAAAAGACATTTAGTGACTAATTTCCACTGTCATGAAGATAGTTGTTAAAAGGTTGTCCCGAAAAGTAAAAAATAAGATTTTCAGCGACAAATTGAAAGTGTCACTAATAAATAGACTTTTAGAGACAAAATAATTTAGTTTCAAAATGGTTTATTTTTTAAGATAAAAAATTTGATCCCAAAAGGATAATAATTCATCACTAATGTCTAATTTTTGTTGCTAAAAATATAATAATGACACTTTTCGTAACAAAATTATTTAGTTTCTAAAAAATAATTTTGTTCCTAAATTTTGGTTTCTAAAATTTTAATTTTTTATAGTGATTAGACATTGCAAGATTTGTGTATATAGAGATGTGAGGGTAATTTATACAGTTGGGCCGAGCTGGGTAGATTGGGCCGAGCTGGGTAGTTTGGGCCGAGCTGGGAAGTTTGGGCCGCACTACGAAAGGCTGAGTAAAAAGGCCAACTGGGGGGCACTCCGGTTTGAAGAGGTGACCTTGGAGCTAGACCGGTCGCGCAACCGTGATGGTTAGCACGGGCGCATAAGGCCTTTTTCTTACTTCGGTTGAGAGGTATATGTGGCAGTTCGGTCTTCAACAGTTAGTTCGGTCGAGGCGTGAGAACCGAGGTGTGCTAAGTCTTTAGGATGACTTGGTTCTGAAGATAGTTCGGCCCAACTCTCTTGAGGCTAGCTCGGTCTTGGTATGGGAAGCCGAGGTAGGAAGAAGGAAAGTGAGGGCCGAACTGAGGTTACTTCGGTCATATTGGAGTTTGGCAATGGTAAAACCATCTCACTTGGTTCAAGCAGTGAGGGGGGTGTTGGAGGATAAGCATTATCTTCCAGGAGTAAAGAGTCCTAAACTCTACATGGAGGAGTAAGAGTCCTACTAGGATTTGCCACGCGAAACCTATATAAGCTCACCAATATCACCTTTGGAGAGGTAATGCAACTTTACTCCCTGAATTCATAGAGCTTTTGTCTATTTGTCAAGCTTACTGACTTAGGCATCGGAGAGGTTTCCGGCACACACCCGCCGGCTAGCTCACGTGTGTATTTTCAGGTAGTTGAACGACGTCGTACGGAGGAGCGCAGACTTGGTCAACAGGATTATACGAGAAGGTGTATTTCTTTCCCGTACAATTGGCGCCGTCTGTGGGAACTCAGACAAGAACAACCTCTTGATCAAGCTTTTTCTCCCAAAAAATCAATGGCGAACAACGAAGAATTACCTCAGTCCGCCGTCGACGGACTAACTCCAGAAGGGGGTGCAAGGCGCGAAGGCCTACCCGTGGTCACTCCCATGGCGAACCTGGAACCACACAGACAAAATTCCAGGAGGGATGCAAGGGGACGAAGGCGGAATAACAGCCCTCATCCCTCTCGTTCGCAAAGCCCAGAAAGACAAAGACGCAGAATTGATCCTCAAACTTTGGAAGATCGCGTCAGGAACAAGACGAATTGATCCGTCGGATGGCAGCACATGGAATCTCTGAAACGTCAGGTGAAAGGAAAAGGAGTGGCGACAGGAGAGGGGCGCACAAACAAGACGCCCCCTCGCCACTCGGAAAGTCGTAGCAGGAATACTACACCCTCACAAGGGGAGAACAAGAGCCTCAGGACAGGCGACACGCAATCCAGATCTTCCAGAACTCGTCACTCCAGGTCTGAGAGGACGAGGTCTGAGAGGTCGTACACCGAGGGAAGCACATACTGGCCCTCGCATACGCACCAGACAAGGTCTAGGCAGACAGAGTTGCCCAGATCGTCCGACCTACGAACCGTGCTAGAAGAGAAAGCACGGTGGAAGGAGGACGCCAGGGCGCGCGATCCACACAGAGTTTCTGCCTTACAGCGGTTGGCTCCTCGGACGCATGGAAGCGTCGAGGTTGGAATGCCAATACCGCGCCCGGCCTACGAACCAGCGGACAAGGCATTGGCGAGGCTGCAGACCTCACCATTCGTCCCAGCAATAGAGAACGCGCCCCTACCGTCAGGCTTCCTACAGCCCAAATTCACAACATATGAGGGGAAGACGGACCCCTACTCACACTTAAGCCACTTTCGCCAGGTCATGGCTGTATACCGGCGGAATGAGGCCTTGATGTGCATCCTATTCCCTTCAAGCCTTGGTGACCTAGGCTTGACTTGGTTTGAGAAGCTTCCAGAGGGCAGCATAGCCTCCTGGGCGCAACTGGCGGAGGCGTTTGTAACGCGATTCAGAACAAACACAAAAAACCCCGTGGAGATCGACCAGTTACTCTCCATCGACATGGGTGATAAGGAGACCCTGAGGTCATATAACAGTCGCTACTGGGAGACATTCAACCAGATTGGGGACTGCCCAACCAATCTCGCCATTGCGCAATATAAAAGAGGCCTCCAGTCGGGAACAGACTGAGGGACTCTATCACCATGACGCCACCCTCACCATGGAGGCCCTGATGGAGAGAGTGCATCAGCACATCAGGGTGGAAGAGGATGGCGCTCGTGCCAAAGCAAAATCTGGCGCGGCCGCAGCACCAGAGAAGAAGGCCTCAGCAAAGGTCAACGCAGTAGACCGTCCGAACAGAAACGGACGTGGCAAAAGAGACAACGGAGAAGACCAAGACAAAAGATGGTTGAGAGTCCGCACTGCCATCACCACGGTCTTCAAGAAACCGATCTACCGTATACTTAGCGAAATTCGAGACGAGCCTTTCGTCAAGTGGCCAGCTAAGTTAGGCGAAGCTCAGAAGGACTACGATGACAGATCGAGGTGCACCTTCCACAAAGAAAAGGGGCACCGCACTGAGAATTGCACACCATTGAGGCAGCATCTGGAAGAGTTGGTGGCAGCGGGTCACCTGGACAAATACATAGAAGGAGGGGCACAGCCAGCCCCCCAGGACCAGAATATGCCCAATGGAATGCCAACGACGCCCCACCTCAAGGCGTCATCAACGTAATACATGGAGTCTTTGAACCTGAGCGTGTATGCGAGCTCAGAGGTTCAATCAAAAAGGCTGAGCACTTCAGAGAGGTACTAAGTGTCCAACCAGTCGCAAAAAGGGGAAGATAGAGGCCACAAATGTCATGTCCTTTCGATAAAGACTTGGCAAGGATTTATTGCCCTCACAACGATGCCTTGGTCGTCACTCTTCGAGTCAAGGATTTTGACGTCAAGCGGATTCTGATTGACCAAGGTAGTTCGTGTGAAATCATGTATTATGAAACCTTCAAGCAACTAAAGTTGCAGGATAAAGACTTGGCGCCTGCCGTATCTCCCCTTATCGGATTCAACTCCATGCCAGAATGGCCCGTCGGCAAAATTATCCTCCCAGTCAGAGCAGGGAGTGTGACGAAACAAGTGGAGTTTTGGGTGATAAAGGTCCCCTCCACCTACAACGTTATCTTGGGCAGAACATGGCTGCATGCCATGCGCTCGGTGGCATCCTCCTACCACCAAGTGATGCGATTTCCCAACGACACCGGAATAATTGAAGAAGTATATGGGGACCAGATTATGTCCAAACAATGCTTCGTCACAACGAATGGCAGCCGCGCTGCCAAAGGATATGTTCATTCGGTTGAAGAACCTGAGAGTAATGAACTGTTCGCAGAGGTTGGCAAAGCGGCTGATCAGAAAGCGGTGGAAGACTTGGTGGAGGTAAGAATCGACGAAAAGAACCCGGATAAGTTCTTCTTGCTTGGTTCGTCGTTATCCAGCGCTGAGAGGTTGGAGGTTATGGAATTCCTGACCTCCAACATCGAAGTGTTTGCCTGGACGCCTTACGACATGCCAGGCATTGATCCAAACCTCATCTGCCACCAACTCAATGTCCACCCATCTGCCAGACCGTCATTCAACGCACACGCAGATCGGCACTCCACCACGCCGAGATAGTGGGAAGAAGTGGGTAACCTACTGGAGGCAGGAGCAATCAGAGAGGTACATTACCCCAAGGGATCTCCAACACGTCGTGGTGCCAAAAAGAATGGCAAGTGGCGTCTGCGTCGATACAAGACGGTCAACAAAGCATGTCCGAAGGACAGTTTCCCCTACCAAGGATAGATCAATTGGTGGACCTAACAGCTGGGCACAGCAGGCTTAGCTTCCTTGACGCATACAGAGGCTACCATCAGATAGCCATGCACGAACCTGATCAGGAAGTAACATCCTTCACCACTCCAAGAGGACTATACTGCTACAAGGTCATGCCCTTTGGCCTAAAGAACGCAGGGGCGACATTCCAGAGAATGGTCACAAAGATGTTCGAGCCATTGTTAGGCAGAACAATGGAGGCTTACATCGACGACATGGTGGTCAAAAGCAAGGATGCGGATGACCATCTAAAGGACCTAGATGAGATGTTCCAGATCCTGAAGAAACACAAGCTGCGCCTTAACGCTTCTAAGTGCGCATTCGGTGTAGGGTCTGGCAAGTTTCTGGGTTTCCTGGTGACCAACCGGGGTATTGAGGCAGACCCCTCCCAAATCAAAGCAATTCAGGAGTTAGAGGGCCTAACTCAGTGAAAGAAGTGCAGCATCTCACCGGCATGGCAGCAGCACTTAACCGATTCATCAGCCGGTCTTCAGACAGATTGCGTCCATTCTTTCAGTCATTAAAAGCTAAGTTTGAGTGGGACGAAGAATGCGACCGAGCTCTGGAGAGTTTGAAGGAATACATGTCTTCTCCACCACTACTTGTCACCCCAATACCTGGAGAAGAACTCTTCCTCTACTTGGCAGTCTCTCAGCACGCGGTAAGTGCAGTGTTGGTTCGAGCAGAAGGATCCAGCATCTTCCAATCTTCTATGTCAGCAAGACATTGTTAGGCGCCGAAACGAGGTATTTGCCACTGGAGAAACTGGCCTTGGCCTTAATGATGGCCTCAAGGAAGTTGTCACATTACTTTCACGCCCACACCATAGTTGTTCTCACAGCCTTCCCACTCAAGGCTTTATTTGAAAGGGCGAACTTTTCTGGGCGAATTCTGAAGTGGGCAGTAGAATTGGGACAATATGACATCAAGTTCCAACCCAGAACCGCAGTAAAGGCCCAATCTTTGGCAGACTTCGTCGCGGTTCACTCCTGGAAGCCACCAAGTCTGCCCAATCGACCTGACTGACACAACCGAACTAGGGATGGAGATTGACGCCGGAATAGCGCAACCCCTAGTGCAGGTACTCAGCCAGAGCCCAAGGCAGACCAGAGTAGAGAAGGCAAGGAGGAAGCAGACCTTGCTACACCAAGTCAAAACTCACCAACAACTAATGACTTGGTCCATCAGAAGACAAGGGGCAGACTGCAACTATGGATCATGAAGAAAACTCCAGCGACATTCCAGACCCCACAACATCATCCGATCCCTCCATATGCTGGAAGTTGTTTGTAGGGAGATGTGGAAGCTCTTTGTGGATGGAGCATCCAACCGACATGGAGCAGGACTTGGCATAGTCCTCATCTCTCCAGACGGCCTAGTGTGGAGCAAGCAATCAACCTTGGCTTCCCAGCATCAAACAACGAAGCGGATGAAGCGCTTCTGCAGGTCTCAAGTCAGCATACTACATGAAGGCCACCGAGCTAATGGTTTACAGCGACTCCAGTTGGTGGTAAACCAAATATCTGGCGACTACGAGGCAAAGGATGATAAAATGGCCAAGTACCAAGAATTGGTCAGAACAGAGATAAAAAAGTTTGAAGTGGTGAGGATAGAACAGATCGGCAGAGAGGAAAACAGTAGAGCAGATGAACTCGCAGGTTTCGCCTCAATGGCAGACACCTCCATTCCTCACCCACTATTAATCGACTATCTGCCTAGACCAAGCATTGAAGACCCAGAAGCAGAAGAGGTATGTTGCGCAGAATTAGGCCCTTCTTGGATGGATCCCATCATACTGTTCCTGAAAGACGGCACCTACCAGAAGAGAAGAAAGAAGCCAACAGAATAAGAGCAAAGTCGCAGCGATTTTGGCTCTCTCCATCCTTGGCATTATACAAAAAGTCGTTCTCAGGACCTTACTTGAAGTGTGTTCACCCCAGTGGAAGCATTCCTGTTCGAAATACATGAGGGTGTATGTGGCAGCCATCAAGGAGGAAGATCATTGGCATAGAGCATTTCACAAGGATATGGTGGCCATACATGCAAGCAGATTCAGAGAAGTATGTTAAAAAATGCGAAAAGTGTCAAAGTTCGCACACCAAATACACCAACCTGCCAGAGAACTACTACCTTAACTAGCCATGGCCTTTCGCAATGTGGGGCTTGACATAGTAGGCCACTTCCAACAGCACCAGGCAACAGGAAGTTCTTTCTTGCCAACAACTACTTCACAAAGTGGGTGGAAGCAGAAGCCTTGGCGTCAATCAAGGAAAAAGATGTGAAGAAGTTTGTCTGGCAGAATATCATCACTCGATTTGGCATACCAAAGGCACTGATCTCAGACAACGGCACTCAATTCGATGGTAGGATTTTCAGAGGCTTTTGTGCGAAGAGTACAAGATAGAGTTCTACAATTCTACACCGGCATATCCCCAAGCAAATGGTCAAGCAGAGGCGTCAAACAAGGTAGTCTTGGATGGATTGAAGAAAAGGTTAGAAAGCAAAGGCAAGTGGGCAGAAGAGCTCCCCATGTTTTATGGGCTTACCGCACCACGCCTCGACGTCAACAGGAGAAACACCATTCTCCTTAGCTTATGGCATGGAAGCAGTCATCCCATTAGAAGTTGGCCTCCCCACAATTCGAAGCGAAAACTTTGATCCAGACTTAAATGGCGAAGCCATAGCATTGGAACTTGACCTTGCGGAAGAAAGAAGAGACAGAGCATTAGTTCACATCGCCTCCTACCAACAAGAGTTGTCCAGAAAGTATAACAAAACAGTGCATCCAAGGCAATTCAAGATCGGAGATTGGGTACTGCGCAAAGTGATGGGAAACCTTGTTCCAGGAGATGGCAAGCTAGGACCTAACTGGGAAGGACCTTACAAAGTGGTCGGATTAGCAGGCAAAGGGGCATACCACTTGGAAGATGAGGACGGCAAAGCAATTCCCAGGCCATGGAACACGCAAATCTCAAGTTGTTTTATTTTTAGCTTTTTTCTTTTAAGTATATGTAATTTTTTACTTTCTCAATAAAACAATCGATTCTTTTCAGTATATTGTTTTCAGTAGAAAGTAGCTTAGTAAGTTAGTAGTTTGTAAACATAGTTGGCCGGAATAACCAACTATGACCCTTCCTAAGCCCAGGATAAGGATCCAGGCTGCAGGACGTTTGGTCGGAAAAACCAAACACTTTATTCTAAGTTGGCTGGAAAAACCAACTTAGAGGTTGGCTGGATTAAACCAACACCCTCCTAAGCCAGGATAGGATCCAGGCTGCAGGACGTTTGGTCGATAACCAAACATTATTCTAAGTTGGCTGGAAAAACCAACTTAGAGGTTGGCTGGATTAAACCCACTTTACTCTTCAGCCGAAGTAAGTTATATCGGCTGAAGAGTGGTTGGCTGGATTAAACCAACACTTTGTACTCTTCAGCCGAAGTAAGTCGGCTGAAGAGTGGTTGGCTGGATTAAACCAACACTTTGTACTCTTCAGCCGAAGTAAGTTATATCGGCTGAAGAGTGGTTGGCTGGATTAAACCAACACTTTGTACTCTTCAGCCGAAGTAAGCGGCTGAAGAGTGGTTGGCTGGATTAAACCAACACTTTGTACTCTTCAGCCGAAGTAAGTTATATCGGCTGAAGAGTGGTTGGCTGGATTAAACCAACCTTTGTACTCTTCAGCCGAAGTAAGTTATGGCTGAAGAGTGGTTGGCTGGATTAAACCAACACTTTGTACTCTTCAGCCGAAGTAAGTTATCGGCTGAAGAGTGGTTGGCTGGATTAAACCAACTCTTTGTACTCTTCAGCCGAAGTAAGTTATATCGGCTGAAGAGTGGTTGGCTAGTAAATAGATAGCTAAAACCGAGATCATAGTTGTGCAAATAAGTTCATGGAAAATTCATTACAAAAGTACAGGCATACATACACAAAACCGAAACAAGAGTTGAAGAAAGAATTTTTTCATTAAACAACAAAGAGTACAATTAGGGGGCCGAAGCCCGGTTACAAAAGTTCAAAAACAAAAGAAAGAAGAGTCAGCGTAGAAGTGCATCCATAGTTCGGCGTCGAAATCATCCTCAGCATTAGTTGGAGACTGGTGTTTCCTGGCAGTTCGTTTGGAGAGGGAGCCAGTTTGACCACGTATCAACCGGCAGCTCGGTATTAGCAGGTAGCTCACTAGTCAAGTCTTCAACAACTGGCTCCAACCGAGCTGCCTGATTGTTGGGTTGTTCGTTGATGGCCGGAGTAAGAGTTGTTTCATCTTCTTCAGTATCATCATCTTCTTCGTCACCAGGCCCCAAGGAACTGCCGTTTGGAGATCGGCAGCGTACTGTGAAAGTGAAGCTGGAATGGAGTACGGTGGAGCGTCGTAGACCTCTGTGCAAGCGTACAACCGAACTCTCCACCGCAGCCCTCCAGCCACATCTTGAAAAAGAGGTTCTTTTGCTGCGTCGCATTGCTGGGTATAGCTTACTGTACTTCGGCTCTCATTGAAACCCCGCTTCTCGGCCTCCTTCACCTCCCCCTTCAATGCTTTATTCGGCGTCCTTTTTCTTTTCAATTGCGGCCAAGATACGTAGTATCTATCTTTTGCCTCGGTGGCAACTTTTTTCTTCTCGCCTCGACCGAATTTGAGCAACCTCAGTCAGCCGACCGTTCTCTGCCGTAGCTCGGCCAGCTGTTTCTTCGCCTCCTCTTAGTCGGCCGTTTTAATTCGGCCTCAGCCATGGCCTCCCTTGTACTCTCCTAAGTTCTGACCCTCCTGTGAGTAACTTGGTTTTTCTGATGGCCTGCAAAGGAGAAGTAACGTTAGCCGGACCCAAGTTGGAAAAATCTTACATAGAGAGGAATATGCTTACTAGATCATGGACTTAGTGGAGGACCGAATTGACTTTAGCTCGGTGTTGAGCTGTTTGTAGTGGTGCTCCATGTCCTTGGGGAGGCACACACCTTGGCCAAGTTGAAAGCCATCAGATGGTCCTTCTCTGAGACCACGATCAGACGCGGTGATATCTCGGTCATTGAAGGTGAGTATAGGAGTCCACTTGGAGGAAGCAGTTCGGTCGGTGGGCCTCCGGTTGAAGGCTTGGCTGAGGACTTGGTGGAGGACTTGGTGGCAGGATGGTCTCGTCTTCTTCAGCAAGACGTGGCTCGGTTTGGCTAGTCCGGGCACGTTTGCTTAGACGTGATGAAGACGGCCGTTGAGACGGGAGTGCCACCACGGTCTCGGTGGTACGGCCGATTTCCTGTACTTCGGTGGGGTTCGTTGCGGTCAGTAATGCCTTCAGTCGGTTTTTCTTCGCCATCTCCTGTTCGGCAGTAAGTGGCAATAGGACGATTTCGGGGCAAGTCGGGGGTCCGGTTCAGAGCGTCTTCGAGTAGGAAAGTCGTCATCTTGCTTTTCGGGACCGGAGTATCGGTAGTCGCTCGAAGTAGAGTTTTGCCCAGCTTCTCTCCTTTACTCGCAGTGCGGCGCGCAGAACACAAGGTTGGATAGCCGTAGTTCAATAGAATATGGGCTTTATCTGCAAAAGAAAGTGACTGTTAGTTCGGTTTAAATAAGAGAGCCGAAATAGAGAAAAGTGTGAATATAACCGAAGTAAGTTACCAGGAATTCTTTGTTCCAGTTTATAGCCAGCCAGAATCTGGGCCTGGTGGTCCTCGAAATTCCCAGAGACCCAAAAGAAGTCATCGTCGTTTAAGTCTTTGTCCGGTGTGTGTTTTTATTATTTTCTCTCGGCTACGGCGTACTCTCAATAGTAACACCAGCCTTCATTTTTTGATCCTATGGAGTATTGGTGAAGTATCTCGGCCAAACCTAGTTTAGACCGGTTTGTTGGTTCAGTGCGGCTATACCCATGATTATTCGGTATGTGTTAGTGGACAGCTGGTGGGGCATAGTCTGGTTTGTCTTAGAAATTCACATATTAGGGTTGGACTGGGAATCTGAGTCCGGTTCTCGATTATGGATTGTAGGGTAAAGGGGACAAAGCCTTCATTGCCCCATGGGTCTACATCTTGTTCGGCTAAGGTGAGGTTTACATCGGTTGGAATGTTGTAGTCTTTTCCTGAATTCGGCTAGCCTCCTAGGGTCTCTACTAGGAATCTATACTTCCCCATCTATCGGATAAATAAATAATAAATTACTTCGGCTGGAGTAGTTGTGCTCAGTAGCTCGGTTGAGCCTTCAAAGAGAATGCCTGGGCAACCTAAAGTCTGCAAAGTGGAAGAACAAAGTGGTCAAGCACAGATCATGACCGTGCTACAAAACAAAGCAAGAAAGGATGTCTTACTTCGGCTACATACGGTACTACAGGATCTACTTCGGTTTCAACAAGGTGCTTGTTATCTCGGTTTCGCAAGATGTTTGGTCATCTCGGTTCTGCCTATTTTTTGTTACTTCGGCTAAGTATCAAGGGGCAGCTTTCTGAGTTCGGTTTAGGAACTGAGAAGCTGGCTTAGCCCCCGAGGCTTAGCTCGGTCGAGGGCTAAGATTTTCTAGTTCGGTGCGTTTTAATTCGGCTAATGTGAATCGGTTGGTGGCCTATTGAAACTACTGTTATGTGTACAAATACTAGTTCGGTTTCAGTTCACCTAAATCTGTATATAGCAAGAACAGTGATCTAGTTCGGTTGGGCAGTGCAAAGATCAAAAAGTGTTCTACATGCTGTTCCGTTATATTCATAGTGTTCTTATAAAGGTTTTTTCAGAAACTTAAAATACTATTGCAAACGAAAACATGCTTTGCAAATACACAAACTGGATAGCTATGGATTGAAACAAAAGCAAAAGCAAGAGAAACAGAAACAGGTTTTAAAAGCTTACCAGGAAAAGCAGAAAGTCGAAAGGTAGAACAGCAGCAGCGAAGATGCAAGAGCTCAAGAGTTGAGAATTCGAAGAAAGGAGAGGAAAGTGAATAGTAGGGTGAATTCAAAAAAGAAAGGATGTTTTGTTTAGATAGAGGTGAAGGGACTTCTGGCGGGAATTGTTAATTTTTTCGGAGTACGAGGCGCGCACAGCTGTGGAGGACAAACCAGATCATGCCACGTGTCAAAGGAAGGACAATCGATTCAGTTTCTGCAATGAAAAGACGTCTTGACCGGACTGCGTGGCTCGCTTAAGTGTAGCTCGGCTGGAAAAGCAAGTGTTTTAGCTCGGCTGGAGTGGCTAGTGGGTTTTTTTTAGCTCGGCTGGAGAGTTAAAGCTGTAGCCCGGCTTATAGACAGGTAAGTAATCCCTATCATGCTTTGCAGATGGAATTAAGGGCAATTGGGGTAATTTATACAGTTGGGCCAAGCTGGGTAGATTGGGCCAGCTGGGTAGTTTGGCCGAGCTGGGAAGTTTGGGCCGCACTACGAAAGGCTGAGTAAAAAGGCCAACTGGGGGCACTCCGTTTGAAGAGGTGACCTTGGAGCTAGACCGGTCGCGCAACAGTGATGGTTAGCACGGGCGCATAAGGCCTTTTCTTAGTTCGGTTGAGAGGTATACTGTGGCAGTTCGGTCTTCACATTAGTTCGGTCGAGGCGTGTGAGAACCGAGGTGTGCTAAGTCTTTAGGATGACTTGGTTCTGAAGATAGTTGCCCAACTCTACTTGAGGCTAGCTCGGTCTTGGTATGAAAGGTCGAGGTGGAAGAAGAAGTGAGGCCGAACTGAGGGTTACTTCGGTCATATTGGAGTTTGCAATGGTAAACCATCTCACTTGTTTCAAGCAGTGAGAGGGGTGTTGAGGATAAGCATTATCTTCCAGGAGTAAGAGTCCTAGAAGGACTCTACATGGAGAGTAAGAGTCCTACTAGGATTATGCCACGCAAACTATAAAAGCTCACCAATATCACATTTGGGAGATAATGCAACTTTACTCCCTGAATTCATAGAGCTTTTGTCTATTTGTCAAGCTTACTGACTTAGCATCGGAGATGTTTCCGGCACACACCCGCTGGCTTAGCTCGTGTGTATTTTCAGGTGTTGAACGACGTCGTACGGAGGAGCGCAGACTTGGTTAACAGGATTATACGAGAAGGTGTATTTCTTTCCCGTACAAGAGATACTTTATCCAATTTAATTCATTTAACAAAATATAAGCCTCATGTACAATATATGGAGATAGTGGGAAGAGAAGTGAAGTTTTTCAAGTCCTAAAAACAAAAGTGGGATTGATAGTCATATTGACTTTTAAATTGATAAATAGATTGGTTCTTGAACTTTGATGTGTAGACTGTCGGTGTTGATTTAAGATACATTAGTTTTGACTTTTATCTTTTCTTGTCTAAAGATTATTGATGGTATTTCTGTTTTTCTATAGAAAGATTGATGGTTTAATTCCATATTTTGAGTTATAGTAGACCTTTGCTTTAGATTTTTTTTTCTTTTTGGCAAAATGGTAAAAATATTACTTTGTTTAATAATGTTAAATTTATCATGTTTTTATTATTTTTTATTTTTTTATCAACAAAAAGCAAAACTTTATTTATGAAAATAACGATACAGAGTATGAATTATATCAATAAAGGGGAAGAAAGTGTAAAAGAGTATCACACTATTAACACTTATAGGTCATGTTTGATTCACAAGATTAATAGTGAAGTATTAATAATCCTATTAAATTAGTGTGGTATTCACTATCCAATTGGATTAATATTCATTGGATTAATAATCCCACCCCTACCCCATTATTAATAATCCTACAAATTTGTTGGATTAATTATCCATTAGATTAATAATCCTAAACCAAAATGTTAAAACAAACATAGGATAATTGGGCCCACGAATTAATAATCCCAATCCCATACTCTAATCCACCCAATCAAACATGCCCATAATGTAATTCATTATTAATGAGATTTATGTGAAAACCTATTGTATTAATGGTTGCGGGTGTATCAGATTAAATAGTTAAAAATATATGATCATTTAGCATTATTATATTTTGTTTTCTCTTTTTTCATTTTGTGTGTATGTATGTGTTTTTCTCTCATTATAAATTTGTCAGTCCTGTTATTTTTAAAAAGGTTAACCATCTCTTAAATTTAAATATAAACTTGGCCGTTATATTTGGCTCGTGATGCTCACCACAAGGCCTACTCCAATTATTCAAATAACTCATTTTATAGAGCCCTGCTTATGATTATATCAACTGTGAAACAAGTTAGATCAATATAATAATTATAGCCGTTTTATTTTATCATATTGGTTTTTAAAAAAATTAGATGGTTTATTTTTTAAAACACACTTGTCTTCTATTTTTTTTTTTTTTTCTAAAAATAACTATAACAAAATAAAAAAATTACGATTATAATATCGACTTAATTTTGTTCATAAATAATATATGTAGAGGATTATATAAAATGAATAATTCGAATTACTGAAACATAATTCATGTGGACCTTACAAGTCCAAACATAACAATCAAATTCAAATTAAAATTTAAGAAAAATCAACTTTTTCTTTTGTAAACATGTTCTTGACCTTCTCGAAGATAAAATTCTTAGCTTTGTCGCTGATCCCTCCCTGCATAAGGCCAACCCCATTAAAGGTCAAACTAAGAACTCAAGAAATGGTAATGATTCAGTGGTCACTGAAGGATTCTGAAAGTGATTTTGTGACATAATGCTCTCTTCTAAATTGATAGTCAAATTAATACCAAATGCTTGTTGGGTAAACCAATCTCATTGCATTCAAAGTGTTTTCAAGGTTGGTTTCTCAAAAAAAAAAAAAAAAAAGCGGTGTTTTCTATTACAAAATTAAAGAAAATAAAGAAAAAAGAGTTACAATGGAAGAGGAAATAAATGATCACACATGTAATACATAATTTTTCTATATATTCGTTACCATGCAAACTCACCTATTTATAGGTGATAAAACATTTACTATTCACCACTATCATCACACCACTTGGCATACCACATTGCCCACATGGTAAAACTTTTTCCTACTTTCACTTTGGCCCAAAACTCATTAGAATTCTGATTGCATCTTTTTTTTATGGTTATTCAAATATTTCACAACACTCCCTTTTGGATTATACTAAGAATATGTCTCGTTAAAATCTTACCGAGAAAAATCCAGTGAGAAAAAAACATTTGATGAAGGAAAAAGAGTACAATATCCTTGTATATAATTTGTTCAAATATTGCCTCATTAAAACCTTACTAAGGAAAACTCAATGGGAAAAAACCTTAGATGAAGGAAAAATAGTACAATTTACAAATCTGCTTAAATAACTGACTTCCCCTCAATATTGCATAATAGATCTTATGTCAACGCATCTCAACCAGGCTTCTTGAATGTTGCAGTCGGTAGTGCTTTAGTAAATAGATCTGCCAGATTATCACTTGAGCGTATCTTTGATATAGCCACATTTGATTTGTGTGATACATGCAGCATTATCTTCATATAATATGGTTGGACTATCTTTTGTGGAAGACAATCTGCATCTTTCTTGAATATGATGGATTATGGATCTAAGCCAAATACATTCTCGACTTGCTTTATAAATTGCAAGTATCTCTGAATGATTTGAAGAAGTAGCCGTCAATGTTTGTTTACTGACCGCCACGATATAGCAGTATTTTCATAGATAAAAACATATATTGTTTATGATTTGGCTTTATGTGGATCAGAAAGGTATCCAGCATCTGCATATCCAATTAGCTGCGGCTTTGATTTATTTAAATAAAATAAACTCATATCGGTTATTCCACGAAAATAATGTAATATTTGCTTTCATTTCAATGGCTTCGGGTTGATATAGAAATATATCTTGCTAATGAATTGATTGTTGGAAATGGTTTGGAAAATCTGGCTTTAAAACAGATTTATTCCTAACTTTGGTCTAATATTTAGATGGGACCCAAGCGTCGATTTTCGCGGGTCAAAGTGGTAACGCGTTCTATGTCACGTTGTGTTTCACGTGGTATAATTGGTTGCTCAAAACCATTACCGAGTGAATGGGAAATTGAAGCCAAAGTATGCTCCATGGAAATGGAGTTTTGGTGGAAATTCCTTAAAGTTGAAAGTGGCTTGTCCCACATTGATTGGTGGGAAGTTTTGAATGGGTTTATAAGGCAGGGTTGGAACTTGGGGTGTGCCCCAAGGGGTACCCAAGTGTTTTAGAGAGGGAGGTTATGGAAAAATGGGCTAGACCCATTGACCCAAAAATCACCACACGCGCGCCGCCGCCGTCCATCCGGTCAGGCGGGCTAGCTTTGGTGTGTGGTTGGGTTAGGCTTGTTTGGCCCAATACTAATCTTTTTGGGCCAAAAACATTTGAATTTAATTTTATTTTTTGGTAAAATAAAATCCAGAATTCAAATTAATCCGGAAATAAACTGGTCCGGTTTTTTTTTTTACTGTACACCCAAACAGGGCCCTTCCGTTTTCGTTATCTGTTTGAATGTGAACCCAACAGATTCAAATCTGTTTAAATTCAAAACCAAACAGGTTTCATACCTGTTCAAATAGGTTTGCACCTGTTTAATTCAAAATCTGCAGCCACCAATCCATCTATAAATAAGAACCCTCATTTTGGATTTTAAAAAACTCTAATTTTTGTCCTTCATAATTCTGTAAACATTCTCTTCATATTGCTGCATTATTTTTCTGGAGAGAGTTATAAACAACTTGTAGTGTCGTTAGGCAAACAATTTGTAGTGCTGCTATTGTTTGTAGTTGATCATTTCATCCTGGGAGATAAGTCCATATTCTGAAAGCACCGTGGAGATGACGAATCTGTTTTAAGCCACAGTGTCAAACACTGGACTTGATTAGAATTATTATTCGAACAATTAATTAAGTAAGTTGTTTAATTTATTTTTTGTTTCATTTGTTTATTTAAATCAGATTTTAATTTTGTTTTTGTAACAAAATAAAATTTGTTTTTATTTATTTATTTTTATTTCTAGTTTAATTTTTGTAATCAAACAAATTCTCTTCTTTCTTTTATTTCTTTATATTCTGGTTGTTGTTTAGTACACAACAGAATTTAAACTATTTAAATACAGTGAAGATTGTCAGACATTGATTACAAATCCAATATTGGGCCTAGTACAATTTATAAGATACATAATAACACTAATTGTATTGAGATATAGTACTTCACGACTAAGAATTTTTTCACCATCTTTTAGAGGGCGAGAAAACCATTAGAGTATTTAATAGATGAGCTTTTTTCATATAAAGGTGCTTCAGGACTTTTTAATTGATGAACAAGAATCTCATTTGGCAAATGTTCGATCTACACGCCAATATAAAATTTTGTTTTGCTAAGATCTTTCATTTCAAATCCATTTTAAATATTCTGCAGTTTATGTAAGCTCTTCTGGAGTTCCACAAGGTTCAAAATTTCAACATATATTGCAACAATTGCAAATCCAGAATCCTCACTTTTGGATTTTGAATTAAATGCTTTTGGCACCTTAAATCCTTTAGGGGGACTTATATATATGTATATATATATATATCACTATCTAGTGATTCATCAATATGTTGTAACCACATCCATTACAAACATATTTAAATTTTCTATGATTTCCAAGCTGATGAGAAATCTAAATGCAATTGCATTCATTACGAGTGAATAAATTTTCTTATAGACAATACTAAGTTTCTACAAGAAACCTTGCATCGAGCATTATATCTAACAATTTTATTTTCTCATTGCGCTATAGTACAAATATCCACTTATATACAACAATACCCACTTATATTTGACAGGCTATGTCCCTTCAAGGGGTCAGACTTCAGATCCAAATACTTCATGTTTTTATAAGCAAGTTTAATTCTACTTGTATTGCTTATTTCCACATTGGCTAATTATTTCTACGTCGTCATTCTTCGACGATTTGTGGTTTATTATTATCATCACTTCTTGCTTTCACCATTACTTCTGGTAATATCAAAAGCAACTTTAAACGAAAATATGTTGTCGATAACAATTTAATTTCTATCACAAATATCTTCTGTACTTATATAATGTATTGAGATATCATTATTTTCAAGTACCTTTTCCACTTCATAGGATAACTTTTCAAGAGGTTCCACTTCAGGGGATACTATTCAGGAGATTCCATTTCAGGGGATAACTCTTTGGGAGATTCTTGTTCTGGAGGTTCTTCTTCAAAAGGTTTATAAGTAGGAGATTTAAATAGATTTATAATAGTCTGTTTTGTAGGTCTAACTTCTCCAGGAGCACTAAGAATTTTTTGTGGGTTTAGTCTCTTCAAGAGTGCTAGATATGACCTCTTTAGGAATATTAATTGTCTTTTTCTTTCAAGAAACTTTGTCTTTTCAACCGACAAGTCTACCACACTTCTAGCGTGACTTTAGATACATTTACAGCTATACCAGCAGATTGCCCTTCAAGAACATCAATTCTTGTTGGAGCATTAGCAGCTAGAATATAAAATTTTATTATATTTTTAGTATCGGTGAAGGCATCTAGTAATTGATTTGCTTATACTTAGCAAATAAATAATCCTTTGAACTTCTAGTTCACATTGATTAGTACAAGGATCAAGATAAGATAATATCGAATTATTTCAAATGATTTCACGTCATGTTTCAGGTTACGACTTTTCTCCCCATGATGATGGGATAACTGTTTCATCAAAATGACAATCCTCAAAACATGTTCCAAATCCATCGCATGTAAAGGATTCAGGATATCTAATAATAAATGGAGAATCAAAACTAACATAAACTCCAAGTTTACGTTGATGACCCATTTGCAATAGAAACATATACAGTATAACCAAACATTCTAAATAAATAATATTTTATGGTTATAATGGTGAGTACTCATGTATACAATTGGTCTAGCATGACCCCATACTGAAACAAGTAATTTATTTTTCATAAGTAAAGGTTGAGCGATCAATTAAAGCCATTTAATTAAATATTAAACTATACCATTTTGAGTATGAACATGGGCAGTAAAATGCTTGACATCAATACCAACATGTATGCAATAAAGTTGTGTTACGAATGAGAGTATCTAATTAATATATTTATCAAAATCATGAAATAACGAATAGTCTATATTGATATGAATAGGATAGTCTAATAATTAATTTTTTTAGTGAATAGACAGAGCATAGATAATCACTTGATGGATAATCTCTCGGTAAAAGAATCTTTTGGTTCTTTAATGAATATCCTATTTGAATTTTTAATAGTTCAATACATCCTTATAGATCCTGGATGATCAGGGTAATCATGCCCTAACATGATCGCTTTTTGGATTATAATACTTCTAGTGCATTAAGTTGGAGCACTTCTGGTGTATCTCAACATTTGATTCAATTGCTTTTATTATTATATAATACAACTCATATGAATATCAAGCAACTTCAGAAGAAGTAATATATAAATATTCTTTTTTACCTTTATTTATGGTTTCAATAACCAAACATATATCTCTAAAACTTAGGTAAATTACATTGACACCACCTAAGGTTTATGTTTATTACAGTTTCCCCCCTCACATTTTGGAAATTACATCTCTCCCCTGAGGTTTAAAGTTTCATTACAGATTCCCCCCCTCAGCAATTTAATTTTTTTAAATACCAATTTTGCCCTCATTGGGTAAATTACATTGACACCCCTCACATTTTAGAAATTACAATCCCCTCTCTAAGGTTTAAAGTAGCATTATTAATTGCCCCATCGGTTAGTATTAGTTGGAAAAAAAATTCATTGAAAAAAAAAATTAATTGGGAAAAAAATCAATTGAAAAAAAAAATTAATTGAAAAAAAAATTTGTTAGTAAAATTTTTAAATTTTTTGTTTAAAAACCAACGTAAACTCAATTTTTGAATTTACGTTTTTTCTTCAAATTTACAAACTGAGACAACCATTTATAAACCAAAAAAATTATCAAATAAGTTTTTATGATAGTTTTTTAAATTTTTGTAAATATAATTGAAAACTAAAAACGAAATGGTTACCAAACGAGCCTCAGATGGTAAAAATGTTGTAAAACAAACAAATAATTAAATAAGTCACCAACGTAAGAAATGACTTATCAAATATTCTTAAGTTATGTATGGTTTGATTTTTAGAATTTTTTTTTTAAAAATTAAAAATTAATTTGGTTAAGAAATAAAAAATAGTTATCATTTAAGGGTAAAAAATAATTATCATTTTAACTTTTGGGCAGGTTATATACATACGTATGACTGTTTCAATTTAATTTGTAAAAAATTATTTCTAACCACTCGAAAGATAAAAATTATATAAAAATGATAATTATTTTTTATTTATTTTTTTCTTAACCAAATTAATTTTTAATTTTTAAAAAAAATTCTAAAAATCAAACCATGCATAGCCTAAGAATCTTTTGATAAGTCATTTCTTACATTGGTAACTTATTTAATTATTTATTAATTTTACGACATTTTTACCATCTGAAACCTATTTGGTAACCATTTCGTTTTCAGTTTTTAATTTATATTTACAAAAATTTTAAAAATTGCCATAAAAACTTTTTTGATAATTTTTTTGGTTTATAAATGGTTGTCTCAGTTTGTAAATTTGAGGAAAAAACGTAAATTCAAAAAATGAGCTTACGTTGGTTTTTAAATAGAAATTTAAAAATTTGACTAACAAAATTTTTTTTCAATTAATTTTTTTCCAATGAATTTTTTTTCCAACTAATACTAACCAAGGGGGCAATTGGTAATGTTACTTTAAACCTTAGAGAGGGGATTGTAATTTTTAAAATGTGAGGGGTGTCAATGTAATTTACCCAATAAGGGCAAAATTGGTAATTAAAAAAATTAAATTGCTGAGGGGAGGAATCTGTAATGAAACTTTAAACCTCAGGAGGGGAGATGTAATTTCCAAAAGGTGAGGGGAGAACTTAATAAACCTAAACCTCAAGGGGTGTCAGTGTAGTTTACCCTTAAAACTTAACAGATGTCTTCTGAATCTAGTAGAATATATTTCACCAATATCGAATTTGATTCCATTTGACAATCATACTATTGGCTCTTCGAGAGCTTTCAATCAAATTCGCAGAACTTGAGATTTTATATTAACTTTTGTCATCCTCAAATGTTTTTCATTACAAAGAATTATGGGTGTCTTTCTGTCTACTAAATTAATATTTTACTCAACATTTTGGAATTAGTCAATACATCAATACAATCTATGTATATAGAAAGCTAATAATCATTTCCAAAACATGATCAAATAGAAAAATATAAATTCCAAAAATATAACTAAAATAAATATAATATTAAAAAATCAGTGTGAATATTTTCATTACCAACAATCTTTTCTTTTTTCTTTTATTGAGATTTGTTATCTAGAAGACAAACGCTCCAAGTGGAAAAGATTTCAATAGTAAAATTCTGTTGATGAATAGTATTTTGAGAAAATTGTTAAAAGAATGCACAATGATGAATAGTGAACTTCCGGGTGAAAAAAGATTAACAATAATTATTTATGCATAGTAATCACTCTATTTTCTATTATGTAAACTTTTCCCTTTTTCCTATGATATCTCAGGATTATTCCATTTCAGATGGAATGGCATGATATTTTTGCTCAAATATTTCTGAACATTTTTCCTACGGATTCTGTAATTTTACCTCAGCCATGTCCAAAACCATGACTTCTCCCTTGTCTACGACCATGAAATGCAACCTCATTTAGCGAACTTCCGGGTGAAAAAAGATGAACAATAATTATTTATGCATAGTAATCACTCTCTTTTCTATTATGTAAACTTTCCCTTTTTCCTATGATATCTTAGGATTATTCCATTTCAGGTGGAATGGCATGATATTTATGCTCAAATGTTTCTGAACATTTTTCCTACAGATTCTGTAATTTTACCTCAGTCATGTCCAAAACCATGACTTCTCCCCTGTCTACAACCATAAAATGCAACCTCATTCATTTCAGGGAATGGAACAGAGTCAGTAAGGCGGGATTGATGATTTTTCAATAAAAGTTGCTTAGTTTGTTCATCTACAAGAAGGCATGAAATCAGTTCAGAGTACTTTGTAGATCGACGCTCTTTATATTGCTACTACAGGAGCATATTATCAGCATGAATATTTCAACACATATTCTATAGATTGCACTCACTAACTGATTCATAATTTTGCCAACTTCAGGTACAATCAATTATAGGGAGCTTTTTGGGAGGTTTACAGTCTTCTGGTACTCGTATTTCTTCTTCAAATTATTAAACAAAAACTGTAAATCTGTTACCGTGGGGTATTCAGTTTTAATTCTTCTTAGAGATGGTTGCGAATGGGTATCATTGCCTTTGTGCGCGATCCTTCAGGGATTTTTCATTTTCATTTTTAATGGTATCTCCAAGATCCATTACCTCAAGGTGAATCTCAACATCAAATATCTAAATAGATAAATTTCTCGAAATATCAAGATCTATGAATTCTGATTTTGAAGAATTTGACATATTTGTACACTCAACACAACAATAATAATATATTTAGTATTTCTTGAATATATTAAGAAAAATATAGATTTAGCCTTATCATGAACCGCTCTTATAAAATATTTATTCAGAATTTATTTATATTTACATAAATCACTTTGTAGAAAAACCACACCAACCTTATTTGTATATGATTCCACTTTTCCTTCTCAGCTAGTCAGAATCTTGTGCTGATAACGTATTATAAAACTAAAGAAAATAAAAAGTAAAGAGCCACAATGGAAGATGAAATAAAGGATCACACATATAATACACAATTTTTCTATATATTCATTACTATGCAAACTCATTTATTTATAGGTGATAAAACATTCACTATTCACCACTATTCATCACACCATGTGATTTACCACATGACGTACTACACTTCCACATGGTAAAACTTTTTTCTATTTCCATTTTGGCTCAAAACTCATTAGAATTCTAATTACATCTTTTTTTATGGTTATCTAAATATGTTACAACATTTTCAAAGTTGCTTTCATCATTGACCTCAGCCATATAACGCCATCAAAGGATTAGTTATTTGATCACTAAGTTACATGTATACCCTTGTTATAACATATGTGGTGTTTGGTTATGATTTGCTAACATTTTTTAGTTATGATTTAAAAGCATTTAATACTGTCATATTTTTTATATAGTACAAACCTCAAAAAGAGTGTATATAGTAGCATGACGTTGTTTTAATTAAGGTTTCTTTTAGAGTTAATTAAAAAGTTAACTTATTAGTTAAAAATATTTTTATAAAAAATTAATGCTACAAAATATAATTTATTTAGTATATTTCTAGTTTTTTGTTTATTATTTTCTAATGATTTTTAATGTAAATAACTGTGATTAATATAATTTTTTTGACAACTATTTTTTTGGTGAATACAAAAAAGGGTGATGCTACAGAGCTCGAAAGGGCCCCCCCCCGAATCCCCCGAATTTGAAGAAGAAGAAGAAGAAGAAGGACTGGACTGGAGGGGCCACATCAACCGGGCAGGGGGCGGAGGCAGAGGCGGAGGCGGGGCGGAGACGATTGTTGGAACAATCTTCTGTGTAAATGAAATAACTTGAAATAAATTCAAACAAAATAAATAAATAACATACCAGATTTATTTATCGAACCGAATTAAAATTAAGACCAAGTCGAGTGTGTGACACTCTGTCCTTAAGATAGATTCGCCCCGCTACGGTGCTTACGGTTGAGTGGCGTCTATCTCCCAAGATACAATGATCTTCACAAATTTGTAGAAGCACTTCAAACAAATTTGTTCGGCGAACCAAACCTGTGATCTATACTCTCTTTAATTTATTCTCAATCTAAAGTGAAGAATAATATACTAAAGATTACAAACTGGACAGTAAGAAAAATTTCAGACTAATTTCTTCTCGGATGGGAATTTTTTTATCTTCCAAGACTGCTGGATTTATGGAGTATTTATAGGCAAAATCAATAGAGCCGAATAGGTATAACAATGGATCAACAGGTGCCACCTGATTTGAAATCATTTAAACAATGCAAAAAAAAAATCCGTTGGAGACAAAACACTTTCTTTTTCAAATTGTTTACTGTTTGGTGGACCAAGTCAAACCGGTTGGACCAATATATTTAAACTATTTCAAATATATATATATTAAACAATTTGAATAGTTTAATAAATAAAGGAAGATGTACAAACTTAGAGAATCACTTAAGAACCTAAAATTTGAATTAGAATTAAATTAAATTCTCACAATTACAAACTTTAGGAAACCACTTAGGAACCCAAAATTTAAATTTAGAATTAAATTAAATTCTCACAATAATTTTTATTGAAAAAATTCAAAAGAATTTTATCTAAAAAATTAATGTTAGACCCGAAAACGAAGTCAATTTCCCTTTCACTCAAAAATGGTTTTTGACGTTCCGTCTTCACCGTATGACTTGCCACGCGGCAAGGAACACTTCACCTCTTCGGATCCACCCCAAAAGAGGTTTGGGGCCCACTCAAAAGTGGGCTAAAAAATATGCCTATATAAAACCATTTTTCCAACAATCCCCCACATGAGTGGAATTTGACGGAGAGAAAATGCAACAACATGATCTAATTACAGAGAGTATAGAAATTGGAAATATTCTGCAAAGGATAGGTAGCTTTGGCTTTGAACCTTCCCTTTGAGACACTATCGGATTTACTAGCTAACCAGTGAACACGATGTCTTGAACTGTTCAGCCGTTTGTATAAACCAAGACAATAGAACCCACACAGTATATCTCCAGACACAGTTTAGTTCTCACTATTGTGTTCATTTTGGCCCTGAACAACCTGGTTTTTCATGAGTGCTCTAAAGACTTGTAGCCCTTCACAAATCTCACAGAACCGGCCCAGTTCACACTCGCATAGGTGATTCTTATGAAGAGTATCCTGCCATACTCCACTAGGTTTACCTAAATATAAGAATCATTAAAATTTTACTTAACCTTTAACGATGCAGACATCACTATTTTCATCAAAGAAATGGGTAGGAGTTAGACTCCCAGTGATCCTTCTGAGTCAATCACAACTCGGTTGTCCCTTGAACCTAGATCTTGGATCTCCAGTCAACTAGGTTGGGTTGCCGTTGTGGTAACTCTTAATTAATAGGCTTGAGTCCCATTCCCCTCGATGAATTCTCAACTAACTCTCTTGCTAACCCTTTGGTTAGTGGATCCGCTATGTTATCTTTAGACTTAACATATTCTATGGAAATAATTCCATTAGAGAGTAGTTGTCTCACGGTGTATATGTCGACACAAATGTGTCGTGACTTACCTATACATATGACTCTGTGCTCTACCTATAGCTGATTGACTATCACAATGTATGCATATAGCAGGCACCGGTTTTGCCATATTGGAATATCTTCAAGAAGTGGCGAAGCCATTCTGCCTCTTCCCCTGCTTTGTCTAAAGCTATGAATTCAGATTCCATAGTAGACCTAGCAATACAAGTCTGTTTGGAAGATTTCCAAGATACAGCCGCCCCACCAAGAGTAAAGACATACCCACCGGTGGACTTCGAGTCTCTAGTATCGATATCCAATTTGCATCACA
Source organism: Camellia japonica (assembly GCA_030407325.1). Lineage (NCBI taxonomy): Eukaryota > Viridiplantae > Streptophyta > Magnoliopsida > Ericales > Theaceae > Camellia > Camellia japonica. The sequence goes on along the minus strand of JAPPVO010000003.1, from coordinate 68,749,211 downwards.
GTATCCTTTAAGTACTGCTGGATATCTAGTATAATGAAGCCCAATGTTACGAGTAAATCGGAGATATCTTAGAACCCTTATAATTGCTTTCCAGTGTCTACTCCCGGATTACTCGTATATGTACTTAATTTACTTACTGCATAAGCTATATCTGGGTGAGTGCAGTTCATCAAGTACATTAAGCTTCTAATAATTTGGGCCTACTCTAATGAGAAATACTTTCCTGTAAATTCTTAGAAAGATACAAATTAACATCTACAGGAGTTCTAGCCAGATGATCATCATCTTTGCTGAATTTGTCAAGTATTTTCTCAATGTAATGAGATTGTGACAAAACATATCCTTCTGATGTTTGGTAATTTTATATACCAAGTATTACATCAACAATGCCCATGTCCTTCATATCAAAATGTTTATTCAACATT